>JAPMOQ010043861.1:2911407-2964585 GCA_026543055.1 Argiope trifasciata | reverse complement strand
TTTTCCTGAAATAAAAGCACTAAGATTAAAAATTGTTACATAAAAAATCAGGAATGATATCTAAAATTTGATGAAAATATTAACCACTCCTCTCATATGAATTACGATTTGACTAAAAATTCCTGTGATTAGTAATAAAACTTGCCCATTCTATTGGAATGAAGAGACCTGTTGAAGAAGAAGAATTGAGGTTAAAGGGTTTCTTAATTTTTAAACATACAATAAAAATTTAGGTTCACATTTGAAATAAGTTAATATTTATTCTAACTCTAAAGGAATTCAGACAAAGCAGAAAAAATAACAGCGCAGGTAACACTATAATGGGAAAATCATCATCATATACCCTTGAACCACTCGTTATTCATTTTTATTTTTAAAAATTCTTATCGTACTATTTTCTGTATACTTGTATACCATAAAAGAGAATAATTATAAATACAAAAAGGATTTTTTATGAGCTGAAAAAAGTGAGAGATGATACAATATGCCACATACTTAAAATAAAATCACTCATTTGGTATTGTTAAGCCTTTCCAAATATTAATAAAAACGTGTATTATCAAATACTTTATTGTGTCTTAAACAATGTTTAATAATGGTATATTTTAAATGTATCTAGGCAATATTTAGTATTATATATTTTATATATACACACATCATATCACATTTTTGTTTTCATGGATCACTGTAAGTGAATTTTTAAAAATTAATAATACTTATTTTTAAAACTTTATTATTAATTTCATACTCTCAGCAGACAATAACTATTGATAAATAATTAAAAATAAAGTATCGAAATTTTCTGCACATATTTCCTTTTCCTGAATTAATTTTTTAAAACATGATAAAACCAGAACATTTGTCATTGAATTTTCTGAAATTATCTTACTTTTAGTAAATAAAATGCATTATTGGCAGAATTAAATTAATAACTTAATATCCTATAAATTTTTTGAAAATTTCGGGTATAAAAAATACTAAAACTCAATTTATTAGTGATTTTAAAAGTAAAATACATTATTTATTTTTTATGGAATACTTTCTGGAATCAGTAAATTGCATAGAAATTGAAATATCAAATATCTTCTATCAAATTCTTTACAAAAGGTACTTAAAATTTCCTATTATAAAATATTTCATATTTAAAAGCCATTACTTACCATATGGATTATTAATTGCAAAATAATTTTGCTTAATTCTTTTGTTCAAAATTTAATTTAAGTTACTTAATTTTAAACTTTTTTATGTTGATATTCGTGCTATTAGCAGTAATTTTAAAATCCCGGAATTCATATACATGTGTGTCAATCTGATATTATGTCATTAAAAAATTTAAATAAAATTTAAAACTTAATTTTAAATGGTGATAAATTTAACATAACTAAGCCCAATTAGTATCTGAGTCAAAGAAATTTTCTTAAATAGTGTAAATACTCAAATAATTGAAATGTACATAAGCTTTTTACAAATATTCCAAAATATATTTGATAAATTTCATTTAATATATGAGAAGATCATTCAATAATTTTACTTAAGTAATAAAATTGGACACTCAGCAAAAAGTCATCGAATAAAAAAAAAGAGATTTTTTTTGATACAAAAAGTTATATTACTGGGAACAATAACATTCTTTATAAATGAGCTAACTTTGGTACATTTACATCATTACTTTTTTCCGGAGTTAAAAAGGTTCTAACTGTAGTATTCATGTAGTATTCAGAAATTTTATTAAAAGTTTTTTATAACTAGTAATGTATTCGATATGAAATATAGCTCCCATTTTTAACTTTCAAAGAAAAAAAAACAGGATAAAAAATTAGCATCAAAGTGGAAAACTAAATGAGGTTTCTTTTAAAAAATAAAATCATTGTTTCAAAAAAATACTAAAAACAAATTTAAATGTTAATTAGTATAAGGTAAAAAAATCGCTGGCAACTAGTAAAAAATAGTACGATATTTTCAAAAATGTGCCACAATTTCTTTAACCCATTAAGAATTTGAAAAACACGTTTCGGAGCGCGTATTTTCATCTCCCAAATTATACTTGAGAAGTTTTGAAGTTTTCAGCTTACTGGTCTGTTTTATAGAGTGTCAGTATATATATAACCATTTTTTATGAGTAGAAGAAATATGGGAATATTTAAAAGGAAAACAGAACAATGAAATTTAACCACCGATATATAAAGAAACAAGGGTTAAATATAAATATTTTCATTAAAATGAATTTTTAATATTACTGCTACATAGAAAAATATTACTTCATTTCATAAAATTACAGTAAAATTTTTAAAGTGCAAAAATGAATGAAAATCCTAAAGAAGATTAATCAATTTCAAGAGAAAATAATTATATCAAAGCTGTAAGGTTTCGAAGTAATTGCTTTATCAAGTAAATCTTTATTCTAATTAAATGCGATTTCATACATTCCAAGACAATTAGAGAAATTTCAAAACAATGGATTCAAGACTCGTAGAAATAATAAATCCTCTAAATATAACAATTTATTTTCCAAATGTATTAATAGAATCGATTTAATTAAAAAGAAATTTTCAAAACAGCATGATTATTGAGCGCAAAGTTTGATCTTTATTATTATTTCTTTCCAAGTTATTCTATTAATTCATTTAGACTAGTGTTTTTAGTGTTGACTAGCACATTTGTGCTCTGAATTTTATTTATAGAATCTCTGTCAATAGTTTTGCTTCACAGAATCCATAGCACAACGTCATTTGATTTATTTAATCTCATGGGCGGACTATGTATTATATTTCTCTGATTACACAGCTGAAAATGTATTAAAATTTTACAAAAGATATAAATCCCTTTCACAGAAAGATATATTTCCATTTGGAAGAATAGTGTTTTTCATAAATGAAGCTTATCGTTTTAAATTTTAGATTTCGAAAAGGAGTCATTGTTTCAAAGTGGACTGATCCTAATTCCAAAATACTTTATAATAAGATAGATATTCACCAGCTTTTTTTTACCTAGTTTTATAAACATTTTCAAAAGAGTGTTTTCGTAAGATAGATACAAATTAATGCATTTATTTGATTTATAATTAAGAAAATAATTAAAATACCTTAGTTTAGCAATATGTTCATTCTGTTATATTAAGAAAACGGCATGTCTATTAGATCTATTAATGACAAAATGCAAAGTTTATGTATTAAACAATATCGTTTATACAAGATAGACTATTTCTTTATTTTATTTAAGTAAACATTTTCTTAACAAGTATTAATGAATGCATAAAGAACAAAACACTAATGTATGCTTATTTTAATTAAATCATATCTATACACATTCATTATAATATTTTAGAAATATCTAGATTGTATTAATGGTGTTATATAGATATACAACGAATGTAATATCTATTGCATTCGTTGATAATGTAACTATATATATTTTACCTATTAGTAAAAGGGATTTTATTAGAAATAACCTATTTGCAATTTCAAACAGGCGATAGATGCCTGCTATTATTGGTAAGAGAATCTCATGATTTTAGCCCTAACTCAATTTTTATTATCGAATTTTCTTGAATTAACGCTTTCTTCAATACAGAAGTAAGCTCTATTACACCAATATTGAAAAGAAAAGAACATTTCACACCTAAACGCCTTATAGTGTAACATCATTTCCTCGCCTAAAATATCTGTTACTCTAGATATATATATATATCTTTTATGTATATGAAAATATTGACTCTTAGATAAAATCATAAGCATCATAGAAAGCCTTGTACAGATATCATGTAAAATATGGAATTAAATCAAATATTATTTATTAGATATACTAGCAATCCCCTTTTCATTTGAGCGTATTTTATAGATTGAGAAAAATCGTTAACTATTTGTCAAAATAATTGGAACTAATGTTCAAATAATTCACATCAATGTATCAATGTCAATATTCGCGGAAAAGGGCAATTCCCTTTGTAATCGATAAAAAGGAATTGAGGGGAATTCCACTATTTTGTATCAGCAGTTTCAAATACCCTTGTTAAATTTAGTACTATTGCTCCCCGGAGACCATAAACATGCCACTTCAATTTCTCTGAATGCTTATTTCTATTGCTTTTAAAGAAAGTAGGAGTGATTTATTTATATACTTCGTGAATGTATGCATGTAAGCAATAGTTGGAATACTTTAAAACTGTCCCTTTATTGATGTAAAAATTGGTTTATGATAATTAAAAAGAATTCAGATTCAATTTATTGTTAGCTTACGAAACAGAAACTAAAAATGTAAATAAGAATGAATTTCGGAAAAATTTTATTTTTTGAAAGCTAGATATAAGATTAAACTTTTTTTACTTATAAGTAATATAAGAAACTCTTTTCTGTTATAAGTAATACAGAGAAAGTATAGTAATCGTCAAAAAATTCAAACTCGAGATTTTGATGCGTTTCTGCGTTTCATAACGTCCAGAGTTTAAAAAAAACTAATTTTTTTTAAATTTCAATCGTTTTGTCTGACTATAACAAAAACAACTCAAAACCGCTTTGAGCTTGACAGATGATGGCATATGTCTTAAAAATTAATTTGAAAATTTGTGTACAGTTTTGAAAAGAAACCGTAGAGACACAGTGTATCAAACCGGCAGTTCGAATAAAATTTAGCCCGATGATTACAAAACGAAGAAAACTAAATGGATAAAATACGGTGCAGAGATTTAACATCTTTAGTGTAGACACCTACTAGATTTTGAGCCAAATCAACAAGTCACAATACGTTCAGAAACATGCAAATACGATAATTCAAAAATGCAGTGACATATATTGATTTGGCAACTTTAAGTGTACTCTTATATAAAATTTTTGTTTCAATGGTTGGTGAGGGAGAGTTTGAAAACCAAATTACATTTTCAGACAATTTCGACCGAATTCCAGGAATTAATCAGCATAAAACTTGCCAAGGATCACACAATACATTCAGTAAGAATGCTAAATTTACACTATGTTAATATTTTGCAACTGTTGTATACCACTAAGTACACTTCAATTCTGATATATTCGATGTTGGTTAACTAATATATTCACTGAGATAACATGTATACTGTTTTGGGGGCTCCACTCTTCCTGGTTTAAAATTGTATTTTCATTCATTCCAGATTATTTCATTTTATCTTAGGTTTACTATAATAATTTTAATTTCAACATATTGCTCTAAAATGAATATAAAAATTATATATTTAATCAAATTCAATAAATTTTCTGAACTCATAAAAGATGAAAGTTTATTTAATTAATTTTTAATGCAAAAACTAAAACGATGATTAAATATAAAAAAGGGGAAAATAGACAATGATCTCAAACTATTAAATTTGAATTTTTGCTATTAGCAATTTGAGTAAAAATGAATTGATGTACATTAAATTTAAATAGTGAATCTGAATATTGTCTGGTCATTTAGAGTTAAGTAATTTTCAGTAAAAAAAATACTATACATTCAGTTTAAAGAGCAGGGAATGAAAAAATAATACATGGAAAAAATTACTTTCATGAAATTATAATCAAAAACGTTTTAAACTATAGTTTGTTCAGTTGGAATATTTTCGATCTTGAACTTTTTAATTTCCAAGCAATCGTACCTCAATTACCATCTGATTCGACAGGTAGTATGAAATAATCATCCAACTTAAATCTGACTTATTTTTCTCAAAAAAATAATTAAATAAATAAAATAAAAATTATTACACAGATCGACATACAGACAATAGGAATTCGATAGAATTCTAAGTAACAACTACAGATTTTGCTACAAATTCATTTAGCGCAGTTATTTTACGAACATACCAAGACATTTAAATACTTTTTCCATAACTCTGACCCCTTACAAGACTTACTATTGGCTACCCCTTGTATGATTAACACACACTGAATATTTCGCTTAAATGTAAGGGGCATTTTTCTTCATTTCACGTTCAAGAGAATCGCACTCATCAAACTTGTTTCAGTTGTGCCATGAGACCACGACGGCGAGGTGGTAAGGCCTCGTCTTCGGAACCGGAGGGTTGCAGGTTTGAGGCCCAAGTCCACCGAACAACCGCAGTGCAAGCGGGTCTGTTGCACGTTAAATTCGTCAGGGCCAACCGTCCTCTCGTTGGTGTGGTATAGAAGTTGGAGAGAGGGGTGCCGGCTCTGGTGTGAACCTCATCATCTGACCGCACTACAAAATTATGAGGTCTGTCCCAAAATAGACCTAGTGTTGCTTCAAAACGGGACGTTAATATAACTAAACTAATCTCAGTCGTGCCACACACATGCTTATTACTCCAGGCACTTTCTGCTATAGGTTCTATAACCCAAACCAAATGATTTGAAGTAATGAAAATTGGAGAAAATTAGATATCAAATATTCCTCTTCATCGCACGTTGATTCTGTCTTGTTCCCACAATGACTATCGGATTTCGTGTGGAGTCATTGGATTTGTATTCTATTTGACCAATTCTTTATGGTAACATCTTCATCTCCTGTATTCAAAGATGAAGTTACATCTCACGCAAACCTCAGGACACGGTCAATTCACTGCCTTCGAGAAAAATAAATTTAGTTATGTGAAATTATGCATCAAAGTATTATGCAAAAATCTGAAAAGTTGCGAGAGCCAATTGAACGCATAGATTTTATAAAATAGTAAAAGTTAGGACATAGTAAGGGATCTATGTTCTCTACGTATAGTTACTTTGCAACGAATAAAGCATTACCAAAGAGTATTATATTCGTTTGAGAAAGCTAGAAACAGCAAAAAAAACCCTTTAAATCCATTCTTTTCATCACAAAATGTCTGCACAAATTTAATGATTTTCCAACATAATCTTGAACCTATATATAGAAAAAAATTTTAAGCAACTAATATACATTTTAACTTGTATTTATTTACCTGTTTTTTTAATAAATGACTTTAAAAATTGTTTGTAAATTTTTATATTACCCTGGGAGTAAAATTAAAGATTTTATAATTAGCTTTCACTTTTAATAAATGATGTCCATTGAAAATGTAATAGCCTTGTTCATACCTCCTTCTTCTCTTGCATACAGCCAACCACCTCTCCACCACTGAAAGTAGCAGTATCGACAAATCTTGTTCATATCAATTTTTTTTATCTTTTGCTAAGTAGAATGTAAGGCTATGTAAAAGTTCAAGAGTGAAAAATAAGGGGGGGGGGCACATAATAAGGGCTAATGATTCCTGGTTAGGTTAGTATCTTTTTTATCAAAATATTTATTAAGCACTGAGCTGTTATCCCAATCATAGATAAAGAACCAAAATAACAATCAACAAGAAAAGTAGTAAATTGTAGTAAACGGATTATACTCAAGAGAGAAATAATTTTATTTTACGTTGAGTTATAGAGTAACCGACTTACTATATACTATTTTTCTTATTATAGTTATTATCTGCTATATGAAAGTTTACAAAAATCTGAAATTTTACAAAAGGAACTTAAATTATTACATCATTTTACAAATGAACATAATTATCATACAAAATTAGCTATAAACACCTATTAAAATATAAGAATTACTCTGCAATTCTCTCTTTTTATTACTGCTCAATAAAATTATTTTTTCTTTCCTCGCTTGCATCTGAAATATTTAGTATCAATAATATATTATGCAATTTTTATTATTTTAAAGTAAATTGATAATTTATAAATAATCTACGAACTAAATTTGACAAAGGAAAAGAGGAGAGAATGTGAAGGTAGATTTCAATGCATTAACATGGAAAATATTTGTACTGAAGTAGTAAAAATACTAACATTTTTTTCTTATATATGAAAAATTGATGCAAAATAAATGCTGCATACAGAAAAGTTTCCTCATTGCATAGCTTCACTTTTTTTAAAACACTTTTTAAATAGAAGGAATGAAACTTATCCAGAGACTCACGAAATGAGTCAAAAAAATAATTTTTTTAAGAAATGGAATGCATGAAGAAAAAGGTTCAAGGGTTTTTCAGTATCATAAAATCCTACTGACAATCTAAATTCAAAGTGAGTTATGGCTTTTGTTGATTTTTGGACCAAAAAATTCCTTTCACATAAACATGAAAGGTTTGACTATACAAGGGCTCCGCGTTATTCTAAATCACTCTTCTTTGATTCTTCTGTAGTTATGTCAAGAAAAGAATTTTTACCGCAACAAGCTATGATATTGAAACACAAAACATCTGAAAAGCAGATGCGGTTTGATATTAGAAGATAGATATTGTACAATAATATAGAATGAGACCTAGAATTCTGAGGAAAATTCCTCAAATTACAAAGAGGAGGATGCTAAAATTTTTTAAAAGTATAACAAACACAATAACAGCTTTTTCAGTTTATAAAAATAAATGTTCTAAATTCAAAGCAATAAATTGGTACTCTCTAATTCTATCTTCATTAAGATAAAGATTTCATGCTTAAGTATGCAAAAATAATAAGAATAGGTATCTGCAAAAATAATGATTTGGGTGTGCAAACACACACAAAAAAACAGAAGCTACATTTAAAACCTCTGTCATACCATGATCCAATTACGGGGGAGGTGTAAAATCTTTTCAGCATATAATAGCGTTTTCAGGTAATGACTTTAAGAAATTATTATGATATAACAATTTCCTTGATGCGAACTAGAATTATAACTGGGAAACTTCTCCATATTCTGAGTCATTGAAAAATAATTTGAGAATTAAAGATTTGTATCATGTCAATTTTATAAAAATAACTAAAAAGGTTTCAAAAAAACTTTCCACAAATTTTTAAAATTTTGGAATTTTTAATATATGCCGCAGTATTTCTAGTTTATGCATCATTGCGTCTTCGTGAGACAATGAAATAATATTTAATTATCTATCCGTCATGCTTTCTAAGCTTTAACAGTGATCTTACATTTTTTATATGTCTGCTATTTTTATGGGATTTTTTTTCTCCATATTTATATTTGTATCAGTAGAAAGCAATAGATGTCACTTGATTGAGAGTTAAACGAAACTGCTGCGAAACATTCGAGGGAACATGTATACAAATAAAGTATCGTAAAAGGAATTCCCTTGCTCTCAAAAAACCTTTAAATTGAAAAAATGTAACGCATTTTGCAAAATCTCAAGTCTTCTGAATATACCCTTTATATGGATCATTTTCGTTTCAAAACTGAAATTGTTCTAAATATTTTGCGCATGTTTTGGAAATAAAATCTTTTTTACATATATATAAAGAAATTCACTTGTGGGAAGATTTCGGAATCCTATGTAACAGCGGTAATTGCAGAATAGCGTTTAAAACAACGCTAGTTTCTCTATAAATTTGAAAAAGCTGTATAATTAATTATTAAGTATTAACCGTATT
Source organism: Argiope trifasciata (assembly GCA_026543055.1). NCBI lineage: Eukaryota > Metazoa > Arthropoda > Arachnida > Araneae > Araneidae > Argiope > Argiope trifasciata. The sequence continues at coordinate 2,955,241 of JAPMOQ010043861.1, read as the reverse complement.
TAGAGACCAGCTGTTCATCAGAATTAATGCACGCTAAAATGTTCATTTAAGTATCTTATGTAAAATAGTCTAAAATACTTTAATAGTCTCCTCTCTAGGCAACTCCTTCAGAAAAAAAAATTTAAGCCTCATATTTTGATAATCCCAAAATTCATTTTATTATAATAAACTTAAGCCATTCTATTCATTGTACTATGCATCTATATATTTTTTTCTGACAGTTCCGTAAAATTTGAACCTTAAATTAAAGTCAAAGTGATTAAATTGAAATACAAAAACAATTTTTGCTGATACTAAGCATGTTTTTTTTTTAAAAAAAAAAGGCACTATAGAATGATTTTTATAACTTATACGATTTTTCAATTAACTATTCAAAAAAAGTATATTCTGATTAATATTAAAATTCAGTTTTCTGTTTTGCTTTCTAAATAGATTCAAAAGACTGTATAAAAATGCTTTATTTTGAACCAATCAATAACTGTGTTTTAAATTTTGTACAATGTTTTGGTCTTTAGGGATCATATTCTGAGAAAAATCAATATTACTTTAGCTTTTAAATAATAATAAGAAAATTGAGCTGCCTTCTACTGTCAAGCATAATCGAATTAAGGAGTTTTCAAAATCCCGTTTTTAGAGCAATCCTCATTTTTATAATTTTAGGCCAATCAAAGGTGAAAATTCAAGACTCTAATTGGCGTGTCTTCTTTGAAACGGTCGAAGTAATGGTCTAAAAGCACGAGTTTTTATAAGGAAATAAATTCGATATTTTCATAATTCAATAAATTTCAATCGCAATTTAATTTTTTTCTATTTCCAGTCGTCTTTGATTACTGGCTAGTTTGCTGAAAGCATTAGTTATATTTAGTTTCTTTTGAATCGCATAGATATAATTTCCATAATTCTGAATACGCAGATTAAAGAGAATTAAATAGTTGATGTTGAAAAGAGCTTTTCCTTTGTCCTTTTATAAACTTACATTCTTCTATTTAGAAATATCAGAAACTTTATGTACACATAATTGAATGCATTTATATAATTAATCTATATTAATAATGTAAACGCAGATTCTAAAAAAAAATTGAAAGCGTCTTACTAAAGAGCTTACTAAATTTAAAATTTCATGTTGAAAGAGTAACTGTAAGTGATTCGTGTTGTTAATTTAAGTTTTGATACTTCGATTGAATGTTTCAGTTTACAAAATTCAAAATATTCAGTATGGATTGCAAGTTGAAAATTCCATGATTTATTGATTAAAACTGCCCTTTTTAAATTATATTAGTAGTATTTTGAAATATGTTTGCATTGAGAATGATTTTAAAAAGAATAGATTTTTTATTACAGAAATACGATATAGATTTATTGAAGGAGAATTAAGAAATAAAATGTTCTTTTGAATTTGATAATCACTGCATTTATAATCATGTTATGATTGCATTATATAATCTGAGTGTCTATCTCATCAAAATAATTGACAAGAACTGCCATCCATTGCTCTTTTGTGCGTTAAACTGTGTTTCATAATAGCAACAGCAGAAACTTTTTGTGATCATTAGCTCATCCATCATATTAATTATATTGATTGAGCGATGCCAAGAAACTTTGATGAGCTGCATCTTATCGCAACAAAAAGTGCAATCCTGATTATACAATAAACATGTAGCATTCTAGTTGCTTATCTACACTTGCAAAAGTTTGAAAAAATTGATGTATTTGTTAATTCAGGTTTTATTTTATATCTCTGGAAAATCGCCCTCTTATAATATCTTTACCAGTAAAAAAAATGGAAATTTTTGACTGGCAAGTAACCCTTGATGATTATTATATGTCATATAATAATCTTTGGAATAGTAATATTTAATACTAGCCGCCTTTGGCGACCAGCTGATTCGCCATGAGTAAAGCGTTCTAAAATTTTCAATTAAATCACATATTCATTAGCCTTGAAGTAATTCAGGGCATTGATTGACCTGAAATTAATATTTTCTTTAAGAAGATGGACGGAAAGTTCTAAAAGTACACCTTTTCCTAATAATATTCTTTAATTTTATAAATCAGTTAGTTTTAACCATCGATTATGCTTCCAAAATATTTAAAAAAATCGGTGATGTTGCCAAAATGTTAAATATGTTTTTTAAAGAAAGCGAGAAAGGGAAAAAAAGTATTAAATTAATGATACAGATATTGCAAACGATTACATAAATATGCCATTGAGTCGGGACTTCAATGCATATCCTGTCTAAATTCAATCAGGTTTACCGGAAATAAAGAAGATTTACTGAGTTAATGATATAGATATTGCAAACTATTGTAGAAACCTTTGCTTTGCATTTATTTTTTAAAGAAAATATCACATTTTATATTTATTTTATTTTATCCATTCACGTGCTTAAAAGTTGCATTTCTGTAGATTTATTTTGCGATGATAATTTTTTTATTTGAACTTCCGGCATTCTTTTATTTTATCCAGTCACGTGATAAAAACATGGTTAAAATATTTCTTTAAAAATTCGTTAAAAATAGAAGCTTACATTATGAATTAAAAAAATTGATACCGTTAGAAAGCTAATTTTTTAATCTTTAAATTGATGTAAAAATCATGTTTATGCGATCATATTTTCGGAAGTTATAGTGGAAAAACGTCAAAATTTCGCTTAAATTTTAATTAATTCAAATTCTAATTAAAAATTCGAAAAAGGGGCTCCGAGGTGCACATTCCGGACCTCCAAGGTATACATGTACCAAATTTGGTAGCTGTAGGTCCAACGGTCTGGCCTGTAGAGCGCCAACACACACACACACACACATTGAGCTTTATTATAAGTATAGATAGATAAACAGTCAATTAAAAAAATTGGTAAACCTTTTAAGGCTAAGGAGTTCTATCAAATACTCTTAAACAAACAAAAAAAAAGAATATAGAGGGTACATTTAGAAAATACATAAGTAAGTACTTATTATTGATTTTTCTCAAAAATTTGGACAGGTAGAAAAAAATTGACCGTTCTCAATTATATCTAACTTTCTTGAGCTTTCACAAGAAACTTGCAAAATTGGCAATGGGAACTTGAAGAGTAGTTCTTAGATTTTTTTTCTAGTTTTTTTTTATAATATACGAACATAAACTTGAATCTTGAAACTGCATTTTGTGGTAAATGTGTTAATTGGTAATTTTTTAGCATTTTTAAATGAACAAGAAACAGAAGGAAATGGAGGTCTTGAACTAAGGAGTCCTGAACGTAGGACTGCTCTGAGGCATATTCTGACGAAGCCTGTGTCATGTGTCGTCGCCCTTTGTCTCGTCTTCGGGAAAGGGGCTGTCTTGAATTGAAGAGTAGTCCGGTTGTGCGAAGTAGTGTGTAGACAGCAAAGGCAAGAAGAGACAGAGGAGCAGTTTCAGCCTTTTCGGGAGAGACCTACGCGAATGTAGACAGAATCCTTTAAAGATTCCCTCTCCAGATGAATCCTGTCTGGCCGTTTTCTGAATTGTGAACGTTGTCACAATGGAATTTCTGCCTGTGGATTACTGTTGCTATTGTGGGCTACTATCTGCAGTAGAGTACCAAAAGTTTTATTGTTGGTGAAATACTGTTTCATTTATAGGTGTTTTTCCAAAAATTAAGTTGTAAATTTTAAAAAAAACATATACAGGTATAATTTGACTTACAACTTCTTTGCATCTAAAAGTGCTTTTTTCGATTTTGGTTCTTTCATTCATCATTATGTTGTATAACTTGAGTACAAAGAAAAATAGGATTTCTGCATTACAACTTTGGGTAGCGTTATAACCGTTTCGGTTAAATTTCATTACGATAAATTCTCCTCTTTCTCAAAACATATTATATTTTCAAATAATTGTGTTGTATTTATAGTATTTTGTATTATAATTGGCAATATATCTAAAAGCCATCGTTTTAAGGTATCCGACTACGTTAAAAAACCGGTATTCGACCACATTGGGGATTTTTTTTAAAAAGCGTTATTTCTTGTAATTTAGACTTTTCTCAATCAAAAATGGTTTGTTTTTTCTCAGAAAAGTAAGGTCTAACGTATTATACAGAGGAATTTTTTTTAAAAATTATTTTTCAGCTAAAATTTGTCTTTAACTTCAATTTCAATTTTCATAAAAATTATCCACCGTTAACATGATATCTCAAAAAATAATAGAGGTATTTACATAAAAATTTCGGCGTGTGTTTTAAATAATATGGGCAATGAAATGAACCAAAAGTTTTATTGTGGGTGAAATACTGTTTCATTTATAGGTGTTTTTAGAAAAATAAAGTTGTGAATTTACGGAAAAAATGCATATATACGTATATTTTTACCCGTAACTTCTTTGCATCTCAAATTTTTTCTTAGATTTTGGTTCATTTCATTCATCATTGTATTCTATGACTTGTGTACAAAGAAAAATAGGATTGTTGCATTACAATTTTGTGAAGAGTGTTAACCGTTTTGGTTAAATTTCATTAAAATTTACTATAAATTTTCGTATTTCTCAAAATATATTATATTTTCAAATAATGTTTTTGTATTTCTAGAGTTTATAATTGATAATACATCTAAAAACCAAAACTAGTTTTTAAAAAATCGAATTTTTCAAAATTTTTCCTTCGAACGTAGTCGGTTATTAAATTATTTTTTAAAAATCCAATTTTCCAAATTTTTTCCTTCTAACGTAGTTAGATGCCTTAATTAATACAACGGGATTAATACAAAAACAATAAAATACGGAATTCCCTTTCTGGATTCTTTTTCCACACAGTTGGAACCAAATTTCGACAGGGAAGTGCAATTACGCGTACAAAATCGCATTGAGAATGACACATACTTAAGTAATTGTATTTTTGAATTATTACGTTGAAATACTTTTTGAAGAACAAATTGACAAATGATCAATTCCAGGACAGATTTAGTTTAAAATTTGAAAAGTATCTACTATTTCAATGACAAATGAGTGTGCGAAATTTTATTCAGCTATCTCATTTCGTTTTGTGAGTATCTGGTAAACTTATAATTGGTAAGTCGAACTATCCATGAATCAATTTTGTGCAAAATTTTTTCGATATCTACAGATCTGGTGTAAAGAATCTATATCAAATTGCATCAATGCTCTTTTCCGTAATCATAATCATACACACAAAGATGTAATCTTAAAGATTCCTTATTCAAATTATTTTGACGGTTACCATACTTATAATCTTTATATATTTCATGTATCTCAAGGGGGAGGGCACCTCCTAATTGAGGATGAGAAATTTCTGGTGTATTGGTTGGATTTCCCCACCCTCGTCGAAAGCTGAAGGAGTGCTTCTTCCCATTAATGATTGGACTTACATCCTTGGGGAAGAGTTGTACTGAGGCCACTGATGGCCACAGTTCCTGCCAGTGTTGCTATCGCAGAGGACTGGTCATTCAAGTTTTTCCATGTGTCTTCAGGGAAATTGGAGTAGCCATTTTGTGGTTGAGGTTACATAATTCGTGTACGAAATCGTAAAAAGTGGACTTTTTAACAAGAAGTAAATCAACGAAAAAATTCTACACTTCTTCAAATGAAATTATTAAATCTCAATTCCCTTAACTATAATGTTTTGTAAATGCTGCGGTAGTACAAACTTCTAAAATATTCAATCACATACTTGATTAAGACCACAGATTACAGTAACCCAAATGCAGAGATTTCTCTAAGATAAAAGAAATATAATTAATTTTTCCTATTTGGGCATAAACCTACGCACTATTGTTTTTCCCTTTTCCGTTTCATCGCCAATTCACGTCGCCAAATTTAATACTACCGCACACTGAAATGGAATTCCCGAAGCAAATAAACGGAATGATTACGATTAATTTATTTGTTGTGCTCCCATCCTGATTTAAATATTTACTTATAATTAATTCTAATCCTAGCCACGGCATATTGAAGATTTAGAACAAATATTGATTCATGCTGATTAATCTTAGGCATTACTTCGTGTTGAATCTTCAACAAGAACTGTTTCGTTTCACATAGTATTCATCGAGCTCAAAGTGAACTTGGGAGTTCAGGTAACTGCTGTGAAGTGGTTCTGCTTCACAAAGCTTCGAAAACCTCCTTGGATTCGCTTTGATGTTAAAGACAAACGTTGCGCGAAATCAGAATCTTACTATCTATTCAGGGATGAAATAATAATTTGCGAGTTTCTAAGTACGCGCACCGTTTAATCTCAAATTGATGACAGAGAAAACGGAATGTTATAAGGGAGAGAAATTGCAGATTATCCACGATTGAAAAGTTTCATTACCGTTCAAGTAAGAACTTTTGCATGATTATTGAGTAAGGGGAACATTAATTAGTCATTGAGCATTATCAAGTTTGGATTGCACAGCAATTAAAATAGTTGATTACTTTGTAAATATAAATTAGTAGATAATTATATAATTATTTTATTTCATCAGGAAATAATTAAAAGGATAAATGTCAATAGTTTCGCAATATTTTTTAAGAAAGGATATTATGACTAATGAAACGTTGCACTCTGAAACTTAAAAGAAAGAAATTTATTAAAAAATAAATATAGAAAATTAAATGGTATCTGCAAGTTTTATATTTAATCTCAAAATATTTAAAGGATGCTGGAAGTTTTAATTATTTATATTTTTTAAAGTTTTAATAAAATATAGTGGCAGTTCTCGTATTATGAATTTGGGTCATCTGTCTTAATAAGGTTTTCAAAAATTTCGATTAAAGTTATTAAAAAAATGCCCCCAAAATGTTTTAATGCCATTTTCGATAGCATTATTACCCATTTGTAAGCAACTAAAATAATAAAAAGTCTGTATTAAAAGAGACTTAAAATATTTCTATAGATTTATTGAAAATAGAAAACAAAAATTATTCTAAGACGATTGATATCGTTAAGAATTTAAGGCATCCAAAAATATTCATGAGAAACAACATTTTTTATTTTTTACTAAAAAATGCGTTAAAAGTTTAAAGAATTTTTGCTTCGTAATTATTTCTTATTACGGAAGAAATAATTACATTTTGATGTTGCTAATTAAATTTAGCAAAAAATTTTGCATTCCGAAAACAATTTCAGGGCGTATGTATGGGAGGTGCGGCGGGGGGTCCATTAAGCATGTTGCATTACTCAGGTCGATTTTTCATAAGGCATAATTTACAGGTAGTATCCATTCTAAAAACTTTATTAAGTTAATAGAGACTGTAATTAAATTATATACCAAAGAGAGATAAGTAAGGAAAGTATTTAAGGGATTAAATAACTAAAAATGACAATAAACTCGGTGAAAAAAAAATTCTTCAAAAGTTGCTATTATTATGTAATAAAGAATTTCTTTTCTGACATCAGTGCAAGTAATCGTGTTTGATTTTTTCAAGGGAAAAATATCGAAAAGATTCCAGTGATTAGAAATTGCTTGAAGAATTTTACGTCTTCTCACAGAGCATCTTAGGATAATTTGAATTCTCATAATTTTTTGAAATTTATTTATCGTAGGCGTAGCTAAGAAATATCACTAAACGCTGTAATAAAACCATCATTATTTCAATTATGTTTTCTAATTTAATTAAACCTTCTTGTTATATTTTTCATTTTTGATTCGGTGGACATATTTCAATATTTTTTTAGAAACCAGTGTAGTAAATTTTACCATCGTATATAATCAAGCCGAGCTTTCAAAAATAAATTTCTTTAATTTGTAAAATAAAAACCACAATTTTCAATTAACAAATGAAATCAAATTGTTCCTGATTAATATGCATATTAATTCTTCGATTGTAGTAAAATTAGAATTTTTATTTTGTTTTCATTCTTACATAATGTAAATCTCAGCTCAGAAGTTTGAAATAAACAGCTTACTTTGAAAATGTTTTGATTCGCATATTATTTTTTTACTAGTTTTCTTCGGAATGCAATAAGAGATTTACTAGAATCAATTATATTTTGCAAACATTACAGGGAAAATTTCTGTGTAAATGTTGTTCTGTGTATAATAATCAATTGAAGTTTCATCAATATTCTTTTCAATCCAAGTTATTATTATTTTTGTAATACTTGATCAATCAAATGGCATGACAATATCACAAAAAACAGCCATCAGCAGAAAGGATAATTATTTTCAAAATTTCAAAAAATTTTCCTGGTACCAATTGAATAGAAAAGAGAGTTTGCTTCAAATCTTTAAAATAAAATGTTTTTAGCACAATGCAAATAACTTTTTCAAACGAAAGTGTACAAAAAAATCAAGGTTGGAGAGCTATCAGTTTTTTTAACTTCTTTAATAAAAGTTTATAATATTACTATCCCATTTTGTTTTATGTATCAATTAACAAATTTAATTCTTTTCCCATTTTCTTCTTTCTTCGACTGATAGTTTTACATCTGTGGTAACTACTTGATCATAACCCACAATGTAATTTTGCCGGGTAGAACTGAATATTCTTCCCAGCTTGACAGAACTACTTGTTCTTCTGTTAACTTTTTTTGTTTTGTTCCTTCTTATGTAAACTATATCTACTCTTATTCCTGTCAAAAGTCTGGTGTGTTTAGATGCTCTTCCCATTTAAGTGGAGAAATCTTTTCATGACCCCCATATATATAATTTTAATTAGAAGAAAATATCTAAAAAAATTTGAAACTTTTATCTCAAGCATAACAGTATAATAATGTCTAAGGCTTGAATAGTTTTTTTAAAAATTGTATTCTTAATTTACAGTATCAATAATATATATAAACAAAAAATTGTAATCCATAGATGAAGTTTAAATATTTCTAATAATTTATTAAGATTTATGAAAACATTGTACAGAAATAAAATTGTTGAAATTGAAAAGTTCTGATTTCATTTTATAATGATTATGCAATTATAGGCTCGGAAATATTTGACGATTACAGTTTAACGTTTTGTTTAATGTATAGATAAAAATATAATTAATTTTTTTTAAATCCAATCCATTTGTTGGGTACTCGCTGCCCAACATATAACTGTGAGATAAATTCGTTGACAGAAGGTCCAAACTCCATACAACATTTTAGGCGATTTTTCCTCATGCATATGCCAATCTCCAAATCATCCAAGTAAATATAAATTTCATCTTCTCAGTAATCTCTCAAATTTCTGTTAAATAACCAAGGAAATGTTTTTTATTCCTTTCTTTTTCTAAACTATTTCATCATTTCAAATAAATATAGTATTCTTAACATTTCGTTATCCTTTGTCTGGCATATACTGTAAATTTTGATAAAAAATTAAGCAGATAATAACTATCATTGCTAACTATGGGTGTCATCTGTAAATTGGTTCAATTGGTGTATCGGTTAAGCATTACGGAAATATCACATCGATATATTTTCGAAATTTCTAATTAAAATTTATTAAAATTATTCTATTTCACTGCATCCCTATTCAAATTAGTTTTTAAGACATTCACTTTAATTCCAATATGATAAATTGTATATTATTTTAATACTATTTCGGATCAAAATTTCTAAATCCTAATCGTATTTTCACAATAATTATACGTTGTACTGGAAATATTAGATGCATTCTTTCGAAAAGAGAATAATTAGAAAAAGTATGATTAGGTAGCTTTAAATACTAATTAAACATTAAAATTTAAAAAGATAATTTGTTGAATAACATCTAATAGTTTTATTATGAAGAAATCTAAATTTAATGTCGAAAAGAATGCCATTAGTTATGATTTAGGAAGCAAAATGGCAATTTTCAACGAGGATTTGAAGATAATTAGGATATAAATATGAATTATATTGAACTCGTTTCTTCGCTTAAAAAATTTTTAAGAATCTGTTTATTTAAAGATGTTAGCCTGTAAGACTGTTACAATATTTTTTTCTTTCTTATTTAATTTAAAGCACATTTAAACTAAAGATATTAAATTATATAACTGATTTTATATTCCATTACAGTGTCGATTTCTTATAATCATTCTTTAATTCTTTAAAGAAAATAATTAATTGTTTTTATATGGATTTCGGAAAGTAATTTTGATGCTGCTTCTTTTACAAAATTTATTATTTTTATTTATTATTTAAAATCTTAATTTATTATTAAAATTTATCAATCGTATTAATATAATTTATTATTTAAAAATTATTATTATTCCGAATGTATACATAATTATGATTTTGTTTTATAAATTAAAATTTCATGAAGTTTATTTAATACATTAAAATAGAGTATAAATTTATATTTATTATAATACATTTTGTAATAAAGCTATTTCAATAAGAAGATTTTTTTATCTTCATTAAATTTACACTTTGTTCTATCCATCAATATTCATAAGTTAATTTGCTTCAAAGGATTCAGTACCATATCAATGAAATAGTTGAGAATTTTATGTCATGTATTTTCACACACAATTTACCTTCTACAAATGCAACAAGTAAATTCCATTGTGTTTATGCCACTGCATAAAGGAATCCTTTTAGGATTCAGAAACATCTGTGAAATTTTTAGACTTATTTGTATTTCAGCACGGAGGTTTATATGAGATCTGCAAAAATGACGTTTTCGAAAAACGGGTAAAATACATTTTGTATAGGAAAGCTTTGCATTTTCCATTTCAATGTTTTCAGTTACTGTGACTAAATTTCCTTTTTTATAATATTTCAAAATATTCAATTCACTTTTCTCTAGTTTAATACATGTTTCACAATATCTTGCAGCCCCAAAGCAACAAATATTTCCTTTCCTTTTTTCTGATATGGATTTGCGTGGGAAAAAATTTCATGCAAAACGTAAATTTACCTGAAATCCTTAATTTTATTTTACATTCAAATTAAATCATCAAGCCACAGGATGCTCTACCAAAAAGAGTAACCCTTATTAAAAAATAAATTTAAATTAAATATATCCTTCATCAAAACTAATGAGCTATACATTGTAATTAGAAAGCACTAATGTTGCTACGTCTAAAACAAAAATGAACTAAACCAAATTGGAAATGAATATTAAGTTACTAAACTTAAAAGGAATTAACTAAAAAGAAAAGAATGATGAATCTGGCAAGAATACTTTTTCAAGGGTCACCCTCAAGCAGGAATTCAAATCTGTGAGATCTAATTTTTCTTTACGTAATGATCTCTCATGACCTTCGTGAAGGTAAATACTTAAACGAAAATAAGACTTATCACAGAAAAAATATCTCATTTGAATCTCTGCTTTAAGGTGACTTGATAAGATCTTAGTAATTAAATAATTAGAAAGAATTAATTTAAATAATTAGAAAGATACATGTATGTATAAAAGTGACATTCTCTTTATAACATCTTTAAAAATTACAAAATTTTCGTCAATAAAACATTGTACATATTTTCATCCACTTTACTATTACAATATATAACAATAGAGATATATATTATATGAGATGTAGTACTTTCTCATCTTTCATCCCTCTAGGATTGAATTTAAGTTACTATTTTTCCGTTATAATTTTAAAAATTGTAAAAGTTTGATCAGAAAAGCATTCTAAGTATTTATTCACAATATTTTTTATTCCTTTTACTGAAGCAAAAAATTCAAATCAAGAAAATGCGATGCACGCGTTTTTGTCAATTGTCATTTCCTATTTTCCCTTTCAGATTTTGAAATAAATCACTTAACGATAACATCAAAACAAGAAGGAATGGTGAAAACTATTTAGAAAAGAAATAAAAAAACGTATCATACAGATTCTTTTCGAACGAAAATAACAGCCTGACAACACGCCATAAGAAAAATGTCCTAATAATCATGATAAGAAGTCCTTCCTTTTTCTGCTTTTCATTCATAAAACATTCTTAACTCCAATGACGTCAAAAGAAAAAAAAGTAAAAAATTTCTCTTTTTTTTTATTTGGTTTTAAAAATAACTTTCCCTTTTTTTCTGTATAATGCTTTGTAGTAGAATAAATGGCTGACGCTAAAATCATTCAATAACAATTAAAATAATTTTAAATAACGTCTTCGTGTTTTTGAATATGTATTATTCTTTAAAAAATGAAAAACAGAATGCATTATGCTCAGAATCATAAATTCAGTATTATACCCATACAAATGTCATTGTTTAATAGGCATTGCAAATGACCTATAATTACAAACATTTTATCAAAAGTATATAACTGTAAATATTTGAAAAATAATTTCTTCCTATTAGAAATTTTTCTATAAGGTGATAAAGCTAACTAAGCATTTATGGTAATTTCTCCAATGCATTGTGAAATGTGCAATTTCAACAATAAAGAAAATCTCTCAAAATAAAATGTATCCTTGTTTAGGTGTTTTTCTATAATACAGAATATTTTCAAACTTTGTACTAAAGAAAAAACTATTTTAACTAATACATTTAAATTAAATGATTTAATTCAAATTACCATAGTAAAATTAATCCAAAATTAAATTATAATTATTTTGAATAATTCAAGTTTCTGAAAAGCTAGATAAATCTCTCCTTCCGGTTTTATAATTTATTATTGATCAAAATATGATTATAAATAAAAAGAAGCTCAAAAATCAAAATCAGAAGGATTTTAAAATAGTCTTTTACCTCCCATTATGAAATGACTAAAATTTATTAATTGCTCTTAAATAATGATTATTAAAATGAAGGCATCGCAATATTAATGAATATATCACACTGTTGGTAATTCATATTTTCAAATAAATAATGAAATTATTTTAACGTTATTTAAGATGTCCAGAAAATAAAGGAATTTTAAATACGCAATCTAGTAATTAAAACTATTAAAATTATTTATGACTTTAAGGTTGGTTTTATATAAAAAGTTTTTATAGAAATTCTAATCTATTAACCATTTATTTAATTCACTTAATATATAATCTCCATGAAGAGTTTTTCTTGTTAGGTATTATTTATCCATTAAGAATTATCAATTTCAAAATGAATTTTATAAATGAAGGAAAGGTGTAGTATTAAATAAAGAACAAAATTGAAATTCCTTTCCCAACTTTCAGAATGTATTAAGGAAAAATCTCTCTAAAAATTCTAATAGTATTTTATATGATTCTTATGTGTATAGTAGTCACCATATTCCTGCCTCCCACATTATTTAAATTCCAAATCCTGATCTGGAATGAAAATTCAAATTCTTCTTTTTACATAGTCATGTAAGGAAACCTTAAAGTAAATTTTATAAGACAAAAAACATTCATGACAGAAAATATTTAAGAGAAAAGCAAAGGCATCTGAAGTCATTTAACAATTATTTATTACAATTCCTAACAATCATCTCAATTAATGAGCCATTTGGCATCATTTTGATGTAGCGAAAATTTCGTATATCAGAACTTTCTCACTAAACGCCAGAAAAGAATTCAGATGTTTTTAATTCATAAAATATTTAAAAACAGTACAAAACTTGTTCGATTTTGATTTCTCTTCAGACGAGGAAGATTCATCACAAAAGCATGTCAACCGGAAAAAATACAGGACGCCATTTTTCACTACAGATGATACTTCCTTTACAGATTTAGAAATAAAATACTCAATCAATACCATAAACAATAAAAAAAAATCTCCAGGGTCTGAGGGAATTCTGCTGATATCATCAAGGAAGCATATATCTTTAAAATGTTTTTTCAATAGTCGTCTCAACTTTGAATATGTCCTCAGAAAACGGGTTAAAAAAAACAATTCGTTTTATGCAGTAAAAAAAGAAAGAAAATACAGATCCAACAGCATTTAGAAGAAATTTTTTACTTGATACAATGGGAAAGATTCTGAATAAGCTAATTTTCGAATTTTTCCCCATATTGTTAGCAATAACCACTTTCATCATCCTCAATATAATTTCATACCAGATAGAGGAGCTACAGATACAATTTTTCAATTCAAAATTGAATTGCAGTAGCAAAAACCAATTCAAAATACAGAACATTAGTATCACTTGATGTTAAAGTTGCTTTTAATTGACTGCAGTAGGAAATGGCATAATTTAAAGAATTTATGGTGTTTTAATTTAAAGAAAATAAACACTCTTCCTAACATCTTTAAAATAGTTGATAGCAGAGTAGTCTTACTTAGAGTGAAAAACTTTTACAAAAGGCTTATTATATTTGTTGTCCTGAAGGTTGCAACTCCTACCCTTTGTAGTCGTTTCTTATTGAAAATGGCGCCCTTATAAAGAAATTTGGGGGAAACATACTGACTTTTAATGCAGGTGAATGTTTTTTGGACGTTTTGTAAAGTTATGTGCCTAGAGGAGCCTGATTCAAAACCAGATTTCAAAGATGAGCTTACCCTGAATTTCCTTGATGCTAATAAAAATCTTACAGGGTTAATCATCTCTCAATCCATATATCGACTTAGACTTCAGACTATGGCTCCAAATTATAAGGATGATTTCAAACTACTTGCCTTGTATTATTTTATAATCGAGTGTTATTGTAACTAATCTTCCCTACTGAAATCCTCTTTCCAAGTTGCACAATGTTAATGGTATCCAATCTTTATCAACTTTAGTTTACAATAAAACTAAAATTTAAGAATGTTTTTTTTTCCATTCCTACCTAAGGATGTAGAGCTTCTATGATATCTCCAAGCTTTTTATCGTTCAAAAACTCTGAAACTTCTGAGGCAATATGCATCTTTTTGAGTACACTCCATGCAGCTAAAAGCGATTTCATAGCTTCAATAATATTGTGTTTCAATATTTTTCCATTCACTTCGTCTCCTTATTTGAAATAATTAATAAAAGTGTATCGATATTTCCGTGTCAACTTTTTTTAAAGAGTGGGATAGAGGAAATTATAAGGATGATTAATAACTTGCCTTAACCTAATCTTAACTTGCTACAAATTATTTTTTTTGTATCTCTATATTTTTGTATCTCTTTCTTTGGCTGTATATTGTAAGTCATTCGTTGTAACTGATTCTTATTATAAACCATGGAAAACCGTTACAGAAAGCTTTTGCTGTTACTGCAACAAATATATGTTCTTCTATAAAAGAAATTGAAATAAGACCTCAGAGAAAATGGACAGGCATGTTTATAGTCCCTAGTGAAAAATAGTATTAAACTGAGTAAGAGTAATTCGGACTGCGGAAACAAAACAGTGAGCTTTACTACGTTTCTACTTATTACTTCTCTATATACTGAATCGTGAAATAGCATTTTCCCTTCAGTATTGTTATCGTATAAAGTATGCCGTATTTATCTCTTGAGCTTTACTTTCTTTAAATGTAAAGCGCAAAAATAACACGTTCAGTTTCTTTCATTAAGTCACAAAGATACTTGTATTCATTTTCATGTATTTAATCAACTTTATTATAAATTATTTTTATTAACAAGAATTTAGTTTATTTTCAAAACCTGATATCCTTTTGTTAATAAATTTCAGGAGCTTTGATGGTAGGAAAAATAAAATGTTCGTGTCAAAATGAATCAAATTTTAAATACTGTATTTATAATCGTTGATAAGTTATTTAAAACTATATTTCCCTTTATTTTAATTAGAAATCATCTATTATTTTCTTAAACGCAATTTTTTCCTGTATTACATCACAAAGACTATACTTTAACATGCATTTCCAATGTTGTTTCTCGCATTGCCATAATTTATTTAATGGGATACTAAATTTCATATTTTAAATACCAGCGGGTGACCGAGCTCAGCTCGTAGAAAACAGGTATCGAAGCTAGCTCGAAGATTTAAATTTTCAATTGTGATTTATCAAAACAATACATGCCATAAGAAAATTTGTGAAACCATTGGTGAAAAGATAACCGGTTAAAGTGCACCATTGTAAACTATTCTAAACAAAGTTAGAGTTTGGAAAGGGAACTATTCTATACAAAGGTAAAGTAAAGGTAAAGATTGAAGTGTGTTGAAGTTCAATATTTTTGACAAATTTATTTAGAAAAACCAAACATATATACATACATAAGAAACATATTATAAACCTATAACAGCATAAGCATAAAGCTTTATTAGTTCGCCATATTGGCTATAGATGGCAGCACACCGCTTGAAAATTTAAGTAGCCATTATGGCGAACTAATAAAGTTTGAAAATATCCTATCTGTAACTCCGAACTGCTCGACCGTAGCGCTTCAAAACCGGCGCCAATCGTTTCCTCGTGGCCAAAAACCCCAGACCCTCAAGTTTACCGGAGTTTATTCATTCAGGGGCGATTTTCGACTTGGCAACCATTCCTCGTATTATAATATTAGATTTACGTGGCAAATCAATTAATCTAAATGTGAAATTTTTAGAGAGGGAAATAACAAGTTGGTATTAGTTTCCTTTCCTAATCCTAAATGGCAGAGTATTCTCTTTGCCCTGAAAGCTATGCAGAAAATGTCTCCTGCTTTGCTTGGCATATAAAGCTTGATGTTCATATGAAGTGTGAGTGAAAAGTAACTTTTTAAAGAAAAGCAGAGGAAATTCATTTTAACGATCATCCAGAAATCCAGCAAATTTCAAGTGAAATTAATAGCTTAAGAAGAAAATATTTTTCATTGTCTGGAAAAAATATTCGTAACTGTGAAACTTTAACTGAGTAGCTAAATGACTAGCGAAGAAAACTGTTTCCTGATTTTTCTTTTGAAGAATCTTTTATCTTTTGCAAGAGGGAACGCATATGTGCCCACGAATAGGGTAGAAATACTTCGTTAGGGAAAAGTCCTCTATATCTGATATAACAGGAGGAGATTTTATCCCTTTCAACAATGTCATTTTCAAAAAATTCACTGTTATCCGACTTCCAGTATGTAACTCATATGCATTGTTGTATCCAACTATTTTATCCCAAGTTTCTAGAAATTTTCAATTGTAGATTATTGACGGTCTAATCGTTATTTCTTTAAATTTTTTGTTTTATAGAATCAAAATTTTGGTGTTTTATTAGTTTTGGGTTAAAAGATAAAGGTTCATTTTATATTCAGTTTTTCTCAAACGCTTTCTTATGAGATATGCTTCACCGTATTTTGGATTCGGTTAAAACAATGAATGATACCATTCATGCGATTTTCTTTGATTGCATACTTACTCAAAGACGTTTCTTTCATAACTGTTGTATTTAAAATCAACAAATATTATCTAATTCTATATATCATATATTTGATTATCTAATCATATATACATAACATAAATGCGATTTATTCAATTTTCTTATTGTACCACTCATAAATTTTGCAAAATATTATTTTAGCATTTTTATCTCCAATGCTTAGTAGCACTGACGGAAAGAATTTTATTAAATACTTACTTTTGGAAAATTTTGCGTTAATGTCTTTTTTGACAAACTATAAAAAATATTTAGTTTTATCCGTTGTTAAAAAACGGACAAATAAAATGATTTCTAAGCTGTTTGATTAAACAGTTTAGAAATCATTTTAGTTTGAGGAAAATATTGAAATTTTGAACTATGATGATAAAAAAACCCATCAAATTTTCAATTCATTTGATTTGCAATACATTGTAATTATCTTAAGAATCTTCACTTTAATTTATTATTAAATGATCATATTCAGTATTGTAAACCGTATAGTTATTCTAAATAGAAATACTAAAGTAGCCCTCTAAAATATTTCTTTTTGTTTCTTAAATCGTTAGAAAATAATTTAGATTTTAAGTTCTTTAAAGAAAAATATTTTGAAAGCTATTTCGATGCTACTTAAAACTATCGTTCCTGAAGACTCAGAAAGGAAAATTAATAATTCTGAATTGATCAAGGAACAAAAATTACCCGATATGATATGATTGATATAGTTATTTGATTTGCAATATATTGCAAAAGTCATACGAATCAATTTTATTCCATGTTCTTAAAAAGTTATGTTCATTATTTTTAATGAATTCATTACGATTCTCATGGTTATTCGAAATGGAAATAATAAATAAGGAATTTTCTAAAATGTTCCTTCTTACTTTTTGAATTATTAGAAAAAAATATTAATTTTAATTCCTTAAAGAAAACAAAAGGGGAAAATTATTTCACAAGCAACGTTGATGGGTTTTTTTTCAAATTATTACTCCATGAAAATTAGAAAGGAGATATGAATAAATAATGTTGAAATGAAAAATGAAAGATATATGTATATGCTACATGTTGTCAATCATAATAGTGTATACAAATAACAATTGTGTAACCTGAAGATATAAAAATAGATGTGCTATTTGCATATTTTTGTAACATTTTCTAAATACAATAAACTTGTTATATGTTTCGAATGTTTATTTTAAATTTGATAATTAAAATTGCCTTAATGGTTTTCTTGCCTTTAAACTTTCATATCATTTCTCGCTTCTGTATTTTTTTCTTATCTAAGATAACGTGTTCTTATATCTTTACGCGTTATTTATAAATTATTCAGCAGTAGCTTAAAAACCATTTTTACATGATTTTAGAATAATTATTACAATTTATTGGATTTTTTAAAAAAATTATGATTGAAACAGTCTAAAAGCAATTGATGGAAATTTAAAAGTATATTATCAAAAATTTTTGCCTTTCGGTCCGTGGATATTTGAAAAAAAAACACTATTATTCTAATTCATAATTCAATAACATTCTTTGTTTTCATATTTACCTTCCAAAACACGTTATTAAAACCAATAAATGTTTCAGATTGTTTTAATACTACAGTTCAACATAACATTTCGTTTGTTTTTTTTCCTGAAGTATCATAGTTAACAGTAAATTCATTGTAAGCTAAATAAAGACAAACGTTCAGAATAAGGAGCATGGAAGATAATTAAATGTAAATATTTGGATAATAGGCAAAACTTTGTTATGATCTTCTTTTTTGATCCAGGATGGATTTTTAAAAATCCCCTGGAGTTTTTTATTACTGGTTCTTTAAGAATGAAAAATATTTTTATGTATTCAAAATTATTCATTTATTAAATTTCTATCATAAAGGCTTATTATCTGAAAAGTCAATTTTGTTCTACAATATTGTCTAATATTTTTAATAAAAATTTAAATATGTTTATCTTTCTTATAACATATTCATGATTAAAAGAACATGATCTTGTCCTTCTTTATGGCATGTTGTTTTAAAATTAAAGTTCATTACTTATTTTTTATCTTTACTTTTTATTTAGTATATCTATGACTATGAGATATCTATTTAATTTTCAGGACATTATCAAAATTGTTCTTAAAAAAAATATTTTATGTCTTAAGAACAATTCATATTTAGTTAATCAAATATTTGTCTCCCATCAACCGAAACATTTTTCATCAACCTAAAGGAGATTTTAACTTCAACTAAGCATTTCTTAATATTCTTGAATGAGCAATGTTTACAATGAGACAAGTTTCTATGCCTTGTTAAATAATATTTAGAATATATTTCAATCATAAGTTACTGCATCCCCTTTCCGTGGAAACACGGACATGACATCTTCATCAATACATTTTAAAACTAAATTATCTAAATTACTAAAATAAAAATTTTTAACATCATTAACATTTTATACATTTTAACATTTTATTTTAGGACATCCATTTGATTTTAGTGCAGGGTCATTTGCAGTTATTGTACCTGCGGATGAAACATTATTTATTGATATAGCATTTACAATGGTTATTTATTAACACTAACATCAGGTCTCTATCTGATCATCTTAAACAGTATAGAACTCCATCTGTATAAGGGATAACAAAAGTTTAAGAATATTGTTTGGTGTTGATATTCTTTTGTGTTTCTTGGTTTGCAATGATACGGTATTTACAGCTGAACTGTTATTTCATTAGAACAATTTTCTAGATTTCAATATTTTCCCTCTTAATTTTAGTAATCTAAAAATTATAGGTACACAATGTCACAATAATAATATTTTGTGTAATTATAATCAATTTTTGTATAATTCTTATTATTGTGATTTTAATAATATTTATTATTATTATTTAAAACATAAATTCTTCTTATTATAATTTTTAATAATATTTCTTACTACAATTTTCTCATTATTATAATTTTAGCAATAATTCTTATCATTACAATTTTAATAATATTTCCTACTATAATATTTCTTATTATTATAACCTTAAATAATAATATTTCTCATTGTTCAACTTACATTTATGCAATTTCTTGTGTTCCAACAAATAATTGCTCCAATTTTAAATCGTTGTCAAAGAATCTGGCTTAGAAATATCATTTATGATTTGAATCAATGAGATTCATATGTACTGTAACTTCCAAAAAAAACTCTACTTATAAGCTTGGAGTGTCCTTTCGATTACATTTTTTTTTTCTGTAAAAATAAATTTCGCTAATTTTAGAATAAAGAAATATATGCTAATATAAGATTTTTAAAAAATGGGAAAATAGTTAGGATATGAAATAATTCAAGAGATATCATTGCATATATAATGCATCTTAAATGCAAAAATAGCAAATTTCAATAATTACAGGCCTGTTTAGTCTCATCTTTGCAGCATATTCCTCCATTAATTTTAGAATTAACTCTGACTTAATTTATAAAGTTTGTTCCTATAAAATTCTTGTTTCATCGAAAAAAAGATCTCTGATTCGATTTCAGTTTTTCACATTTCGTTCTTAAAAAAACATATTTCGAGTGATTTAATTGATGAAGCACAAAATAATTCCAATCTAAATTATTTTCAACTGCAGTATTAATGACGTTTGCTTCAAATAGGTATGAATATAGATAGAAATTATGTTTTTATTTATTTACTTTGTTCAGAAAAATGTATTAAAGTAGATTATAGCATACCTATAAAATAGATTTTATTGCTTAATTCATATTAATAACAGTTTATGTTTAATGCATATATTAGCACTAGAATGTCAAAAGCATCATATACTTCTCCTGTTTGTAGTTTTAAAATTCCAAATAATTCTTATTGCTTTTTTAGACAAAAGCATAAGCAAAACATGTGTTTAATTGCAATAAAACAAAAAGCATTTAAATATAAACAAAAGATGACTTTGATATAAATCTTGGTATTGAATACTTTAACAAACAGATTAATATTTATTAAATAATATTGGCAGAAACCTGCAACGTTGCTTCACAGTCCGATTGGTTCAATCACTAGAAAGACCGATCAGTTTTGTTGGATGCTGATCAAATGCCGAAATCAGAACTTGACAACAAATCTGGCGGCCATTTGGCAACAAAATAGATACTATCTGTAACTTTGATAATTTTACCATTCAAGACAATAGGAATCGAGACTCACTATATTTGCCCAGAACCTTCTCGGCCCACTTTCAGTAACTATAAATGGCCAGCAGTCTCAAGCTGCAGTGATTCATAGTTATAGACGAGTATCGAGTCGTCAAGATGATAAAGAAGCAACGAAGAAAAAACATTGTGTGGAGCTCAAGCAATGGCTGAACTAGAGTCTTGGTGTTTATTGTGAAAGCAGCACAGAGTCTTGTGAGGAAGTGTGTCGGCAGTTGGATACAGCTAAAGCGACAATTGAGAATTGCAGCTCTTTAGAGTGACAATAGAGTGAAGCTACGAAGGTTCCATCTCCCGCTGAATTCTGCCAAGCTGTTTTTGTGCTGTGGTTGTGATTGCTACTAATTATACTGTAGGCCACGGTAGCCTGGTTGGTAGAGCGTCGGTCTCGTAACAGAAAGGTCACGGGTTCTGTCCTCGTCTCTGCCAAAGACCGCCGTGTTGGCTAATGATGGTTGGGGCACGTTAAATATGTCGCAACTGCAAAGTCCTCTATGTTCCCATAACAAAACGATACTTCTGGGGGTACTGAATCAGGGATGAGTCGGTCTCTGATTTGGATCTAAATTCTGACTTGCGGATGGATGAATGTGTGTATGAATGAGTTCGATCGCCCCCTAAAAAGGGTTGTGTCGCGTGGGTTCAAGCAAAATCGTACTTTCACCTGAACGGTGTTCGTTAACAACGAAAGGCGCACACATTTGTCTTAACTCGAAAGAGCTCCGCTCATTCGGGCTTTGTATGACCAAGTGGCATTAGAACCACCACCACCCACTAATTATACTAGTGGGCTACTATGTGTTGCTGCCTGTTGCCTGTCTTCCTCTCGGCTGTATATATTTGACATTTTTCTGTTAGTGTCTTCGTTTTAATAAACGACATTGTTCGTTATCGAGGCTTGCTGATTGTTGTTATTGAGCGACTGTTTTCACACCACACCAATGACAAGCGAAATACACCATACATTTATAACACCCATCTTCTGTAGAATTTACGGACTAAGGGGAATTGGAGTAACTTGTAACAATATTTAATTAAATTCTAACGATATTTAAATAAAACTTTGCATATAAATCATCTGTGGTTTTTTTATTTTTAATTTTAGCGCACTGTTACAAATTTTCATAAAAACACATAACTCTGAGCTTTACACCAAACAGATGATTCTACAAAAGCATTTTACATTCATTATGTAGGGTTATAGTGTAATAGTTCAATTATCTGTTAACAATAAGTAGCGAAATAATACTTTGAAACTAATGCAAAAATTGGTTAATTTTATTTATTATATCACAATCAAATTGCAGAAATATCATCTAAAGATTAAACAAGATTATAAAAGAAAGAAAATTAAAAATATTTTAATGAATTATCATACCAACGAAGATTGCAACAAAGAAATTTAAATAAACGTCACATAGAATGATACATTATTCCTGTATACGCATTATTTAATGAACTCCCGTCCAAAGAATTACGAAAGCAGAAATGTTGACATAATTAAAGAACATGTCAAATCTGTTAGTATATCATGTCAGCATGAATTTAGAATTAATTAAGTAATGGTCTCAGGTTTTGAAAGGATTCTGAACATAAATCTTAGCAAAGACTCAGAGTCCAAACTGAATTTAAATTTTCGTGCTGGGAGTGTAATTTTGCGTGATTTATGTCCAAGAATTGAGTTTAAATTGTGAAATTTTGATAGAATATGTCCACCTGTATAGCTCGGAACATTTGAGAGAAACTCAAAAGTGAATTTGAAACTCTGTATTTAAGGAGAAACATTGTTCTCACCATTACTCTTTAAGTAAAACGGATAAGACTTTATATTAAATGAAGAATTGATTTGGTTCCAATCTCTGTTTCTAATGCTTTATGTTGTCTTTAAAGAAATGCCTTGTTTATAAAGGGAGTAAATTTTTAAATCATCTTGCATCAAAATATAATAATTTTCAAAGTAAAAAAATTTTTTGAGACATCCCATAATATCAAAAACAAGTTTTTTAACATAAAATAATAGATTAAATGATTATAAGGTAATATTGCGAGACATTTCTTTTTTGCTGTCTTTTGTAAAAAAAAAAAAAAAAAAAAAAAAAAAAAACTTAGCTCAAAAACCTCAAGTCATATGATGACCAATTTTATTTGTTTTTACAGTGAAAAGAATTTATAACAACTTTTAAAATATCATTATTCGAACCTTCTAACTGCTTTTAAAAATAAATTATAATTTTAAAAAAGTTATTATTGTTTTTTTTAATCTTTAATAACTCTAACAATAACGTATAACATCTTTCTAATAACATATAACAATAATATTCTAAGAATATTTTCCTTTTAAGTTAGACCAATTAGTAGATTTTATATTTTCTCATTCAAAATAATTCCTCTTAGAATAATGTAACACACATAGCATTGAGAAGAGGTTCAATTCAATAGGAAAGTTTCGAACTTTTTCATAGCTATTGCCATTTTAACACATAAATGAAAAGTAACGTAAGTTGCAAACATGTATTAGAATGCCAAATTATAATTATTATAAAATTCACTGATAAATATTAGTAATAAGTATTTTAAAAGATACAAACTTCTCAAGGTCAAAATTTTTTTCCAGGAGACAGCTCTCTCAAGGCATGAAATACTGATTCCGTTTGCAAATATTACTGAATTCAAATGAATTTCAATGAACTTACAAAATGTGTAATTTGGAATTATATATTTTTGAAATTCAAAACGTTTTCATTGAAATTACATTTTAAATAATAAAATAGTTAAGCAAGAAGAAGTTATTTTTTATATAGAGCTTCACTTACTGAATATTTAAAAATGGTAAATATTTCAATGCAATTAACCAGAATATGTAAAATTATTTTTGTTAAACACTTGATATGCAGATACCTTATAAACATTACTATCAAACTCTAAAAATTAGATCTCTAAAACCCCTCCAAGAAATTTTATCAGAATTTGATATCGTTTATAATCATTTTTATTGAAAAATAATCTTCTTCTAATGATTCAAAATAATGAAATATAACACTCAAAACCTTATGAATTGTACCAATCATGTAAATTATGTTATATTATTATGTTGTAAATGCATATCAAATGTATTTATGTAGAATTTATTTTGGAAACTGTATGCTTCTTTAGTGATTTTAAAGGGTTCATAAAATTTAAAATAATCTATATTTCATTGCAGTTTTTTCTTTCATCTATTTCCCCTACTTTAAATTCACATTCAATGAAGTTGTCATCTTCAAAAACAGGCAGCTTAAACGAACAAGCGATACTTTTAAGGTATTATGCCGGGGTATTTTATTCCTCCTAAATTTCCGTATGTTTATAATGTCTAAAACTTTCTTTTAAAAAATACAGAGAACAGGTGATCATTGATCACATACCCAATAGCGAAAAGTTAAAATATGAAATAAAATTTGAGAGAATCGATCGAATGGTTGAAAATCGAAGGAAAATCGATCGAAAGGTTTAGGAAATAATTTTAAATTCTCACCGTATGAAGTATCTAGTGAATAAACAGCAAAGAAAAATATACAGTCCTCTAATTAGTAAAGATGTCGAGACTTATAGGGGGAAAGAACGACGATAAAATACGTCGGAAACACTCATCGGGCAATATACCCCCTACGTGTTTCTACTTGCGTTCATCCTTACCCTCCGTTAAATAGTGCGCTTTGAAGACATCTTGGAGCTAAGTCGAAATGCGTATGGAAACCTTAGAAGGTTAACCAATTACAAAATATTTAAATTCTACTATAGTAATTTTACATAACAGATTTATTGTGGAAATGAATTTCGTTAATCATATTTTAAATTTGAGTGTGTGACTGAAGACATCCATTTTTTATATATCAATCAGGGGAAAAAATGCAAAAATGTGAAGCAATTTTTTAATCAATTAAAAAAAGATTACCATTGTATGATAAAACCATGCGGTTTATCCTCAATTTTTATAATTTGTTCCCAAAAATTGTTTTTAATTTATACCTTAAAATTACGTTTCTGTTTTCAAGGTACTTCCGTAAATAATACAAAATGATTCAAAAAATTGGTTTAAGCCCGTATCAAAGAGATAAAAATGTTCATTTTACTAGTAATTGGAATAAATTTTTCAATGCAAGTGTACTTAGAAGAGTTCAAGTTAAAGAGGTTAATTGTTCCTTTTTTTGTAGAAAAAAATTATTGTTAAATAGAATATATTTCGAATTAAAGAAATCAGCGTTCTTATTAAAAATATTAGGGAAATTGTACAACTATTTTCTTTTGATTTTGTAGAATAAATTATTCTAAATTAACTTTCTGGTACTACCAAATTTTAAATTATTAGTGTTCTAAATCTTTTAAACAAATCATTTTAATAACAACGTTAAATTCTGAGTAAATTTCATCTTCAATATTTTCTGCTTACATTCCAAAATATATTTTTAATTCTTTTTTGCAAGCTTTGAGCAATATAAAGTTCCCAATCGAGTAGAACATACTAGTGAGCTACTAATTTTAATTTTCATCAATTTTTTACTTAAAATCAATGCTTATAAACTATAAATCTTTAAAAGAAACTTCTAAAATAATAATTTATTTCTATTTGCAATTTTCAACAGTTAGAAAAGTACTTTGAAAAGTAATTCGATGATCCTACTTTTTTTGATAATTTCTTATGTTTTAAAAAATGCTTCAGATATCGATACGAAACTCATCAATTATTGCTGTCTATTTGATATTTATTTAACTGACATTAAAAAAGTTCGAATTTTACGATTAAAAAAATTAATACTTTTTTAAGTTTTAATTTTATGTAACTAAACTTTTTTAAGTTTCGAAAGTTCTTCTAAAACCTTATTAGCCTACCTACTACACCTTTTTTGTTTTAAAATTTCACCTCAAAGATTTATATTCCTTGCACCTACTACTATTTCAGTTTCCTCTTACTGATCCGATATCAAGGAACAAGGTGCTTTTTGTTTACTCAATCCCACAAAGCATAGAAGATCCAGAAACAAGTATTTCTAATTCAACTATTTAAAAGCATATAGCTTCGATAATGTATTTTAGCAATTTGATATTCTTTATGAAAATTAATCACCTTTGTTATAGTTATTTTTTTGATAAAATGGATGGTACGTAATGAGAAGATGCATGAACTCAAAAATGTATTTAATGGACAATTTATTAATTTACACCATTCAGCCAATTCTGAATATTAATTTTTCATTTTTTTTTTTTATTTCTTGCGTTAACAAAAAGAAAAATTTCAACTTATGAATTATCATGTAAAACTTCAAAACGAGTCTTCGAATCTTTTGACTGATGGATTGTTAACTCTTGGATATATTTTGTGATCTTTACTACCTGTTAACTTTTTGATATTGAATTTAACCTGGAGAAAAACATTTTTTTGCATGATATTATCCTTATGTTAAAAAAAAGTAGGAAATTATTATTCGTTTTCTTGTAAATGTCAACTTCTATAGTTTTATGTTTATAATTTTATCTTAAACAAAGGCTAAGTTTTCAATAAATTCATTGTATAAAAATTAATAAATTAACGTTACGAGTCAGAAAGACAAAAATTCACGTATGAAAAATATTCTTGATAAGAAGGAAAAATGTTTCATATTCTAGATAAGAAGAAGAAATCCTTAATATCCTAGAAAAGATGAAGAAATTCTTCATATTCTTGATCAATAAGATCCAGCACTCTTGATTTACTTAGGATCATATCAATATCCGATTCAAGATCCCAGAAAAAAATCCTAAACGTTTATGCTTTTTAATTCCATGTCCATTCCATATATTTCAGCTATAAGCGTTTCTACCTTAAGCAATTTTAAAGCATTTTCATAGCTTATGCATACAAAAAGAAATATAAATTTCATTAATTAAACCATCATATTATTCCAGAAGAAGTCCTTAAAAGTGTATGCTTTTAAATTCCATGTTCTATTCCATTTATAAGCGTTTCTTCCTTAAACAAATTGAAAGCGCTTTCAACATTTTATTCATTAAAAAAACACAAAGAAATGAAAATTTCCTTAATTAAACCATCATGAATTCATTCTGAGATGCAGAAAAGGAAGTTAAATTATATGTAAGAAGCGGAATTAAGACTGACTTGTAAGAAATAATTAATTACTTCCTAAACACAATTTACAAAGAATGAAATTCTTAATGCATTTCAAATAAAAGTTTTCTTAGTTAAATTTTCCTATAATTATTACATTTTGAATTAATTGGAATAATTCTTAATATCTAACAAGCTAAAAACAGGGTCAGTAATTAACCAAGTAGAATAAATTGCTTTCTAAGATTTTTAAACTACGGCAACTCATTAAATTAAAAAATATATATTGCAGAAAATTTATTGTTAGGAGAAGATATTTTAGATACTTAACATTTCACATGGTAATTCCATTACAATGCAGAGGCTTGGACAGATTATTTCACACTGGAGGATTTCTATAATAATTAGCTGAAATGTGGAAAAATAATTATTATTTTCTAATACAAGGAGCTTAGAGTAAGTTTTCGGTACAAAAAGGAGGGAATATTTTTTTTATAATTAGACATCATAATAATGTAACTATTTATAATTAGTTTATTTTTCAAAAAACAAAATGTAAAAAACATAAGATGTGGGCACGAATTTTGCAAATTGACAATCATTTTTAATATCATGATTGAAAGAGATACTCCAGATCATAATACTTAATCAATTATTTTTTTAACAAATAAAGCATTCTTATATTTTCCGACAATTACTGATTCTAAATGCATACGTATATTAATAAAATAAGCATGATAGTTTCATACCTCTTTTGTTTTCTTCTAATTAATTTCACAAAGGCACTAAAAATTATTTCAATGCTCTTTTAGTTTATTTACAGTTATCTGTTCAACTAAAAATTCCATAATTAATTTATTTTAAAAATGGCGAATCATTTTGAATTACTGTTTTTTCAGGGAAAGTGGCAGTTATAACTATTTCTTGTGTTTGGAAATTATTATTCATCAACAAGCGTTATACAGAATATTTGAAATTATTACGAATTACTTTGCTTTAATTTTTAAGTATTGCAGATATGGTTTATTATAAGTTCTTTTAATGACAAGCAATATGAATGTATTAAACTATTAAGCAGCAAATATTGATTGGAATTTTAAAGAAACTAAATGGATAATTTTTTGGTTTGAAAGTGGATTCTATATATTATAATTCGACTCATTGACAATCTTTAAAGATTTATTCCAATAGAATATAAACTTACTATATAAAACTTACAATATCAGCAGAAATTTTAGTTTAGTTATATTTAAAATATGATACTATTTGTACATAATTTTATATAAAATTGTTGTTTTAGGTGCTGATTTCTCCATGAGGAGTAAGAACATTTTGATGGCCTGCTACCATTTGTTTTTACAAAAAGACTAAAAAATGTTAAATTTTCAGTTTATTTTAATTTATTTTTAACGAAAGCATTTCTTAAAATGCTTTTTAAAAATTGGTCCAGGTTATTTTTTTGCTTTATGCAAAATGAATAAAGTTTCAACAAGCCTGAAGTTTTTCATGATAAACCAAAAGTAGTGACTAATTTGTCCCCATATGAAAATTTTCCTGTTCATTTTTCAATCAGCTGATATCAAGCATTTGCAAAAGCTCTAATTCCTTCAGAAACTCTACGTGTTAAATAAAAGCAATTCACTGAAATAAGCGTATCAAAATGTGTGATCTCATTTTTAAAATAAATGATATTGCTTTATCAATTGAAAAAGTAAATTTTAAAGTAAAGTATTAAAGTAAATTTTAATTAAAGTAAATGGTTAATCCCTTATTTTAAAAGCAGATAGTATATACTATAATTCGATTCATAGACTATCTTTAAAGATTTGCTCCAATCGGATATAAATTTGTAATAAAAAATTTCTAATATAGTATCAGAAATTTTAATTTAATTACTATACATTTTTAAACTGATACTACTTTCACATTATTTTATAGAAAATTGTTATTTTCGGAGATGTTTCCTTCATAGGGAGAATTCCCATGAAGAAAATTGATGGCCTACTACCGTTTATTTTTTCTGAAAGGCTAAAAAATTAAGAATACTCATAAATTTAATAGGTTAATAGTAATTTTACTTTAAAAGAAAACATTTCTCAAAAAGTGTTTAAGAAAATTTGTTCTTGTTATTATTAGTATTTTGCATAAAAATACTACGTTTCAACAAACCTGAAGTTTATTAGGATAAACATAAAGCAGTGACTGATTTGTCCTCATATGAAAATTTTCATTTTCATTTTCTCTTCAGCCGATACCAAGTATTTGCAAAAGCTCTAATTGCTTGAGAACCTCGACGTGTTGAAAACAATTCACGAAAATGAATGTATCAAAATGTGATATCTTATTTTTATAATAAACTAGACGCCTTTGGCGACCAGCTGGTTCGCCAAGAGTAATGGGGTCTAAAATTTTCAATTAAATACTTATGTGCCTTGCTCTCTTTATAATTTCTCTGCCAGATATACTTAAACTTCGAAAGTCACGTAACATTGATTTACTAAATTAATGATATAGATGTTGCAAACGATCATAGAAACCTTTGTCTTGTATTTCTTTTTTAGAAAACATAACATTTAATATTTATTTAATTTCATCCAATCACGTGGTGAATGTTACATTTTTTTTTGGATTTAATTTGCATTCATAGTTAATTTATTTTTTAATTTGAACTTCTGACAGTATGATTTCAACAGAGCTAATAAAAGCTATTTTTTCCCTTTGCTCGTTCATTATTTAGTTTAGAAAATGTCACATATTATATTTCTCTTATGTTATCCAGTCACGTGCTAAAAGTTGCATTTCTTTAGCTTTAATTTGCAATGATAGTTGTTTTTTTTTTAGTTTGAACTTCTGTCAATAGGATGGCAACACGCTGATAAAACCTAATTTTTTCCCCTTGACGTGCTCGTGCAGATTAAATTTTATTGTTTTGTCCGAAATATATTGTTGAAAAACATGGTTAAAATATTTCTTTAAAAATTCGTTAAAAATAAAAGTTTAAGGTACACATTAAAACACTGATACCATTAGAAAGCTAATTTTTTTATCTTTAAATTGATGTAAAAATCATGTTTGTGCGATAATATTTTCGGAAGTTATAGCGGAAAATCGTCGAAATTTCCCTTAAATTTTAATTAATTCTAATTCGAATTAAAAATTTGAAAAAAGGGCTCCGAGGTGCAGATTCCCGATCTCCAAGGTATACATGTACCAAATTTGGTAGCTGTAGGTCCAACAGTCTGACCTGTGGAGCGCCGACACACACACAAACACACACAAGTACACACATTGACTTTTATTATAAGTATAGATGACTAATATTGATATCGTTCATAAGTATTTCATGATTATGAAACTTAGAACGCAAATAGTTTTACTTGGGATCTTTAGAAATGCACTTAATTTTAATATCACGAGTTGTGGAAAGCCAGCCTTTAGTTTCTTTTTATATTACCATACTCTCAGCATTCTACTCTTGGCTTTGGCTTTTTTCCTTCCTTCGAGTGTAGATGAGGGATCTCTCGTTTAGAAATTGTCACCCTTTTGTTTCCTTCTTGCTTCTTTTAGACAGACCACTTATTGCCCCTTCAGTTGGGTTGTACATTTTTAGGCATCTGATGTATCAATTAATCAGTATCTACGGGGCAGTCTTATGGGCAGTCTGCTTAACAATATCTATCTAAAATAGTCAACTTCTATGGCCTTGGTGCTAAGAAAGGTCAGTGATCCTGGAAAAAGTCCTTAGTATATTCTTAGTCTATTATAGTATATCCATATATCACTAAAATAGATGCAGGACCTGGAATGTGCTCCGAGGTGCACATTCCCGACCTCCAAGGTATACATGCACCAAATTTGGTAGCTGTAGGTCCAACGGTCTTGTCTGTAAAGCGCCAACACACACACACACATTGAGCTTTATTATAAGTGTAGATGACATTGCTACATCAATTGAAAACGATACTAAAGTAAATTTGATGATTTCGAACAGAAAGCTGAACTGCATCTAAAAAATATTCCATAAGTTTTGCGATATCATGAGAAAATTTTTATTTTAGATTGTCCTTAAAACACTGGAATGATGCATTCAAAAATGCACAGTGTACATCTAGTAAAATTGCCTGAAATAATTGAAAAACTCTTGCATTGAATTTTTTTAGACATATTAATGACAAAGTATCACGAAAATCCTCAGATATTATTGAGATTCGATTCAGAAGTTAAAATTAATGCATTTGACATAGAAATTCAACGTCATGTTTAAAATTTGAAAAAAAAAGAAACTTTTGAATCATCAGAATGTTTAATGATGTTAATAATGTATTATATGAAACAAATTTTAAATTTTGAAAAAAAAGGATGAATTTTATTTTTGAAAAGAAAAAAATTAATCGATTTTAATTAATTTATTGCTTTAATGCTTTAACATTTGGTTTTTTATCATATAAGGAAACGAAACATTTTTTTATAAATATGCAATTTATAAAGGCATTTATAAAGGATTGTTCAAAAAAACTTTAAAGGCAACAAAATTGAATGTAATTCAAACTTTGCGCTTGATATAAAGCTTTGGGCTTAAATCTTTTTTTTTTTTAACTTATTTAACTATCGAAATAAAGTTACATTTTCGTAAGATATTCCAACCTTTAGTTTGAATCGACTGTTCTCTTTCTGCATTTTATTTTCTATTTACTAATTTGAAATTGATTCCTTTTAGCTATTTCTAATTGGAGACATTTCGTATTCGCCTCAAAAGTTTGAAAAGTTCATCAAAAGTTGGAAAAGTTAGAAAGATGCTAATAGTTCTCAAAGCTTTATTCAGATTTCCAAGAAGGAATCATTATTTATAAATCTTATTGACTCTACCAAACTTCATAACCTTTGCTTGTATGGACACATAACACTTCTGTATGGTATCTACGAGCCTTATCCAAAATTAAATTAGAAAAATAGCCTTCTTTGAAATAAATAGACTGTTAGTGATTAATAAGTAGAAAGAAAAAAATTCTAAATAATATTGTGTAATTAAATTAACGAATTTTTATTTCTGTAAGACGTCGAATGAAAAACAATTAATAGAAAACTGTTTTCCTCACTACCACACGAACAATACCTAAAAATATCTTAGGATATAAAAGCAGACACCATAATGGATCGGTAAAGTCCGATAATTAAATTGACGGCAGGCCAGGAAAAGACATCTTGCCACCGATATTGAATTTCCAAAGGTTTTCTATGTTTATAAATTTATTAATGCGTTTTAAGAATTTACTTGAAATGTCGATGCAAGAACACATTGAAATTTCTTAGCATTCTAAGCTTAGTTTTCTAATTTAAAGAAAAATTAATAAAATCAAAAATATAAAATCTTTAATAATTAAAATTTGAAAAATGTATTAGATTTGCCTGCAATTTATGGAAAACCCCTAAAAAGAAATGAAAAAGCATACTTTATTAGTTAATTATTATTGGATATTTAGTTCATATTCTTTGAACTAAAGATATGAAGAACTTATTTCAGAATAAATAATATTTTTTCTCCTATCCTAAGTGCATATAGTATAGCATTCAGGTTAAAGACAATTATTTTTTTTTTAATTTATATGGATTATTTACTTATTTCTATTAATTTCAACACTGTCTTTATTCAAAAACAAAAACTAAATTTCTTACTAGTAGATTCAAGCTCACATTGACAAATATAAATTAAAATTATATGAGACTCTTTACAAAACACTAAAACCTAATCAATAATGCTCCTTTCTTTATAAATGCATTTAACATCATAATATTAAATGTTGGATTTATTATAAGGTATTATCTATGCATTTTCAAATACGACTGTATTAGAAAAAAACTTAACATGAAATTTAACATAATTTATACATCAAATTAAATTATATTTATTTTGGATAATAGTGTCAATAATGAATTGTTAAGACTTTATTTGTATCAAAATCAAATTATTTCGAAAATACTTACAAATAGAACTCAATTACTATACCTACACACGCAGTTTAAAAAATTAATTATAATATTAATTTTTAAATATCAAGATATTTTATCAGATTTGAAAGTTAAAGCAACGATTTTTATAATAGTGTGGTTAGATGGTTCATATTACATGGCATTTAATCATGAGTTGATACCCGTAATATAAGCTCTACTGTATTAAAAAAATACCTATAAGAAAAAAATTGCAAATTTTTCTCTTTATATTTCTATCCTGTATCATTTTTTAAAACAATTAAAGGAAATACATAATGTGGAGTTATATTAGAATATGAAATTTTAAATCTATAAAACAGCATTTGGTATGTTTTAACTTACTAATTCTTTTCATTTTATTCTGAAAAAAAAAAAAAAAACTGGAATCAAAAACTAGACTAACTAGATTTAACTAGATTTTTCTTAGGTGAAGGTCCTTCATGTTTTAAACAATATTTATGGATACTAATTACTAGACTAGGAATAAAATTTAATAACAAAAAATATTGGATGTTTTAAAGTATTAAAATAATTATAATTACATCTCCTAATATTGTTTTAAGTCACAAGTTCAAAAAGATAAATTCTCTAATGCCTTTTTGATAATCATTCAAATCAAATTTCCATGCAAAAATATTTCTCATTTACAGGTATGATAGGATTTTCTACATTTATACGAATGTAAATAAAATAAATTCAGATAAGATTCATTGTTTTACATGAAAATATTTTATATCTTCAAAGATCCAAATTTCCTTTAATTCTGCTTATAAACAGAGTCCCTTCAAAATAATCTTTTACAGAAAGCTTGTATAAATCAGTTCATTATATTCTCCCTTTAAAATCACTGAATGAATTCCTTCCTACGGCTCGAAGTTTGAAAATTTAATGAAGTATTGGCTAATTTCATTCCAGAAGTTTCTGAATACCTAAATTCAAGTTTATGGTTAATCACGATAGGCGTAAACTGCTAAATTAAAGATTTCAAATACTTCGCTGGAAGGGAAAACCATTTCAAAGAACGGTGATTAGGAAGTGTAAAATTCTCAAATATAATTGGGAAACAGCTAAATTAGTATCTATTTCCTTAATTGCAGAGTTATACTTAATGAGAAAAAGCGACACAAGTTGAAGGGTTAACTGAGAAAAAGCGACACAAGTTGAAGGGTTAAATAACTAACTGTATCTTCTCAGAAGAAAAGTGAAATCAATTTTGGAACAATATGTGCATACAGTTTTCTTTTTTGTTTTTTATTTTCTGAAAGGTTGGTTGGTTTGGTTTGTTTTAATTGCGCAAAAACCTGGTTAAACTGTGATGTATCAAACGTATGGTAAAGATGGTTGATGATGATAAAAACTACATGACAAAATTTCAAATGTAATCTAAAAGTTAAATGTATTTCCTTTTCTGAATTTTTATATAAAGTGTGTTGATTGAATTAAAGCTTAGAAAACTTCTGGTTTATTTAACATTAAAACGTTCCAGGAATTCTTCTTTAGTTAGCTTATTTAACTTTTCGCGGATCAACGATAGTCAAGCAACGAAATGTCTATTTTTTCTTCTTTTTGAAATAGTGACTATATAAATTGTATAGAAATATATAAATGTAAAATGTGCTTATATAAATTGCAAAGAAAATGCATTCTAATACGTTTAAAATAATTTATATGGTGTTAAAAACACAATTATATCTTAGATAAATCTCTGATTGCTATTAAGTTATACTAAGACATTCTTAAATAATGGAAACAAATATAAGTTACTCTTATCTGCTAAAATATCAGATACAATTGTATTAACTCTTGTCTCAACATTTGCATGAAGAAAACAGGTTTTATTTAATTCTAGATGTGAGAAAGAAGTAGAATTCCTTTCTAGTGAATATACATCCAAGATAACTTGATGGCTCATTAAAAACTATAGTATGACATCTATAAATTTTCAAATGGCACTTCCATTCTGTCCCACGAATAGAATTGTGCATCTGGATATGAAACTATAATGATCTCAGAATCATGTTCATCGTAATAATTTGAAATTAATCCTGAACTCTTGCTAGAAATATCGTAACTAATGGTAACTTACAATTCCAAATGCTTCAAAGGGACTATATAATCCTAAAAAATATCATCCAAACTACTATTTAATTTCCTAAGTTATTAAGCAAAACTAATTAAAAGTCCTGTCTTACTCGGTACATATAATAAGAAAACTTTTGTCTAAAGAATAAATAACATTTTAATGCATCTGAGAGATGCATCACTTTATCTCTAAGATGCACTAAAATGTTAATAATAAGCTGCAAGGAAGAACACTGAAATTCAATTCAATTTCTATTATGTTATGTGATAACTTATGTCGGATATTTGAATAGTATAGAAAGGCAATACTACAGTTGCATTTTTGTAAACAATTTGTGCTAATAAATTTCTAGCTCCAAAATTTACATAATTATAAAAAATAATTGCTCAATCACCATTCTTAAAGCACCAAAATTCTATTCTATGAGATAAGCCATTATATATTAGCAGATATTAATAATTAAAAAATATGATAAATGAATTTCAACTACAATTAATCAATCATTTTATGAACTTGAAGTCGATAAATGATTACCTCTTTGCTAGAAGAATACTGCTTAAATACTGCTACCAATAAGTAAACCCATTATCAATATCTATCAGGATTCAACTAAATATAAGTGGGATATTTGGGCTACTATTCTTTTTTATGGTATTT
Organism: Argiope trifasciata; assembly: GCA_026543055.1. Classification (NCBI taxonomy): domain Eukaryota; kingdom Metazoa; phylum Arthropoda; class Arachnida; order Araneae; family Araneidae; genus Argiope; species Argiope trifasciata. The sequence goes on along the minus strand of JAPMOQ010043861.1, from coordinate 2,919,243 downwards.
ATTGTTATCTTCATTTTTTGTTTTCTTTTTTAGCCCCAATTTTTTTAACTATATATATATATATATATATATATACACTGATGTGAAAAAAAATCCCAACACCAAGAAAAAATTATTGTACAGTAATGAAATTTCAGGAATACATTTGTCTAGGTAACATATTTAATTGATTAAATTTCAAGATCACAGGTACAGTCATTGGCGAGAAGAGCCATTTCAAATGTGAAATGTTGGTACATTAGTAACCGGTGTAACCGCCAGAATTTTGAATGAAAGCATGCAAACGTGCAGCATGCATTGTGTTGTACAGGTGTCGGATATCAATTTGTGGGATGGAGTTCCATGCCTGTTGTGCTTGGGCGGTCAATGCAGGGACGGTTAATGCAGGTTGTGGATGACGCTGGAGTTGTCGTCCAATGATGTTCCATACGTGCTCGATTGGAGAAAGACCTGGTGATCTAGCAGGCCAAGGCAACATGTCGACACTCTGTATTGCATGTTGGGTTACAACAGCGGTATGAGGGCGAGCGTTATCCTGTTGGAAAACACCCCCTTGAATGCTGTTCATGAATGGCAGCACAACAGGTTTTATCACTAGACTGACGTACAAATTTGCAGTCAGGGTGCGTGGGATAACCACGAGAGTGCTCCTGCTGTCATACGAAATTGCTCCCCAAATCATAATTCCAGGAGAAGGTCCTGTGTATCTATGCCGCAGACAGGTCGCTAGCAGGCGTTCACTCCTTCTAACCAACAAACGGCTATCACTGCGACCGAGGCAGAACCGGCTTTCATCAGAAAACACAACAGATCTCGACTCCGTCCTCCAATGAGCTCTAGCTTGACACCACTCACGTCGCAAACGGTAGTGGTTTGGAGTCAGTGGAATGCACTGTACAGGGCGTCTGGCTCGGAGCTGTCCTTGAAGTAACCGATTTGTAACAGTTCGTTGTGTCACTGTGGTGCCAACTTCAGCTCGACTTTCAGCTGCAGACGCAGTACGATTAGCCACAGATATACGCCGAATACGACGGTCTTCCCTCTCAGTAGTACCACGTGGCCGCCCGGAACCTGGTCTTCTTGAGGCAGTACCTTCCTTGACCACTGCCGCCAATACTCATGCATGGTGGATACCATCCTGCCAAGTATTTCAGCAATATCGTGAAAAGAAAACCCACCTTCTCGTAGTCCTACAACACGACCTCGTTCAAACTCAGTGAGCTGTTGATAATGGCTTCTTCGTCTTCTCATAAGCATTCTTGACTAACATTAACCCTCTACGTCAAATCACAACTCTAAATAACGATCACGAACCTTACAGCGATTATTTAAAGCAAACCTCATTTGCATGTTCATAGTGTCGCTACTAGCGCCACACTTACGAGCATAGCTTGAAATTTGAATGGACGACCTCTTTCAGATGTATAAACACGCCTACCGAATTTCGTTAATCTAGCACAGCTCCTTCCTAGTGTTGGATTTTTTTCCATCAGTGTATATATACACACACATATATATATATATACACACTAAAGTGACTAAAGTCATGGGATGACTGTTAATATCGTGTCGGTCCTCCTTTTGCCCGGTGAAGTGCAACAACTCGACGTGTCATGAAGTCCACAAGTCGTTGGAAGTTCTGTGCAGGAATATTGAGCCATGCTGTCAGTATAGACGACCATAATTGTGAAAGTGTGGATGGTGCAGGAGTTTGGACACGAAAGGACCTTTCAATGATGTCCCATAAATGCTCGATGGTATTCATATCGGGCGATTTAGGTGGCCAGATTATGCGCTGGAATTGTCCGGAATGTTCTTCAAACCAATCGCGAACAGTTCTGGCCCGGTGACATGGCGCATTGTCATCCATAAAAATCCCATCGTTGTGTGGGTACGTGAAGTCCATGAATGGCTGCAAGTGATCTGCAAGCAGCTGAACATAACCATTTCCAGTCAATGATCGGTACAGTTGCACCAGAGGACCGATTCCATGCCATGTAAAAACAGCCCACACCATTATGCAGCCACCACCAGCTTGAACAGTGCCTTGCTGGCAGTTTGGGTCCACGGCTTCATGGAGTCTGCGCCACACTCGAACTCTATCATCAGCTCATAACAACTGAAATCGTGACTCATCTGATCACGCCACGGTTTTCCACTGGTCTAGGGACCAGTCGATATGCTCACGAGCCCAGGAGAGTCGCTGCAGGCAATGTCATGCTGTCAGTAAAGGCACTCGAGTCGGTCTTCTGCTGTCATAGCCCACGGAAGACAAATTTCGCCGCACAGTCCTATCGGACACGTCCATCGTACGTCCCACATTTATTCCTGCAGTTATTTGACGAAGTGTTGCGTGTCTATTAACATTGACCATTCTACACATACGTCGGAGGTCTCGGTCGTTAAGTGCAGGTGGTCGCCCACTGCGCTGTCCATGATGGGATGTGATGCCTGAAATTTCATACTCTCGGCACACTCTTGATACTGTGGATCTCGGAATGTTGAATTCGCTAACGATATCCGCAATGGAATGCGTCTAGCTCCAACTAGCATTCCACGTTCAAAGTCTGTTAATTCTCGTCATGCCGCCATAAATCACGAAAACCCTGTTCACATGAATAACTTGAACACAAATGAAAGCTCTGGAAAAAGAACTGCGCATTTATACTTTTTCGCTGCGATACTACTGCCATCTGTATATTAGCATATTGCTATCCCAGGACTTTTGTCACTTCAGTGTATATATATATATATATATATATATATATATATATATATATATATATATATGATATGCAGAATCAGCTTATTTCCTCTCTGCGTAAGAGTCCCTTGAATTGCCCAACAAGAACGTTCCGACTAGTTTAATTCTTAATTTTATCATTCCTTTTTCGAAAAATATTTAGCAATTTTAAAAACATTTTATTCATCAACAAATCAAAAATAAAGTAATTATTAATTTTGAAAAAAAAGTTAATCTCTATTTTTTTAAATCAATGCAACCTCTACGAATTTTGTGTATTTTTGAATGTGGTTAATGGATTAATATTAATAACAACCTGAAATTAGAAGTTACAACCGAGTTTTTAAACCGATTATGAATAAATACAGCAATCTATATAAATAATTAAAGACAACTATTTTGCTAATTAATTTAATTGTGATATATTTATCAAAATTTCTAAAGATTCTTTTTTTTTAAAAATACCTTTTTTTAAAAAAATATAATTAAAAGTTGGGCTTGAAAGCTCAATAAAACTTTTTAACGAATTTCCTGTTAAGTGTATTTTTCCATATTCTTTTAAAACTCCAAATGATAAATGCTAATTAATCACAGGTAAATTGAATTTTAGAAATTTGCAATCCTTAAAGCTATTTTCGCAGAAAGAGTATCAAAAGCTTATACTTCTAAATTACGAATTTCAAACACAGATTTAAGTAGGAAACCATTTAAAAGAAAGAATAGGGAGGGAAATGTTTGAATTCATTTGATTAAATATATAAATTATTGATCTAGGAAAGGTAAAATCTTCTAAATACTAAAGAAATTCGTTACTGTTAATTGCGAGCAGAATCGCAGACTATAGGATTAAGAAGGAAATTAAAACTTTCTGAAACTCTGTGAAGGCATTAAAAAAACTAAATGGGTGCATTAATTTGTTTGCTTTATAATTTTTAAGACATTCCTGTCCATTTATAATATATATATATATATATATATATATATATGATATATTCTAATTAAAGATACAGGGTATATACCTATAATAAAGACTCAAGCTTCAGAAACATCTATGAGAAATACATAGAATGGTTAGAAGTTTATAATCTCAAACTTATTACAAATTATAGAAGTGTTACATGATAATAATAAAAACAAGATAAATGACTTTTTGGCCCAGAATACCATATCATTTTTATATCCTGATTTATGCCACTAAAATTAAATTTTTCTTTATTGCATCCCGTTTTAAAATGATCCGTCATAATTTTTCTCCTTTAGAGTATGCTTCATATTTTTTATAGCCCTGAAACATAGAGATTATTTTGCATTCCTACAGACTAGGTTCTGATTAGAGTTTTTTTATTTTAAAACTAAATAGTAATATAAAAATTTTCTTTTTCGAGAAATTCCATCAATCTATAAAATAAATCAATATATCATAAGTTCAGTTTTCAAATTGCAAATAGTTATATTAGAATTTTAGTTAGGAAGTGCGAATCTTCATAAAAACGATTTTAATAAGCATTCTAATTCTGTAACAGGATGCTTCGATATTTACGCTTCCGTCACGGCGATAAATTATTCAATAACAAGCATGTAGATTCAAAATCCTAAGCAAAACGTTTTTGTAAAAAGAAAAATCTGAATTCCAAAATTTAGAACTATATAAACTTTATAAACACTTAGCCCTTCTTTATTTTGAATTTGTATAAAAACAAGAATGCTTGTGTAACAATTAGATATTTTATATTTTCATTCCTGTTTTCCCATTTTATTAAGTTATTTTATGTAAGGAAAAAGACTTCATTTATTAATATAAAGGACATAAAATAGGTTTCTTTAGTGCATTTAAATTTAAGTATTCGACTTGTAATAATGCAGCATGGCCTCAAGTAAAAAAAAACCATTGAAAAATAATTAATTAGAATGATGAAAATGCTGTTTCTTTTTTATCATATCATACCAGATATTTTTTACAAAGTATTAAAAAAACTTATGTGTTAAAAAGTTTTGTAATTACAATTATTTGTTAAATTATAAGGAACGTCTTTATTATTTATTAATTTTTATTTGTACTTTTATTAAAGTTTGTTATTATTCGTTATTCAAATTCAAATATTTAATAACATTTGTTATACGCAATTTAATAATGCGTTACAAATAGTTAATTAATCGCCCATTCATATTATATATATTTTTTTCGAAACTGAAGTTATTAAGATTTTATTTAAATCAAAGAAAATTTCAAATTTTTATAAGAATGGAAATTTTGCGTCTACAATTAATTTCTTCTTGCAAATTAAAATATTTTAAATTTCTGAATTATTTAAATACTCAATTTAACTTTAAAAACAAATAAAGACAGTTTCAAACAATATCAGTGAAAGTTGTCAGTGAATTCGAGAAAGTATGCGTACAATATTACGAAAATGCATCAGCAAAATAAACTGAAATCATTTTACTTTTGAGAGTCTTCAGTAAGAAGTCCAATAAAAATAATTACACTTCCCATGGATTAAAAAGAACAAAAAAGTAAGGAATTTCATCAATAACTGCTACACGGGAAATGTATTTTGTGATGCAGAAAATACAATTACATAACTGTCGGGAAAATAGAATTTAAAGGCTGTTGGGAAACAAGCGGTAATTTACTTTTGGGGTAGGCATTTGAGAAAGAAGGGAAAAAATTCTAAGTTCGAATGAAGTATGTCCTTACTTAACTTTTGCTTCAATTTTTAATACTTTCATATATTTCAAATGAATTATATGAATTATTGTCAGTAAGCCATAGATAAATAAATAACTAATCAAAATGAAATAAAATATAAGAACATAATCAATATGAAAACTTCCAATGGTCCAAAACTGGTGTTGTTGTTTTTTTGTGATATATATATAGTAATTGAAAATTATTGTTTTAAAATTTCAAACATTTTCCCCCACATATTTTGCTACGATATTTTTCTTGTAAACATTTCATTTTTGTATTAAAATTTAAATTTCTAAATTTTTTAGATTATGTCAAATCCTCAAAGTAATAATAATCAAAAGAGTATGAAGTTTTGAGCGCTTTAGTAAATGAAAAAGCTTTATCGATTGAGAGTAGAATATATTATAAAAATTGAACGATGAATTTTTTTATCATTCGTTGAAAAAATAACACTAAATTTATTGTCCAATATTAAAAAATTACAATTATTTTTCCGAGTAAAAAGTAAAATTATTATTATTATTATTATTATTTTGAGGATAAAAGATAAATAAATACAAGTTTCAAGGTAAACACATATATTTTCATAATCATTCATTTGCATGCAGTGAGAAACTGATAATTCATTTGTTTCCAAATTAATAATGCTTAATTATTAAAAGAAGTTCTCCAATTTTCACGATATTTGGATATGAGACATCAAATTTGGTTTTCGAAATGAGAATAAAGTTGATCTGATATATTACAAATTAATTAGATATGTATTTAATTGTTGCTGCTATTCAATGTCATTCCTCCTCCACTTCATGTTCTTTTCCAAAGAAGTATGTGGCAAATCTTAGACATAAATCAGTACTTTAAAGTCAATTACTTACACAATTATCGACTCATAATATATTATTTACATAATAACCTTTTAATTATAATCTTGTTTTTCCCTGAGATTTTTGAAATTAGAATTTTACTTCTTCTATCAAAGTTTTTCAGAGAATTTTATATTGCTCAGAAAATCAATTTAAACTTCTAGAAATAATTAAAAAATGATTGAGATACATTTATTTGGGGGAAAAAACCAAGTGTCAGCTTATAATAATTTATAGAAAATGGGAAATAAGGGAAAAGAAACTTAAACGTTTTAAGTACGCATACTTGAAATGCAATTTCCTATCAACAACCAGCTTAATGGCCAAACTTTTCAAGTATGACGTAGAATAATTTTAGAGCACCTGGAGCGAAAACTTTTCTCTTTATATAAATATTATTAAAAATGCTTCAACCGACATAAAATAGATTTTATTATATAAAATTTCAAATTTATAAGTACTGTAAGAACTGTGTTTTTTTCCTTAAAAATGTTTCTGTTACACACTAACCTAAACTTTATTTAAATACTTTATAATTTACAATATTCAACAAACGGGCATAGATAAAGAATCATTTGTATTATTCTTTGAAAATCATGTTATGTTTTATGAAAGAAAAAATGTACCGGATATAGTAAAAACAAATTTCTTTTTTACGTTTTTTTAAGAAAATTTCGAGATGTGTGAGAATTTCTTTATCATAGATGCAATTTTTTTTGAAAGACACAAATTGTTCTGAAATATTATATAGCAGATATTTATTATTGTAATTAAATATTTTGATAAGAATTTACTAAAATATTTTGTCAAATATATATATATATATATATAATTTATAAAAGAATCCACATCGATATAGACCCATGCCGCATAAATGTCATCAAGCATATGAAAAAATGTTTGTAATATATAATATACTAGAGATGTATATTTATATATATTGTAAACATTTGTCAGAACTTATGTGTGAAAGCTGTGTGTGTGTTTACTTTCAATTTTATATATTTTATTTTCTATCCATTTAAAACGAAGTGACTTAACAAGTCATGGGATGAAGAAAGTTCGCATCACATGTTTTCTTAATATGCTGTCTTCTTTCCTACAAGGTGCACTCTAGTGCGTTTCGTTCTCTCATTTCTAATGAGCAATCCTTTCATGAGCTGTTAATTTTTGTGAGACATTGCAATTACTGTAAATTGAATATTTAAAACAAAACAAAGTTTATTTAAGAGGCGTATTTAGGGGGGAAAAAGTGATGATTAGAAAGGTGGAGATTTATTAAATGTGAGTGTTGGTTTATGTTTTTCTGATTTACTAATTTCAGGAACCTTGTTAATAGATTGTTCACTATCAGAATTGGAAGTTTTGTCTAAGATAATTCTATTTGCAGTTTTTGGTTCAGGGTGGGTATTAAGTCAATCGTGATCGACCGGTGAACGACCAATATATTTTGGAGTGACCATCCGTTACTTACACCTCAGACGCGAATACTAAAAGCATCATATTAATATAGCATTTTATTTTCTTTATCTCCTGAG
>JAPMOQ010043861.1:2854876-2911397 GCA_026543055.1 Argiope trifasciata | reverse complement strand
AATGAAAATTATTTTTAATGCATGGTGAGTTTTTTAATAATAAATGCATTATTTGATATTATTATTATATTTGAGATAATTATTATGTTTATTGTTATGTAAGTAAGTACATATTCCGTACAAAAGTTATAATAAATAGTGTAAATCTACACTATTGGATGGCCTGCAACACTTTGATAAAATAAGAAATAGCCCTTACTCTGGAAAAGTCTATCTACCCTTGTTTAACACAGTTTGGACATCAGTAATTCCAGCAGAAAAGTTTTTGCACAGCAGAAGCATTAACTTATTTCATGTATAGGGGAAGTGCTAGATGGTTCATTAGTTGGTTGATTCAGGTTTAAGAGCTATGTTTGGATAGCGGAAGAGCTGTGTTTTGCCAATTGCGCCTCTTGTGAAAGAACTTTCCATCTGGTGTTTGAATAAGATATATTTTTTTTTCATTCTAATTATATTTTTTAATTATTATCAGGATGGGTATTAAGTCAATCGTGATCGACTGGTGAACCACCAAAATATTTTGTATATATTGTCGTCCAAATTTACATATAAAGGAAGTGTTGTTACCTCCAGATTAAACCTCTTGCATTATTAGCTGTCATGAATTTTTTTAGGATAACCAGTGTCCCTAAACAGTTAGTTTTCAAGTACCAAAGTCGTTGACACTTGAAACATCTGTGAGGATTTGGAATATGTTTATTCATAATTCAATATATCGGTCAATAACAAATTCAGACAATTTAGGGAAATGGAATGGGGGTATCATATATTTGATATCAAAGAGTTGACATATTGATATCCAGCAGTGGCGCATACGTGTTTGCGTCTTTGACCCTGCAATTCATCTCATATCTCCTCAGGAGATACATTTAACGATTCCACACACATAATTGCACCTTTAAAGTAGTTAAGAAAGGAATGAGGGTTTATAAAAATATGGATTGCTGCTATTTTTTAGAATAATTTTGTGGACTTGCTTCTTTAAAATGATATGTATCAGCAAGTCCTAGAAAGCATTTTGCGGATACACATAATATCACCAATCATTTTAGTTACAGATTTCTTAATTAGAAGCGACAGGAAGGAATGAAATACTTCCTTTTGTTCTGAAACTCATTTAATGATGAAATCAAAGTTTTGATTACATATTCTTCTAATTGTAGAGAAGAAAGAAAACTTTTACTTAAAAAATTAAGAAATCTTCACATTCTTGATGTTGGTGAGGAGGAATTCTATAATTCATCTACTTCAGAAAGCTTTATTTGCTCTTTTTAATGATAGAAAGATTTTGGGAATTATAATTTCATTTTTGCTCCGATTTATAATCTGATGATGATGATCATGGGAATAAAATAATAATCAGGTATCATTCCACAATTAACGCAACCATACTAATTTAAGTAGCATTGAATACTTAATAACTTACATTAAGGATTCTTAGTTCAATTATTCTTAAGATTCCTACGATCATTCGAATTCCTGTACCTCAAAATACTAGAAAATTCCAGTTTGCTTCTCAATAAAAAAGTTCTCATTCCCCTCAGAATTGAAACAGTAACCCGTCATCTGAATGGGTTGATATATAAATTTAGATAGTAACTAATGTTAATAATAGCATGTTCAAACAGCCTTTAAATATCCGGAGAATATTGAGTGAGTTCCATACAGCCTTTGAGTATCTTCCCAACCCATGTAACAAGCATCTCTCAAAACTAAGCTCACCTCTCTGGCATTTAGTCAATCACATGTAACAATAAGTGGACAAATTTCGCAATGATATCAATAGTTCTCTTGTGCCCACTATAATTTTGTTCGTGGCCTTTCAATATTAAAAATTAGCACCTAATAAAAATATCACATATCTTATTGAAGGTGCGTGATTTTTTCTTGAAATACCACATTTATCTATTTGGTTTATATGGATTTACTAAAATGTTTCCAGGGGGATTCTCTCAGAAGGATACTTTTCCTTTAATTTGAAATATTACTTTGCTCCATCTCTATATATTTATTTATTTCGCCCTCATTTATATGGTAACATGCTATCATGATACTTAATTTCTTTTGAGGCTCAGTATAAAATCTCTCATCAAATAGAATTTAATCCGATAACACGAACATTATAAAATTTGAACTTTAAAACATCAATACCAGATGGCAGCACGAATGTGCGTATAGTAACAATTCTGCCGTTGAGTAAAAAAAAGCATGACGTGCTTAAAACCCAAACTAGGAATCTTGATAGAATAGAGCTTAATATCGTGATTATATGAATATAGTATATTCTTTTAACTTCATTAAAAAAAAAATATTCAATGCATCTTTGATTTTTTTAAAAATATATCTTTTATGATTTTTTCTCACGAAACACAGAATTTCACTTTTTTTTTCGAGGGGGGGGCTTTACATAAAGTGACATAAATGTGAATTTTATAAACTGTAATAGTTTACTTTATTAAGTGCAATGATAAATAAAATTTTGTTACTTCGTAATTATTAAGCATTACTCGGTATCAAATTTCAAGCCTTGAATATATAACATGGTATTTAATCCAATTATGATTTTTTTTTAAAAAGAATGTTTGAAAATAATGTGAATAACGAAGCTCAATTCATTTTAGATCCCTTTTTTCAAAGAATTTTTCTTATTTCTTTACGTTATTCTATTTCGAAGCAAAGAACTAGTTATAAATTTGCTTCTTGTTCAATAAATTTTATTAAGATTTAAAAATATCTAATATTGCATTAACATTATTTTTTTGTTTTTTAAAAAGAAAATTATTACAAATACAAAGACCTATTTCAGACAGGTGTGTTCGAAGCTGGATATGATGATTAATAAAAATCATAAGCGAACAACAGGTTCATGCGATTGTTTACTACGCAAAAAACAAATATCCTAGACACATTGTTACATATCTACACATATGGATCAATGTTCAACAATGACAAATAAATGGGAGCTAGTGTGTGTTGGGATCTCTTTTCCGTGCAATGCACCAATATGTGCTCATTCCACCAATTACGATGGCGAAATAGAGGCTATTTATATCACATTAAAGCAACTGGTATACTCTCCTCGTCATTCAGCAAAGCGATTATTTTGTCAGACGACCTGTCTGATTTCCAATCTCTTGCAAATAGACAATACATAGATAATACTCGTATACTGGAGTGCAGAGAGCTCTCAATGTCAATCTCTGTTTTTTTTTTTTTTTTCTAGAGGATTCGAACTCATGGTGGAATTCCTGAGAACGAAGCTGTCGGCTTTTCGGTCAAAAGAGGTGCAAGAGTCCTTCAGACCTTTGAAAAGCCTTTCATTTCATTCAGTCAAACTCCTGATAAATTAAGGTATGACTCCAGGATAAAGCAGATTGTTTGACTATGCCGGTAAACCATGTGTCTCACTGCTTGAAAGTATATAGTTGATCAAAAATTTTCTTAAAAGTGCTGTTGTAGCACTTTTCCGCCTACTATAGGTCATGACTGTTTGCCTGCGCTTTTGTATTGGCTTGGACTTGTCGTGACTCTCCCTTATGTCTTCTGTGCAGATAACATCAAATTTCTGATGATTTTTTTGTTTTGCATTTGTGTTTCTAAACTGTAAAGTTCAGAAATATTGGAAGACAAAATAGAGTCATAGCCAATCTTCTGGGCATTTGTAATAAATAAATTTGTGACTAAGAATCTTTACTTTTTATTTTCAGCTCTCCAAGAAAGAAAATCCCACACGTTCGAGTGATAATTATGCTTATAATTTTTTATCAAATTTGTTTATCAAGTTGATTAAATAATAGCATGACATTATTTGTCAACTTTTTTAATTGTTAAATAAACTGCATTGGTATTGTTTTTAAAGTAACTTATTTCATTTCATGGAAAATCACGTGCTTTAATTTTCAGAAATGATAATATTTATTAAAAATAAATTTATACAGCAAATCGTAAAGATGTTTCATGGTATTTTAATTGCAAAATGAGTTGATATCATTTCATACTGTGATATGTATGAATAATTAATTGCTCCAAAAAATATATTTGAATTAAATTAAAATGGAAATAGTATATTAATTAGAAAAGATTATTTCATGTACTGGCTGTTCGTTGCTTAAACTGATAAGTTTATTTTAAATCTATTTAAAGACCTCATAAATATTTGGTACATATTCTAAGGATGAAAAATACAGGATAGTTATAATTAAAGTTGCACTTTCAAACAGTATAAAAAACAATAATTGGTCAGAATGGCATAGTATTTCACCTTGTGTTTTTAAGAAAGAAAATTGGTTTTGTGAAAAAAATTTTAAAGGTTGATACATAGATTGCGCAATACTCGTGATAAGAAGCAAAAAATTTTGCTTGAAAAGTTAAGTGAATTAAAAGACGTGATGAGTATACAATGCCGACAATCTGCGTTGTGGGAGGTGGATGCTACGCATCATGGCCCCGTGATTAATGGGTTCCGCTGTGAATTAATTAGTTTTAAAATAGTGTTATAAACAATATAAGCGTTTACACATACCGAAAGTATACGTTTGTTTCCACATGGCTTTCTGAGCTTCGATTTCTGCTGTAATTGGACAGCGATTGGAGTGATACCTGAAAAAGGGGTGGGAAGTTAACCTATGAATATGGAGATCCATTCGGGCATGTTGAGGCAGAGCGGCGTGACTTCCAGGCGCAGGCAGAGGATGATGATGGTTTCAAATGGACTTGTAAATCATCAACTACCTACTTTTTTCTGCATCTACTGTTATATATGATATGTGCACATCTGTGCATATTTGTTTATATTAAGGTGTTGAAACAAAAAGTGAAAAGAAGATAAATTAAACTATCAACTCCTAGCAATGCACACTGCATTACTTCTTCACGGGCTACAACCGGAATAAGAATTAAAGAAGAAGTTTAAATGGAATAGTTGACGGGTTTGACAATATACGAAGGTAAGTATATTTACAGGCATTTATCTGACTTACTAAGTAATAACATATAATATAGAATACATAATTTGATAACTCATTCTATAAACTGCTTCATACTGTTAGATATACTCATGTCCATTCCAATGAAATATCGTTCTGGATGTCAAAAAAGAAAAAAACTAACATTTACAAAAAGTCACAAATGGACCAGTCTTTTTTGCTTTGAAGTAATTCTGGAAAAGAAATTGCAATTCAAATTTCAACTGGGAAAGAAATTTCGACTACTTAGACTTGCAATGAAAATGTTGAAACGGTAAAATTTGTTGATGAACCGGGTGTTTATACAAATATGACCGAAACAAAAAATAAGGGCGGAAATGTTGATAAAAAATACAATTAAGAGAGTATAAGTGACCCTGATTTATGGCCTAGTATTTTAACATATAAATTTAGAATATTTTAGAAAACTTAGAATAATTTAGAATATTTAGAAACAGATCTGTATAACACAAAGGAGTTTCTTTTTGCTCAAAAGGATAAGATAGGTAAGTTTTTACTACATACTACTTTTTTAAAAAAACTAATGATGAAATCAAACTTCTCAGATGGTTAATTTATTCAAAAACTCAAGACCCTGTATTTTGTTTTTGCTATATATTGTTTTCCAAAATAAGACGTAATGATCAGACAACATGACTTATAGTTGAGTAAGAGCAATCATGACGAACCAGAACCTCGGACATCCAAATCAAGCGCAAAACTGGATGTTTATCATCTTAAGTATTTTAAATTTGGATTCAACGTCTGTTGTTCTGCACTTCATAGGCTTGTAAACGTAGTAACAGCGACTTAACCTGATAATTGATCTTACCATTAAAATAATTTGGTATGAAATTTTCAGTTTCATTTGGTAGATAAAAGAGCATCCAAAATGCGTTTTCGGTTTTCTTCATTATTCTATGGAACACTAAGTGCTAATTTGAAAAATTTTGAAAATTGCTGCTTCTTAATTTGATGTTTTTTCTGCATTAGTTTCTCGTGAATTTTATTTTTCAGTATATTGTTGAGCTTTTCTTCTTTTTTTTAACTACTCTTTTACCTTTCACGTCTAACTAATTACTTCACTAATATGAGATGGCAGTTGACCTCAAATATAGCACAGGACAGAAACTTATTTCTTAACATATTAAGTAAAAAGGAAATTCATCCTCAAATTTTACTCAACACATTTTTTACAAATTTTAATCAATTTCTATTTCGATCGATATTATTCTTTTCAAATCCCCTATGAAAAATAGTTATATTTAATTAGTCATATTAATAGTTAATATTCAAAAATATATAAAAATTAAAACCCATATAATTTAGTTAAATTTCAACTCTCCTATTTATCCCCTGTAGTATTTTATGCTTGATTATTACATTTATTCCATTGTTAACTTAATAATAATCATTAATATATTTCAGTTGTTATTGGATGCAGAAAGTTTTGAAAATCACTCTTATTATTGTTATTAGTAGAAATATTACTGTTTAATGTTAAACAAAAGCACAAAATACAATATAATAGATGAAACAATGAATCCGCCTTTTGCTGCTCTGTTAAGAACTATTTCCCTTTTCGCAACTGATCTTTGTTTGACTTTTTTTCTGAGCTATGCTTGGTGCTTTTTGTGAACATTTCAATGAGGCTATGACCATCGTTGAATGGACCGTCCTTGGACGATTTGGGAACTGTTGAAATATTATGTGTTCCCTCACTTACTCTCAATGGGAGATATGTTTTTCGATCCCTATTCGGATCAAAACGTTGATACGCCATCTGATCCACCTGTGATTAGAGAAGAATCCTTTCCAGTGGTTCGCTCCTACACGGTATTTAGGATTTGCCTGGCTTTAGAACTTCCAACGAAACTGAATCCATCTGCAATCCAAAAGTGATATCTTGTAGAATCCTATATTTTCTACAAGTTGTGTTCTGCTCTGGGTTTGCCTGTATGGATGGCTCCTATCGGAGTGCCAATTGTAGAATCTTTTGTGGTCTACCAGTTCTGCTTTGCCTTAAATATTCCAGTAAGATGCCGGTAGCAGAAGAACGCAGTTAACATCAAAATTGTAGTCGGCTGCCCGGTGCAATTTTTAGATCAGAACTGTTTACGGATGCAGCAATAGAGGGTATGTGGGCGGGGAACAAAAGTAGCCCACCCCCACTTGGTGTTCCCTGGTCAATGGTGCATTTCCTTGGAATTGCATCGGCTAAGAGGGTATGTATGTAAGAGGCAAGTAAGAAACAAATAGTGAATCTTTTATTTATTTTGACAAAACTACACACCTAATTTTTGATTTTGCTAATTAATGGCACAAAATTTCATTATAAGCATCAAAGGCAGAATATGCAGTATGAATATTTTATGGTAGCAAAAAATGCACCGTTTTCTAGATATACTTAAAAATTATATATTTTTTATCTAAAAAAATAATAAAAGAATTTAAAATATGCATTTGAGAAAAAATTGCTGTAAAACTCACACATACAGAAAATCGGAAGCGTTCATAGTCATAAATATGTTGGTGGAATGACTTGTATTTGAAAAATAATAATTACAAAAATTTACAAATTCATAACATAACTCGTCCCACATATTTATAGCTAGAAATGACAAAGTAGATTAAAGGCCTGATGATCAGAGCCGGCCTTCTCTTAAAAGGGGCGTGAGTTTTTAAAAAAATTTTGATGCTTCATTTATTGTAAAGCAGAAAAAATTAGCAAATCTGAACATACATTATTAATTACATTCTAATGCATGATTATTTTTTTTTGCTAATATATCAATTATTTCAGAAAATATAAAAAATCTGCAATTTCTTTTTCAATGCTTAAAACAGCAAATGCATTTAAGCTTTCTGAACACATGCTTGATTGAAGATAATTCTTTATTAATTTTAGTTTGATGAAAGAGCGCTCAGCACTTGCTGTAAAAATTGGCTGTGTAAAGAAAAATTTTAACGCAGTTACTACATTTAGAAATAACTCATTATAATTATTATTTAGTACGCATGGTAATATCTCTTGTGTAATACATTTTTCATTCAAAATCAAATCCAGTGACAAACTAACTTTTTGAATTAAATTTGTTATAAAACTTTACAAATTATTTAAACATTTCTCATTCATATTTTTTCTTAAGTTGTTATATCAATGATTAATTTGAAATTAGAAATACTATTTGGTATACTTTTAAACCATCTTCTATTTGTACAATAACATTATCAATCACAGTATTTTATTACAGTGTTAAAAAAATAACATATAAATTCCTCTAACGTTTTTTTTTATAACTTCAAAACATAATCTTTTCCTTTTTCAAATTCGTTAATGAAATATGTTCAAATTATGTGCTGCACTTTTGCTTCATCGAAAAATATGGTAAAGTTTGTTCTTAATTTCTGGATTTCAGTTTTAATTTTATAGACTGAATCTATAGACCTAATCTATTTTGGTTTTCCAACGAATGTCGCATAATGGTTGAAGAGTAATATTTAAATGCTTTACAGAATTTCTCATCTTTTCCCCGTTGCAGAAAATGAGCAATATAAACATCGTATTATCCCAAATAGTTTTTTTACTATATATACAACTGGAAGCGGCATCAAATCTAATACTATAATACGAGGAATGGTTGCCAAGTCGAAAATCGCCCCAGTATTAATAAACTCCGCTAAACTTGGGGGTCTGGGGTTTTTGGCCACGAGGAATCGATTGGCACCGGTTTTAAAGCGCTACGGTCGAGCAGTGCGGAGTTACAGATAGGATATTTTCAAACTTTATTAGTTCGCCATAATGGCTACTTAAATTTTCAAGTGGTAACGTGCTGCCATCTATAGCAAATATGGCGAACTAATAAAGTTTTATGTTTATGCTGTTATAGGTTTATAATATGTTTCTTATGTATGTATATATGTTTGGTTTTTCTAAATAAATTTGTCAGAAATATTGAAGTTCAACAATCTTTACCTTTACTTTACCTTTGTATAGAATAGTTCCCTTTCCAAACTCTAACTTTGTTTAGAATAGTTTACAATGGTGCACTTTAACCGGTTATCTTTTCACCAATGGTTTCACAAATTTTCTTATGGCATGTATTGTTTTGATAAATCACAATTGAAAATTTAAATCTTCGAGTTAGCTTCGATACCTGTTTTCTCCCAGCGGAGCTCGGTCACCCGCTGGTATTAATAACTTAAAAGATAGGAAAGAAACAAATTGGATTTAGGGAAAGTATTCTAGATTGCACTCCTTTATATTTGCCTTTCATATTTGTACTGTTGCCATATGCTTGCCTTCTACAATTCATAATATCTAAATAAAATTCACTAAATCTTTTCAATTGAGTTTTTGTTAGTCCTTCTCCAGTCACATCAATTACTTCAATAATCCCTATAAATGATTCATTTATAGTTAATCTTTTTTCTTCAAATTTTACATAATAAAGATTGAAGTTTGTTCCTTATAGGAAATATCAAGACTACAATCGCTTTGGATACTATAGTACATGGCTGCTTTTACGTCAGGTTTAATTTTGTTAAGGACTTCATTTCCAAATGCAGGTATAATTTGTTCTTTTGAACTATGTGCTAAATGATGCACAATTCTATTTTTCAAATTTATTATTTTTTTATAGGATGCGTTAGCATAGGGTCGTATTTACATAACAATTTGAACAAATAAATTATTTACATTATTAAGCTATCTATTTAATTTCATTTGTTTTACCAGTTTTTGGGATTTCTAGGCCGCAAATTCAAATTTATCGAAATGTAAAAGAAACTTATCTTGTCATTCTGGGATCTTCTAAAAGAGATAGAATCAAGATATTCTAAAATGAATTATAATAGAATAAACAAAATTAATACAGGCATTCACGTATTGTTCATCATTTTTATTTGCAGGACGAGGACACAGGCACAGATAATTATATACAAATATTTCATTTTACGTGCAACGAATACTATAAAACACAACCGTCTTCGGTTCCATTTTATACGCATCATCTATCCACAAACTCCATGAAAATTGAATCTGGGCTAACATCTGTTACAATGGGATCATGGAATTTCTTTCCTGGCATCACCAGTGAACGTGCGCGAATGGGTTACATCATTATGGGACTCGAAAGGGTTAAGTCAGGAATTCCAACACGAGTAGTTGAACGTAAATTTAGTCGTTTTAGTAATTCTTCCCAAGCAATAAACGAATTAAAATGACCACTAGAACGCTCTTGATCTGAGATTACAGTTGACAGATTTCTCCGGTTATTATAGCCACATACAAATCATATTGTCTGGACCTTACTTCTTCTTGTGGAAAACAGTATGCAGCCAAAACCAAATACGAGGTCCTGCATTTTTTAATAAATTAACCGTCCGCAAAGTTAAGTTTTACCATTTGGATATTTTTAAAGTAGTACGTAGTGGAAAACTATCTATCTTAGCATTTTTAGAAAAAAACTCCTTGTGTTGTATAAGTTTGTTTTAACATAAAACATTCTACATTTATCAGTTAGGATTCTGGACCATAAATCAAGGTCATTTATGCACTATTTGTTTTTGTAATTCCTGACATTATTTTCTGATTCTTTCATATTTGTATAAACCTACGGTTCCTCTACAAATTTTACTCTTTCGATATTTTCATAACAAGACTGTGTGGTCGGAGTAGAAATTTCTTCCCCAGTTGAAGTTTGTATTGTAATTTGTAATTTTATGTGCAGGTTAGCTTTTCTTCTTTCTTCCTTTCCGATAATTTTCTTTTTTAATATCCAGAGAGATATTTCATTGGCATGGACCTGGTTATATCTTACAGTATTAAAGCAGTTTATAGAATGAATTATCAAATTAATATATGCTATTACGTTATTACATAGTAAGTGAGATAAGTAACTGTAAATATGCTTACCTTATACAGATAATGTTTAACACTTGCACTAGATGATAATATGTACTGTAAACTTCGTA
This sequence comes from Argiope trifasciata, assembly GCA_026543055.1. Classification (NCBI taxonomy): domain Eukaryota; kingdom Metazoa; phylum Arthropoda; class Arachnida; order Araneae; family Araneidae; genus Argiope; species Argiope trifasciata. Next base: position 2,900,457 of record JAPMOQ010043861.1, on the reverse strand, counting down.
TATTTTCAAATCCGACGATTGCTCTATTCAAACTTCTTCCCTAATTCTTCTTATTCCAGTCTTGACCAGTGATGAAATAATGCAGTGTGCATACCTAAGAGTTGATTTTTTTTAATTTATCTCCATTTTACTTTTTGTTTTAACAAATATGCACAGATGCACAGGTATTACATATATGTATACATATTACATTATATGTAGAAAAAAAGCAGACAGTTAATGATTTACAAGTCCATTTGAACCTAGCCTCATCCTCCGTATGCGCTTGGAAGTCGCACCGCTCTGCCTTAACATGCCTGAATGAATGTCCTTATTCATAAATGAACTCCCCAGCCCCTTTTATAGGCATCACTGCAATTGTTGCTCAATAACATCGCAAGTGTAAACTCATCCAATCACTTGGAAACGTATACTTTCGGTACGCGTAAACGCGGTTATTGTTCAGAAGACTATCTTAATTCTCTTTAATTCACAGCGGAGTCCCTCAATCTTGGAGCTCTGGTGCATAGTATCCACTGCAACCCCCAGATGGTCAACCCCTAGAACTGCATTCGATCTTATGAAGTTTGGTAAATTTGAAGATGCTAATTCATTTGAAGAAAAACGTTTCCTTTGATGTCAGTGAAAAATGTGACTACAATATTTTCCAGAAGTTTGAAGCAGTGTTAAATGCACAAGGAATTTCTCAAACTTTATGCATGCTTTTCAACAAAGTCTAAAAAATTTACAAAGCATCCTTCACTTTCCATTTTCAAATAATCTTCTTCAGGAGTTACTTCTTACTAACTCCGAAATGTGTAATTTTCACCCAGCAATTTCTTGCTGTAATTGACATAAACTATGAATGGGCATGGAACATTTTGTGATTCACAAAGACCTTCCTTAAGATTTTTTCAATGCTCAGAATTGCAGGCAAGAGAGAATCCATTTCATTCTCAAAAGATCACTGTTTAATCACTTATCACTGTCACTTATTATCCTTGATCTTTTTATTTTGGGGGAAATTGGTCATTAGGGTTATGTAACCTGTTCAAAAAAAAATAAGTAATTTAAATTTATTTATTTAAAGAGAAGAAAATTGTGATCAACTAAAAGGAATAACTTGCATAATGATTCTGTCTTTTCCCTCTCGAAATGATTTTGTCCTTTATTCTTCCCCCTCCCCGAGGAGAAAATTGTCTGAAAATTTGTATCTTGACATTATACAATTAGAGATTATTATATCATCAAAATATCGTGTATAATAAAGCAATCACAATTTCTTACTTCAACTACTAAAATTAATAAGCTACTAAAAGATCATTCATGCTTATTTATCAGATATAAAACAGGTATTGTTGAAACTTACATAATTCGTATTCTATCATGACGTTGTGGTTTATTTTCTTAAAATTGACATCATTTTGCTCTAATCATATTTATTAATATTTTGACTTTTACGAAATAACTATGAAAATATTTATCTTTAGAGATACTCTATTCTGTATGTAAATTATTTGACATTTAATCGTTTTTTTTAGCATTTTCTTAAATTTAATATAAACATAGCAGGAAGTTTGACCTGAAGAAATGCCAGGTGTTGAAATTTTCTTAAAAGACAAAAATCATACTTACAAAAGTTTTTATTTTTTTTTTCTTTTTTGAAGGAAATTTTTTATCTTAGTATCGAATTCCAAAAATTTTCTATGATTCCACATTCTTGCCTCTTTTCGATGCATAGATATTGCAGTTTGAAAATTTAATTAAATTGTCTAAGGAAGCAGTAGGTGAACGAAGATATACAAGGTGGCCAGAAATAAAACACCCCTACTCTGACCTCCATGGATATCGAACTACTCAGTGTAAAGGCTCAAAATTTTGAACACACACTATTCAAAATATGGGGAAACGGATTTCACGAAAAAAAAATTAGTTCCTGAAATCACCGATAGGTGGCGCTGCACAACTGGAACTATGATCAAAAGACACAAATAATAATAAAAATTAAAATGTTTATGCGGAATGGAATGCTTCCATGCTTCCTTTTTAATTTTTCTGCCCCTTATGGAAAATAAAAATAGTAAAGAAGCTAGAACTCCCGTTGTAACTGCAATTTCATACTGTAACCAGAAAAATTTGCATAAAGCATGGTTAGAAGCCATGTTCTGGGTATAAAAGAAGTTAAAAGGTGGGGAATGTCATTCTTATTAGTGATGGCTGTCACGCTGCCAGAACGCGCTTTGCTTGTGAAGTTGTTTTACGAGAATAAAGGAAATGCTCCAGCAGCACTTCGAGAGTTTCGCCGACTTAAGGATTTGCGTAAGGGACCATTGCTTCCACAAGCTCTCAGGAGAATGATCGCTCGATTCGAGGAAACTGGACATCTTGGAGTTCAGCCTGGTCGAGGACGCAAACCGGTTCGTTCAGATGTCGTTGAAGATGTTGCCACCGGTATTGTTGAACAGTCAATGGATAATGTTTTAGGCTGCAGTAGTGCACGTGCAGTGTCACGACACTTGGGTGTTCCCTATAGCACAGTGTGGAACGTACTCAGAAAAATGGTGCATTGTTTCCCGTACAAAATCCGCCCTAATCAACAATTGCTGGCCACAGACAGGGAGATGCGACTGACCTTTGCATTGACATTTCTTGCTAGAGTTGAAGTGGATGCATCGTGGCCGTGGCAGATTCTGTGGAGCGATGAGGCCCATTTCCACCTCAGTGGAACAGTGAACACCCATAACTGTCGCATATGGGACACGACAAACCCCCGTACCTTCCAAGAGATTCCACTCCACTCACCGAAAGTTACAGTCTGGTGTGGATTCACAGCCACATTCATCCTTGGACCGTTCTTTTTCGAAGAGGTTACTTCCAATGGCCTTGAGACATGTACCGTGACGGCCAACAGGTACAAAAGGATGCTCGAAACATTTGTTGTACCCCATTTGCAGCAGCGCCAATGCCTTGACACCATTACTTTTATGCAAGATGGAGCACCTCCACACATTGGACTCCCTGTGCAACAGTTTCTTCGCCAACATTTCACCACTGACAGAATAATCAGTCGCGCGTTTCCGACAACTTGGCCATCTCGTTCACCGGATCTTAATCCGTGTGATTTTTGGCTTTGGGGACACTTAAAAAACCTTGTTTATCGAGAACGTCTGATAACCTTGGCAGATTTGAAAGAGAGTATCAGTCTGCATGTGAGAAGCATCTCAGATGACCAGTTACGATCCGCAGTTGAACAAGCTGTCCACAGACTTCACATTTTACATCTTCAGGAAGGGAACCATATTGAGCAGCATTCCCTGCATCGATAACGTCCTTGTTTCATGTATGCTTGGTACTTTCAAATAAAATGTGTTTAAAACGTGTTTTTGTGTCTTTTCAGCATACGTCCAGTGGTACAGCGCCACCTATCGGTGATTTCTGGAACTAAATTTTTTTTTCGTGAAATCCGTTTCCCCATTTTTTGAATAGTATGTCCACAAATTTTCAAGCCTTTACACTGAGTAGTTCGATATCCAGGGAGGTCAGAGTAGGGGTGTTTTATTTCTGGCCACCCGGTATTTAAATTTTAATTTCAGGAAAGTGACAGCTATATTCATGCATTTTAAACACATATGAAAACATGACTTTAAAATAAAAATGCCATAGCTTATAAAAAGTTATTTTAATAAGTGAAGCCATTTTAGAACAAATTACTTTTATTTTTTTAATTTTAAAGATATGTGATTGGAAGATTGTTTTTAAGTAAGAAGCAGTTGAATAGATTGTTTTACTTTAGATGCATTGAAAAGCTAATGAATTGAAATTTTGAATGAGAACTACTCAGAATGTTATTGAACTTCAGAAAATTATAAAGAAAAGGAGAATCATCCATCTCTCTCTTTTTCATTGCGACAAATTCATTCTTTTAGATTTGTGTGAATGAAATACTTGCTGTTTTTCGGTAACTAGACATTTTTTTGAAATATATTTTTCTCAAATACAAAGATATTATAATTAACATTATTCGTTTGGAAGAATAAAAAATGGTATATCAAATCTAATTGGAAAGGAAGCAGTTGGTCTCAAAATACAAGGGATCAAAGTTTACCATTTTGTTTTAAAACCTATTATTCGTTTAAGCGCAATTTAAAGGTTTAAAAATGAGAAAAACTCAAAAAACATATTTTAAGATATACTTTTTTATAAAAGGTTTGATATACTTAAGATATACTTTTTTGTAAAAGGTTTGATATACTTAAGATATACTTTTTTGTATAGGTTTTAGTAAAATAGAGCTCTGAAATTACAGTTGCATATTAAGGTAATCATATGATTTCAGGCAACAACTCAAGAACCGTTTTGTTTTATAAGAGTAATAAAAATTAATTGCTCTTGTTATCTTGCTTTACATTACTTTATTTCATAAAGAATAAAAAAGTATTGAGAAATTGCGCAAAACTTTGAGTTATGGAAAATGTATAACAATTAACAATATATTTTTGAGGAAAAGTTTATTTGCATTATTTGATCAATGTCGTCTGTCGCATTTCCCCGTATTGGAATCCATACTGGTATTTGATGAAGGCTTAGATGGTAAAAAAAATGCTAAATAATATACACACGAAATTTCTTTTGAATCCAACGTGGAGTGTGGGATGATTTGTAGTTAAGCATGCAGGCAAACATTTTGCCTGTCTATGTTGATTTAGTATTTAAACTGTAAAAATTTAAATCGCAAGAGCCAACAGAGTATGACTCAGACAGAAGAATTTTTAATTATTTTGTACAAGCTTCAACAAATTGGTTCATGTGTATTGCATGAACATAATCATTCATATCATTAACTTCTTCGTTGCTTTTTTATTTTCTTTGCGTTCCCATCCTTAAGAAACGAATCAAAGTAAATTAAAATAGCTAAAATATTATTTTTATTTACAGGATATCATGACATCAAAAAATGTACTTATCCTACAATGTATTTAACCTCAAAATACTATATAACTAACAAATTATAAGGAATCAAGAGAGATGATTTTAAGGAAAGGAGGTATATAAATAATTAAGCAACAAAGAATTGACGAAAATTTTATTTAGTTCAATAAAGTATTGTTAGGGATTTTTGGGCTTGTAAAAGATAAAAGTAAAAAATTCTCCTTAAAATTGAGAACAATTATATTGCGTTTCAAATTATTCATTGATAAGAAAAAATGAAATTTTTGTAATAATCTTTTTATAAATCTGGCTGTAAGTTCTGCTTTTTCATGGACTTGTAAATAAATGACAGGTGATACTGTTCAAAATATGTTTTCCTTAAAAAGCAGAAACAGATTTCTTTTTATATGCACTCCAAAATTCATACAATTTCAAATTTTTATTTTTTCTATTAATCAGAACAATTCGAATACTAGAGTTGTCTTTAAAGCAGTTTTTTAATTTGATATAAATAATATATATGTATTTAAAATTATTTGAATAGTACATTTTAATTATCACCATATCTAGACCCATATTATTTCTACTTTAGAAACGAGCATCAAATTAAAATATTGATAGACAAAAATTCCAAATATATTAGAAAATTTGAAGAGAATCAAAAATTGCGACTTATTTATGCTTTTTTTAAACAATATTACAAGTTTGCAGCAATTGGTTCATGTAATTCCTTAAAAAATCTGTTTTCTGTGAGAACGCCATCAACATAACGACATACTTAAGTTTATTAACCTTTCATTTCAAAGTCAATTTTCGAAACAAATTTTTAATTTCATTAAATTATGTATTTCAACATTGTTGTGTGATAACTAGCGTATTTTAGTTTTTGTCATAATGAAATCCATATTCTATCCATTACAAATTTCGAAATCAGTTTAAAATAAAATTTAATGGTAAACAAAAATGACGGATGTAATAGACATCGAAGAACACCGAAAAGGGTGACTTTTATGTTTTTTTATAAACGATAGTACAAGTTTGCAACAATTAGTTCTTCTGATTTAAAAAAAAAATCTTTTATGGGGAGAACCAGCAATCGCTCAACATGGTTCCGTGCTTCCCCCCCCCCTTCATTTATATTCAAATACAATCTTTCCAAACCACTGCTAAATGTATTTTATGTTTCTTATCTTGTTTTTGGTTGTTTTTGCTCTTCTTCCATTAGCCTTATGCTGACACCAAAAAAAGGGTATTCCTTTTTTCGTAATATAGCAGCTTCTTAGTGATATGAATGGCATTTAGATAATTGTAGACTGCTAGATTACATTTGCTTAGTAGCAGACTCAGAAGATCATACTCACAGATATGGAAAAAACTATTAAGAATGAGTTTGAAAAACTATTGTTGTCACGATAAAGTTTTAATCAATTTTAAGGAGAACAATTTATGCAAGACTGATCTCAGACAAAACATTTACGTTGTAGTGTTACGTTGTTGCTTTGTTACTACAATTTAAAAATGTACGTATTTTAATACAAGAAAATTTAACTAATAACAAAGCATAGTTACATATTCAAAAGGATGAATTTCAATCAGAGGATTTGGCTAATAATGAATTTCAATTATATGTATGTTCTGAACCTAATCAAAGATCTGTTCATAAACCGACAGTCGTGGGAAAAATTTATATTACTCTCAATCACTATAATTCCAATATTGAAACCATTGTGATGAGCTATTACGCAATGTTGCATACGATACACATACAGTACTGTGCAAATTAGTTCTGACAAACTCAATTTTTAAAAATTTCTCTTCTCCTTGGAATTCTTGGGAATTTTCTGCCTCAACCCAGCTTCAATTGCATTTTCTAACAAAAGATTATTGTTCTTAACTAGATTAAACTGATTTCACCATGTAATCATCAATTGAAGAGCATTTTTACCATCAATTGCGTTTCAGATGCTGTAAGAAAAGGCCGATTTGCATATTAAAAAATGTATATCATTCTTAATAAAAGGACTAGAATTGGTACTCTCAGTCAGCATACTTCAATAACAGTAAGGGATATTGCTGCAGGAGTTGGAGTTTAAAAATCCAGTATTTCTAGGATAAATAATCAGCAAATTAAGTTTGGGACGGTTTCTCTAAAACAAAAAAGTAAATATGGATGTAAACATAATACGGACATACAAATTTCTAGACAAAATAGTAAAATGCATACTCGCATAGCATTAATTAGCTATTGATGTGAGTGTTGACTCATCAACCATGGGACGAATATTTTTTGAAGCAGAGAGATGGGCAAGAAGATCAGTCAAAAAACAGTTAAAACTTCTGAGGAAAAGAAAACGTTTGTATTGAGCCAAGAAATATCAATACTGGACTGATAAAGACTGGAATAAGGTTTCATTCGGTAACAAAACATTTTTTGTGTGTGCAAGGGATTCAATCTACATTTGTCAGACGAAGTGATGGAGAGCCATCCTAGAGCAACATCTTAATCAAACAGTTAAGCACCCTCTGAAGCAGATGTTTTGGGGTTATTTTACATTTGGAGGACTTAACGGCTTAGCACCAGTTGAAGGAATGATGAATTCTAAAAAATACATTTCAATATTAGAAGGAAAAATTGTGTTTCTGATGCAAATGTTTGCTAGTGGTCTTTCCACAAGATCTTGCTCCATACCATAATTCCAAGTTGGTAAAGAATTTTTTTCAAGAAAAGATATTAACTATTTTGGATTGGTAAATTAATTCTAGTGATGTAAATTCTATCAAAACTTTTTGGTAGAAACATGCAAAAAAATGGACTTCTACACTATGAGAAATATAGCTGAGAATGCCAAAAAAGTTCCGTTACATGTTGATGACATCAAAGGCATATGTTACAAATTAGTGTAATCCATGCTAAAATGCTCATAGAATCTCACTAAAGCAATAGAAGGACATATTTCGTATTAGATTGCTATACCATGCATGTAAGTGAGCCAATATTAAATAAGCAACATAGGTGAAACTTCTTGAGTTTTTCCCAATTAATTTGCACAATATTGTATCTTAAATTTCTTGGAATGCATATAAATCTCCTTTAAAGACTGATCTGCCAACTTTTATGGCCATTGGATTATCTTCTTCTGGATAAACTTCATACAAAAGTGTTTAAATATTTAATGCTAATGCTCTTAGCTTGAAGGCAATCATTAAGCACAAAGTTTGATAGAGGTAAGATAATGCCTGTGGCAATAATCAGGTGATATTGTGTTTGCATAGTTTCTTTTATTATTGGTAACAATTAGCCGATTAATAAGTTTATTAGTTTATTTATTTCGTTATGCGTTACTGTCATTTGCTGTCAATAGGAGTATCAAAGTTGAATTAGTGTACATTAGAAAAAAAAAAGAATTATTATATTGGAAGAAAAGTTACCAGGAACGATTTTCAATAAGTAAAACCTAAATTGCAACTCACTCAGAAAAAAATGAAGCTAAAATTTAATAATGAAGAGTACATTTGTTTTGTGAAAAATAGAATTTATTCAATATGAAAATGAAGTGATACATTTCTACATAAAAATGTCCAATATCACCGGAACTAGTAAGAAAATAGTTGAATACTAATCAACATATTTGACAAAAATTTGCAATAAAAATAATAAGAATGAAAATCTTTTGAAGTAATACTACTGATACAAAATTAAGATATTTTCAAGTATGAATCTTCAAATCTAAAGACTGCTATAACAGGTATCTTGCTAACGCTACTAGTTTTCTCATGCTGAGAATTTATTTTATTGTGAGAAACGATGTTTAATTTTTTGTCAATGAATATTATCGAATTTATTATAAAGATTTAATTTTAGAGCTCGTTTTTGTAAGTAAATTACAGTTTGGATTCTTCATTCCTTTGTGTTTGCTCCAGTTATACAATTTTGGAACAGAATAGAGTAAGAAAAGATGTTTTTTTTTTGTTTCATCAGAATAACGCAGCGTATTTCAAATTTCAATTAAAAATTATGATATTAGTATTTGATCAATATCCCGTACCGGCGTCCTGGCACAGGGGTAGCGTGTCTTCCCCGTGATCTGGGCGTCCCGGGTTCGAGTCCCGGTTCGGGCATGTTTGTTACTCTGTGTTCTGTCTGTGAGGCGTGTGAATGTGCCCCCCTGTAAAAAGGGGTTGTGCAAGCGAATGAGTGTGGCATCTTCACTTGAGCTACAAGTCAGACTTCTGCTCTCTGGTTGCTCAAGGGTCTTTACCCTCAGAAGCTACTGCAGACCCTTTCCGTGGAAACATGGACAGAGAAAAAAAATCAGTGTCCCGTAAAAGCATTTTTATATATTTTCTTGAAGATGTTTTAATGCAAAACTTTATAAATGAATCTTGAGTAATTTCTGCAAGTATTATATATTTTTATTTTAATTTAAGGAAAAAATTAACACTGAAATACAGTCACAAAAAAGTAAAATGTGGGAAAAATCTTAAAGCAACAATTGTTTATCTAACTCAGAAAGTAGTACCTTTAAAAACACCCAACCTTAAGGCAGAGCAGTTAAAGGCGAAGATGGTAAGGGGTTTCTTTTTTTATTATTATTATTTATTTGTCTTTTTAAGTCGGTTATCTTTTAGACTTTCAAATACAATTTCCATGTGTTTAAAATTGAAGCATTATCTCGGTTACCAAAATTACTAATGCATTTAATTTTCCAAACTGATCAATATGCCTGAAAATCATAATTCTAAAGCGCCTTCATCAGTAAACAAACTTATAAAAGAACATAACATTTTGTTGTTGTTGATAAAGTTTTAAAATGTTATTTGCTTTTATAATATATTAATATTTATTTTGTCTGATTTATAAATGTTAATTTAAATGATTTTATGCTAATTGTTTTCAAATGCTTTCAAATGCCTAACAATACCTAACCCTTCAAATGCCTAACATTTAAAATCAATATTTATCTTGAATACCAGATATAATTTCAATGATTCATATTATTTATATGATAGATGTTATGTATTTTTATATCTAAAATGATTTAATTACTAAAATCGCGGTTGTAACATTAATAAATTCAAACAGAAGACTTCTCCCTTTATTCAGGTTCTAACGCTTCTGCTAAAAAATAACAATTTCCAAGAATCTTTTGGTAGTTTCTTCATAGTGATACACTATTTTTCTAAAACACAATGCTTTTGTCATCAAAATTAAAAGTTTAGCTTTAAACTATGATATTTTAAAGCCTTATTTCTTTAGATATGCACGCTGCAATGTATTTTGATATCCTGATTAATTTTTTTGTTTTTGTTCTTATTATCAAACTTCCTTCTTGATAAAATTAGAGTAGTTATATTTTGCATAAAAGAATTCAGATGCTGAGAAATGAAGACTAAAAAAATTATGTAGTAATATCCTTCAGTTCTGAAGGATTTGGTAATTTTTAAAATATGACAATATATTATAAATTTATTTCTTACTAACCACTACTTTTTTTAAATTCATTAAAAATAGATCAAAGAGTAGATAGAAGAATCATCTTAATGGAATAAATTTCAGCCTGACCGGTTGAGCTGGTCTCAAAGAAAATTCAATCTTCGTGTGAAACTGGTCTCTCGGATCTAACGACACCACTTTGAAATGTCGAAGTATGTTGCTAATCACAACTTTTTCTTCTAAAAGAGCAAATTTCTGACCTGAAAGAATTTAAAAATAAGTCTGTCTGAATGTATGTAATACTTTGTGAATATCTTTACTAATATTTTTTATTTCATAATTATTTTTAAAGAAATCCTTTTTCAATGGGAGGAACGTCTTGAAATAATTTCAAAATAAGGAATGAATTCTGTAAAGCCAAACATTTTTCTTATTCATTGATAACTCTTAAACTAATAAAAACAGAAAGATTCTATTTTCATATAATGAAAGTGCTCTCTAAAATAATCTGACGATAGGACTTAAAATTTAGCCTATCATGTTGTTCTGAAATTTTCGAAGCATTCCATTTCAATGGACTTGACATCGGCTGAGTTTTAATAATGATTTACAAATACTTAAAACTCTGTATCTTATTTGAGCCTCTCGGTTGTTAAATGAGGAACAGTACTTTTTCGCAGCATTAATTCTGATGAAGATGAATAACAATGCTGTTCCTGCGAATATCATTTCCTTTACAATATATCTGGTTTAAAGTTTAGTAAATAAATTTTTTAAGCTTTGAACTAGAAATTAACTTATTTAATGCAATATGATCTGCCCACTGCTCATTGCCCCATAAAATCTCAAATCAAATCAAACCTTTACAAAACACTAGTTCGGGAGAAAAAACTAGTTGCTAGTTTAAACTGCATACCATGCCGAAATTTAATATAATTTTATCTCACAAGTCATATTTTTATGGTATGGACAAAATTAAATTGTTAATCGTTTACGAATCATTAAAATTCAAAGTTGTGTTATACTTCTGAATAACCTTACTAGTAAGATTTAAATTTCGTATTTATTAAAAAAACTTTGAAGATTATTTATTGCAACCACTTTCAAAAGTTGCTTATTTCTTTTTCTTACGTATTCGAAAATAGTCCTCATTTATAAAAATAAAACATACAAATTTCTAATATTTACACATTAGGATAACGATTTTCATGCATAACGAGTGGAGTCCACGAATAAGTTCATAGTCTAATTAAGATGTGAAACTTGTTATGAAAACTTCAAGAAATGAGGGGAAAAAAGTGAAAATCAAAGTTTTTTAAGTTCTTCCAATTGAGTTTCGAAATGTCGGCCGTTCGAGTAAATGACATAGAAAAATCTGGAATCGAAGTTCCCAATTGCTTTCCGCCAAACCTCTGTTCCAATTTGCTCAATCTCAGTTTCAATTGTTGCTCTCAAATCAAGTTAATAGCTATGCGAGATACATTGTGTCTTTCAGACGTCCCCGTGAAAAAAAAAGATGCTCGAGTTAAGGTAGCAACTCTATACCATTGTTTATTTTCCTTATGGAATCTAACCTGATGAGTCTATAGTAAAAAGTTTCCACTAAGAGATCATTTCATTCATTCATTAAGTTTCATTGAGTGCGTTGAGGTGTATCGTTATCTTGCACAAACCATAAATCGTTTATCTTGTCTGTGCCATGTAATAACGACACCGGGATGACACCGTCATTCATCACTTAAAAATTATCTTCATTGGTGACCTTTTAGATTTAAAAAATGCGATCAATCTTGCCTTCTGCAGATGCCGCACATCAGACAGTGAGCCTAAATAGGCGCAATGGCCGAACTATTGCTTGATGAGAATTTTCAAGCACCCAAAACCTCCAGTTTTGTTTGTTAAAATATCCATGAAGGTGGAAGTGCGCCTCATCACTGAACCAGATCCGTTTAAGTTAATTCCACCACATTCAACTTTGTTAATCATTGCAAAATCAAACCACCTTAAATCATCCAAATAATTAATGGTTCATCGCTTTGAGTTTTGTAAAGGAACAGTTCCACATTCCTAATCATTATCCGATACGCTGTGTTTTTGGACATGCCGAGTTGTCGTGCTACCTGTTCTACCAAAGTTGATGGATTTGCTTCACAGATTTCTTTCACTTTCTTAACATTAGCTTCCATCCTTGCACGCATCTTTTTCTTCCCCATCGCTAGACATTACAACAGATCAGCTTTACTTTAGACATAATAGTCCAACATAAAGCTGATCTCTTGAAATCTTTCGTATGTTCTTTCGATTGTCGTACCGTTTACGCTATGGTGATTGGTGAATTTTTTCCCCACCACTGGTGATTGTAATTCAAGATAAGTCAACACCATGAAAATACAATACTCAATCTAATAGGAGTTTATTTCAGAACCTCAATGATTATGTATAGTACACAATAATTCCTAGCAAATATATCACGACTCATTGTCATCTAACCTGTTTTCAGCCGTATACGTTGCTGCGGGTATTTACATAATCACTTGGGACGCGCTTTTCTCTTTCTGGTTGTCACAAATTTGTATAGTCACCTAGGGAAGCTTCCACGTTGCAATCGTCGTATGAATCATAATTTGGAATACAAACTATCAAAATACTCGTTTCGACATATTATATCAGAATGTGAAAATAAAAAACGCTTCATACCTTGTGTGATACTTTGTAATTCATATTTGCAATGAGAACCAAAGACATTTTTTACTTTGATTAAATCTAACAATTCGACACATGATATTTTTTAACTCACCGATGCAATTCTTAGGACCCGCTGAGAAAGGTATAAAGGCATACGGATGACGGCTCAGGGAATTTTCTGGTAAGAATCTGTCCGGATCAAATCTATCAGGGTTCGGGTATATATCATCCCGCCTGTGAACATTTATAATGTTACAGTGAACATGAGTGCCTTTTGGAATATACATTCCGTCTAGAAAAAAAAATAGTGAATAAAGAATTAAGGACTCTTTATGAGTTTTTTTGACATGAAATAATTTTCACAACCAAAATGTTATTAAAATACTTTCAGTTAATATTATTTTCAATATTAAATGAAAGTTTTATAATATTAAATGAAATATAAATATTATTTTCAAGAAAATTACATTCTGCCGATAATTTCATTTAATTTGTAATGAAGCATGTCAATATAAAAATAAAAACATATGTGCGAAATTGTACCTTAGTAAAAGCTAAATTACAAGAATATGCGAATATTAGAAAATATCATTTGAGCACCTATAGGTTGCATTTATTTTTAATTTATTCTTCAAGATTATTGTAACATAATTTTTTTTTACTTTTAGCAAGGAACCGGTGCATATTTATTTTGACACATAAGTGAATTTTAATCACCAAGAAAGACAGAGAGAATAATCTCCCTGAAAATTTATCACGTACTCAAATAAATGTACTTGCGTATTCCTAATTTAAGATCATTGTCGAACAATATTTTTTAAAAAAACCTCTTAACTTGAAATTTTTAGTGTTTTACTATAAATCACTTGAACGCATGCATGAAAATTCACATTCGCATACATTCAAATAAAATTCTTCTGTGAAAAATACATAGCTAAAGTATTAATTTTTACCCAGTATGTCACAACTGTTGTACGATGAAAGCTTCTTTTCCTTTGCTTAAAGATTTTTTTTCTAATCATGCAGCTTTACTTCTTTTATATAAGTGAAAGTGAAGAGTCTGGTTCTGCAGCTCCAAGCATTCAAGTTACGCTTTTTTCTTGCATGAAAGTCTTCAATTTTTATCAAACTTTTTTTTCAAAATCTCTATTAGGCTGACAACATTGAATTATAAAAGAAAACTCATGAAATTTTTACGCCCTTGTAGCCTTGTACTATCAAAATTCGTAACAGGTTTGTTAACTAAAATATTGATATGATTTTGTCACACGGACATATGTTCAAAGTCCGTTTCAAAGGGTGAATCGTCGTGTATATGCTCAGAATATGCTATACATGAAGAATATTAAACTTCTATTCATTCCTTTTTTGTGATAGTTTTGTTTGCCTGTTTATCAATTTTGTTAAATTTACAAAATTATCTTAAGTTAACAGACAAACAGTTATAGCTTCCCAAATGCTTTTATTCTAATGAGACTGATAGCCTCAAATAGGGACAAGAGGTTTAAGTGACAGGGTATAGAAATTTCTATATAAGACATTATTAATCACGTCCTCCAAAATTCTTGTTTGTTCTTGTATCTTCTATTTCGTTATCAAAATTGCCAAATGGTCTCCAAGTTAGTCGGCAAAACAGAGGTCATCAGTTGAGCATGCTTAAAATCCATCTGTTACATTCCAAATTTAAGACAATGTTTTCTCAATTGAAAAATAAGAAATGAAACATGACATTCAAATTGCTGAAAAAAAATTATTCCTAAATCGACAAAATTATTTATAAAGATTTCAGACAAGCTCTTTTTCAAAAGTTTATTTTTAAGTTTTATCATAAGTTTTTAAGTTTATTCAATTCATAAACTTGTGTTCTTTATGTCCCAACTGAAACTTTTTTGCAAAGAAACAAAATAAAAGTCCAAATAACAATATAAACATCAGAAATGAACAATCAAAAAAAGAATGCTTTAAAAATTTCTTATTCTAAAGTGTTTCGTGGTGAGGATCGAACCAGATCAGTGAAAGTCGGCTGTGAAGCTATGAAATTTGAAGTGAAATGCGTATAAATATTTTTGAATAATGATATGAAATTTCATTCATGCTTGTTCAGTTCTGAACTGTTAAAACTGATATTTGAGAACCATTTTAACAATAAATCTTACAAATCAGTTTAACAACATTTCAGATAGAAAAATGTTCATGACTTAGAGTTGTAAGCCAAAAATAAGTTAAAAGTAAAGTAAATGATAAAGATTTTTCATTCTAATCCAAAAAAAGTATTTATACATTTTTTAGTACCTGATTTATTTTTCTCAAAAACTGGAATGCTTACTGTATTTAATGTCTTCGATTAACGTTCTACCAATAACCGGTAGTGATGGAAAAAGCCTTAGGGATTCCTGAAATTTAAAAATCTTCATTTCAATTAAGGTTTATAATCAATGAACCTCAAGTGAAATAAAATCAAGAATTAATAAAAAATGCTTAAAGAATTTTAAAAAAATAAAATAGAATCAAAATGTAAATAAATAAATGTTTTTTATTCTAATCTATCACAGATATTAATAGATATTAATTGGTTAAGAGACTTTAATATGCAGTAGACAATTATGATAATACATAAATACTTAATTTTTCTCCTTTTCTTACAATGAAATAATACTATACAAAAAGTTTCAACGTTTCGAAATTTAATCCTTTAAAAAAATGTAATATTGTAAAAATATTTAAAATCTACTCTAAACTTATATTCATTAAAAAAACTATTATGAATCATATATATTTATGATATAGATTATTAGCTACAAACAAACCATTGACCAAAAAAATATATTTTTAAAAATAATAATATTCGTCCATAAAGGAAACAATTAAAAAGGAAATTAATAAAAACTCAATTATATCAGAACTATTTATGCAACATATCGGAACTATTTATGTCAAAAATAAGTGCAAAAATACTTTAAAAACATATCTGAACATTTTATAGAAACTTAATGGTTGTATACGAAATTGGCAAAAACCACGAAATGCAAATTCCTCTCTCTCCATTTTTATCAGAAAAAATAAACCATTCGGAAAAGTTTTATATTTTGAATGACTACAAAAAAATTTAGTCAGCAAATATCATGTTACTTATTAATATACTTTTTCTTCAAGAAAAATGTCTAATAATTTCTGAAACAAAATATTCATTTAAATATAAGAATACATTTTTCAACATCAACCTTGAGTACACATTCGAGATACTTCATATTTCGAGCATCGTCCATTGTGACGTGTCTTTCATAGTCGTCCCCAAAAATGTCATCGAGCTCTTCACGAGCTCTTTCTTGTATCTTTTGTTCAACGCCTATGTTATGCAGAGTATAGGTTAATGCCATGGCAGTTGTATCATGACCCTAGTTAGAAATTTGAAAAATCTTTTATGAAGTTAATCTCGTATAAAGCATTAACTTCCAATATTTCATTCAAGGAAAATTCATCATACAATAAAAACAAAAATCTGTAACAATGTCAGTAATATTACAAAAATCGTTAAAAATAAAGATATCATTTTGATATTGACATTACATAAGGCTCAATGCGTTCATACTGATTTCATACAGAATTATAAAATACGTATTTTTGCTGTTAGACACGTAAGTAATCACAAAGCATTTCTATTAAAGAAGAGATATACTTAGCGTAATTTCCAGTTCTGTTGACATAATATTTTTTTTTACCAAGTGAGCGTTGATAATCTAATTACCTTCAAAAATATCATAATATTGTTTTTATACGTTGTCAAATCAGTGTTGAGGTCCTTCATTCATTAGCACAATTATTTAATATACTTTTCGGGAAAATTAGGAGTACCAATCAGAATACGAATTTGAGAGTATGAACCTATGACATGTCTTCTTTGAATGATGAGACCATTAATATTCGTTATTATTTAACATGAAAGAAATGCAATTTATCAAAAACATCAATCTATGATAGCATGATACTCGTCCAAATGCCATACAAATTGAATTTGAAATTCATTAATAGCCGAAAACTCATTACAAGAATCTTAATACAGAAAAAAACAGTTAGGCGTTTTAAAATGCATAACAAAGTTACACTACAGTTGCGTACATTCATTTACGCCATTATATGTAGAGTAATTGAAAACTGGAAAATAATTTAGAAAATGATTTGAAAGTTTTATCATGCAGAGTTTTCCACAGTCGATTTTATACCTCACTATTCAGATAGGGGTTATTTACTGTACATAAAATATACTGCAATGTTAGATTCGAATATGTATGAAGAAAAAAAAGAGTAGAAAAAACGTACACCAAATATGAAAGTGTCCACTTCTTCCTGGATATCAATTACCGATATTTGTTGTTCTTCTAGATGCAAATCCAGTAACAAATTCAGGAATTCCTTTTTCTTTTTGCTTTCGATCTCATTTTCTCCTTCATTGCTTTGCACAGATATTTTTTGGTACAGTCTTTGTTGTTTCTTTTCTAGAACTATCTGAAAAAAATTAAATTTGTGTGCATGTGTGTGTGAGAAAATAACAAAGAATGGTAGGAATGCCCTACTTTTCTATCATCAGAGGCTGATTGTCCAAAGCAACCAATATCCCAAAACCATGACTCTGTCCTTAAAGAAATGGGAAAGGCTGACTGTGTGTTTGCTGCAATTTTGAAAAACGATTTAATAGATTTATTAATTGAAAAATATCCATCTTATACTAAGCTAATTATTGTATTATGTTTTTGTATTAAATTTATAAATTAAAAGCTGTAAATGTTGATAAAAATTCTACAGGTATAACTGAACCTTTAACTACAAAAGAAAGATTTTTTTCTCGTAATATGATTGTAAAATATTTTCAAAGTGTATTTTTTAATGCTGAGATTAATTGTATAAAGTCAAACCAATCCATGCCAAAGAAAAAGGCCCACTGTCAGCACTTTGCCCATTAATTGATAAAGACGGGTTGCTTCGAGTGAGAGGCCGTCATCAAAATGCATCTTTGCCGTATAATACAAAAAATCATATCGTATCACCTAATCATCTTAAATTAAGTATTCTAATTTTTACAGTATTTTCATATTTTAAATTTGCATGCATGTGGTAATTTGTTGATAGGTATTTTACGCCAAACATTTTGGGTATTAAATACTAAAAGATTAGTTAAGAAATCTACCTTAAATTGTATTGTATGTTATAGATTTTGAAGTAATTTGTCCAGACAAATATTTGGAGATCTTTCTGAGGGACGAGTGATTCTCAATAGACCATTTTTTGTCTGTGATATTGATTACGCAGGTCCATTTTTTATATTGAAACAACGAGGTAAAAGAGCCAAAACCACGAAAGGCTATATTGTTGAATTTGTATGCTTTGCTACGAAGGCTTTGCATTTAGAATTAGTATCTGATTACACGTCCGAGGCTTTTATCGCTGCATTGAAACGTTTTTGCTCAGAAGGAGTACACCTAAATATATTCATTCTTACAATGGAATCAATTTTTTAGAAGCTAAAACGAAGTTCAAAGATTTATACAAACATTTATCTAAAATTAATATAAATGAAAGGGTTTTTTATGTTCTTTCACAACAGGAAATCGAATGGCATACTATTCCTCCTTTGAGTCCACATTTTGGTGGACTCTGGGAAGCTGGTGTAAAATCTATGAAATTTCACTTAAAGAGAGTTTTAGGATCTTCAAACTTAACATTTGAAGAACTATATACATCATTAACTCAAATAGAAGCGATATTATATTCAAGACCTCTAGTTAGTTTAGATAATGATCACATAGGCAACTTAAATGTTCTACACTGTCTTATTTTATAATTGGAAACATAATTATGAGTCCTCCAGAGATACTTGAAGTGTCTACACTTTTATTGAGGAAACGTTGGGATATTTTCCAAAAAATTAAGATTTTTGGAAAAGATGGCATATAGATTATTTTAGTTCACTACAAAATAGGGGAAAATGGAAAGATTGTTGTCCAAATATTAAAATCGGGGATATTGCAGTTATAAAAGAAGACAATATTAACCCAGCAACATGGCCTCTTGGTAAGGTTGTAGCTACACATCCTGGTAAGGATGGGGCCGTAAGTTACATTAAAAACTTTGAAAGGGCTTTTTAAACGACATATAGTTAAACTTTGTATATTACCTGCGCATCAAAAATGACTTCTTGATGAGTGGGAGCATGTTTATGATTTAATTCATTTTAATAATTGCATTTAGTTAATTATTTTATTATTTTTTTATTTACTTTATTTTTATTATTTTTTTCATTTTTTTTTATTTTTATTATTTTATTTATTTTTTTATTATTTTATTTAGTTAATTTTTATTCTTTGTTACTTATTCTGATGCATAAATGAATACTGAACGTAGATGGTGTAATATGCTCTAACCCATAAATATATTTGCAATGTCAGGAAAATGTTCTTGAGATTTTTTTTTGTTAACAACCATACCCGATGTTGATTTGTTGCAAGCAGGCACTTCGCTCGCTCTCCGTTAGCTGCAAAAAAATTTATCTCGTGCGCTCTTGGTTAGCTGCATTTTCTATTTTTCAGATATCTTAAATAGTTTTTTAAAAAGAATTCGATGTTTTAACTTGTTTGCTCTAGTTAACGGCATTTTTAAATACATATCATATTTTCCTTGTTCGCTCTTTAGTTAGCGGCATTTTTAAATATATTATGTGTTATCTTGTTCACTCTTGTTAGCGGCACTCTTCAATATTATATTCTGTGTTTACTTTTACATATGTGATCGTCGTCCGTCTTTGCATATATATGTGTGTGAAAAATAAACAAAAGTGTGTGAAAATAAACAAAAAAAAAGAATGAAGAAAATTTTCTTTGGATTAAATACATACATATTGCGCTATACATAATTCTTAGAGAAATATTAAAACATTCTTAGAAATACTGGGTCAATTCAGGGGCGAATACAGAAGTAGAATAATGATTTCAGATTTAATGCTCTAAACAGTGATTCTCAACCTGTGGAGCGCGCCTCCCTAGGGAGGCGCGAGCATATCCAGGAGAAAATGTTATTCAAAAAAATTGATTAAGTGACTGAAAGGAAGGAACACACACACACATACAAAACAAAATACATTTCGACATATTTAAGAATTAACTTATTAAATTCAAACAAATTACTAAATTAAAAACAAATTTAATAATTATTAGTAACTTCCTTCTTGTCCTTTTTAGTGCAGAAAACTCATCATCTACTCCTGCCCAAAATTCAAAGATTGATTTATTACTAAATTGTCTTTTGGTTTCGCCGCTTGCCGTGAAGTCTATGAAGGTTTCTTCCTCTTCAACTGAGAGTCCTTCAGGAGTATTTTGAAATGGATCCCTCACCCACTTGTAACTTGATATCAGTTTGTCGTCAGCAAGAAAGTACTTTTTAAAATTCTTTGCTAGCATTGCTAAATGATTTTCAATGGTTACAAAAACAAATTTTACATGTTGTTCTTCAGCCTTGTGAGTTTTAATACAATCATTCAAATTTGCAAACATTGTTAAGCTTTCTTGATTTAAATTTCTGCTCCACAATTCCAATTTCCTACAAAAAGCATTAATTTTATCACTCGTATCCAATATATGTGTATTTGCTTCTTGCAGTTGAAGATTCAAGTTATTAATTTCTCGAATATGTCGACCATGTAGCTCAATTTCATCACAAATAAACTATTTCGAAAATTCTCAGCTTCCGGACTGTTTTCATTTTTTAGAAAAACGGCAATTTCTTTTCTTAATTCATAAGCACGTTGCGAAAATTTCCCTCTTGATAACCATATTGCCTCGCAATAAAATAGTAACGCTGAATGTATTGCACCCATGGCTTTACAAAGTGCGGAAAAGATTTTTGATTTCAGGTGTCTCATTTTTAAATATTTCCCTTCGGTTATAACCGTAGTTAACACAATATTCAAAACAGGACTCATTTCTTTGAAAGCCAAAGATTCTCTATGGATTATGCAATGTGTCCAGACACATTGTGGCGATTTTTGTTTCACAAGTGCTTGAATGCTTTAGAATCTTCCGTACATAGAACGAGCAAAATCGGTGCATATTCCGAAGCAATTTTTCCCTTCTATGTTTGCCCCGTTCATAAAATCATTTAAGATAGCAAAAAATGCGAGTGCTGTTGTTTTGAGTTCTATTGGTTTGCAGAAAAGTAATTCTTCTACTACTGACAAATCATCACAAAATCTAACACAGGCAATGAAATGAGCATCTTTATTACTATCTGTTGCCTCATCGAGTTGTATTGAAAAAAATTTGTCACGTAACTTCGACAAAAGCTGACACTCTACATCTTCAGCTATATCAGCAATTCGACGGACAACAGTATCATTTGAAAGAGGTATAGACTGCAATTGTTTTGCAAAATTATCTCCAAACATAATTTCTACAATCTCAATTGCGGCTGGCAAAATAGGCTTTTCACCAATGGTGTGAGGCTTTTTACATCTGGCTATTTGATATGAAACTTTGTAAGAAGCAATTAAAGCTTTTTCATTCACAGACAAAGTGTTTTTAAACAATGATTTTTGCTTTTCATATGATTTTAATTTTAATTCGAAGAACTTTCTGGGTTTGTTTAGGTACTTCCTATGAAACGTTTCCAAATGTCGTTTAAGTTTATTAGGTTTCATGCTGTCTGCCGCCAACATTTTTGAGCAAATGATATCCTAATATAATAGGGGCCTTTCTACATTTACTTCAGTACTAGTGAACCCAACATTTAAGTATTATTGAGAATATTTTCTTGGTTTTATTTTCGTAACCATGCTCGTCTGTATACTTGTTGATATTCGTCTATTGTCTTATGCTCGCTTACGCCCGCTTAAAAATTTATCCATGATTCTGCATAAGTCTACTGCCGTGAATATTTAATACGGTGAATTGCAATTACACAAAAATATATATAACATACACATTCAGAATAGATTCAATAGCGATAGAAGGATCGACTAGAATGAGATTGTCTGGAATTGAAATTGGCATCATAGAACTTTCTCCTTCTCCCTTTGAGAAAACGTTTGTTCACATCTACACACACTCCTAGCTTAACTTTTAAGCTGACCAGACAAATTCCAGACAAATCGAAACTTCTCGTGAAACCGTGAAAATTCCCGACATGGCGGGCTATGAAGATGCATAGGATTCTTGTTTTTTCAATGCTGAGGATTGGTGTTGCAAAATGTCAATAAATTTTCGTATTCTTGGTAATTAATTTGTAAAGTTTAAAATTAAGGTTGTAGTGTAGGTTTAGCGCCAAAATACTCAAAATACATTATTATTGTATACATTTTATTGTGTGCGGTGTGGAGGGGGGCGCGATGAAAATTATGATTGAAAATTGCGCCGTGAATACTAAAAGGTTGAGAAACACTGCTCTAAAATAAGAGTCCTGTCATACTGAGTGAGGGAAACTGTACATGCTAGGATAAAGATGTTTGACTTTATCTTCGAACTAATCAAATAACGATTGTATAAAAAGAGTTGTCTGAATAAAGAGCATTATTATTCTCAAATACTCCATCATCTGCAAGAAAAGTTTGAAGCATAGGATGGAACTGGTCAATTAAATTTCTTTAAATTTATCACCAGTGATCCTTTCTTTCAAAATTACTATTAGGCTAACAGAAATATACGATAAATCTACCCTATCCAGCCAGGTTCACACGATTTCCGATTGTTGGAATAAGTACAAATGTCCTTCTAACGTGTACTAGTCCTATTGTGGTGAAAAATGTGAAAGATTTTTCATCTGACCACATAGCAGTCTTTCATTTATAAATCAGTTTTTATGGTTAGGCATCACTGTAAACGAAGTTTGATATTAATATCTGTGACAAATGGCTTAGGAATTGCTGGTCTATAATAAATATTCCATTTATGAAGTTGCCTACTAATTATTGAGGCTGGAGAATTCAAATTCGGATTGAGCTTTGCTGCCACTTTGACTAACATTATTTTCTTTTTAGATATTACAATTATATTCAATAAATGTCGGTTTCTTTCACTCAGTTTCCATTCCCGATCATTATTTTATTTCGCAAAATTTGTCTTGTAGCCCTGTGTATATGTTTCAAGAACTTAAACACCCACCTCTAGAAGCTCCTAAACACTGGAATGTTTCAGTCATGGTTACGACAGTTTTGACTCTTTGAAAATCTGTTGAAATCGTTTGACAAAAATCCAAGGCGTATACAACTTTATTAAGACTACCTAAAGTGAATGCGCGTACGTGCTAGTGTGTGTGTATGTGTGCGCATTTTAATTTAAGAATACCAATCATGTTTTTATCGATGTCAGATTATTCAACTATATAATTCATTCATCTGAGGAGACCCAAACACGTAAGCCTTGGTCAGGTGTAAACATTAATTTGCGATCCCATGATCTGAATCTGTTCCGTAAGAGAATTCAGCTCACCCAAGTATACTTGTTTGTCAAAAATTGTCCATGAAACTACGGTAATCGCTGCTTTTATCAATTAAAGAAACGTTTAAAGAGTTGTGCGATGCACTATGAAAAATTATTTAACATTCTGACTTAGTCTTGGAAGTTTTACAAGCGATATTGGTTAGAACAATGAACTTAAATATGTCATTCCCTAACTCATCCTGCCATTAGTTCAATACTTAAAAAAATTGTTTTGTCTTTAAAATACAATATCATTATGTCAATGGGACAACATTTAAAAAGTCTTAGCTATTATAATTTAATCATTATCTGGAGAAAAAAATTTAAAATTACTACCTTTTCTATAAACCTTTGCACAGTTTTCCGATATCTGTTGAATTCTCTTCCTGATCTTGTGAGGTTGAACAAAGCACTCGACCACAACCAAGGGTAGATGATTTGCTGATTAAAAAATTCAGCTAATCTACAAGCATAAAGGAATAGTTTGAATCAATTCATTAAAATTGTTGATGAAGAAAGAATTCACAACATTAATATTTATTCTTTCTAATTCCACCAATATGCAAGGTGTCTGCTCTTATATTTGCCTCAAAGCTAATTTTTCAAATATTTGGAAGATCCAAATAATTTTAATTGGAAGGGACATTAAATAATACGAAGAATTATACTTTATGCTTTTTAAATCAACAAGTATATATTACAAATAATTATGAAGTTAACATTTTATACATTTCCCATAACTTATCAATCACATTTATTATAATGTTTTTGCAATTGTAAGATTTTAAACGAACAAAGTCCATTTTTCTGAGACTTAACTTGGTCGAATTAGGAAGCGGTAAAAATTTAGACAAATATTTTAACTAAATACATGAAATCGAGAGTTATAATGAGGGATCATTGGTAAATTGAAATTTTTCGTTGTTATGATATTAAGTTTAGATTTTTTCGAACACTCTACATCAAAAAGTATTATTACCAGTTTGAAAATATTTTAATATAATTATTTTTATTAAACATTTTCTATAATTGTATTTTCTAAGTGCATTTTAGTAGCATTTTATTTAAAGAAAACAGACTATGGCGTGCAGAATTTAGGTTTTATAAGACTTTGAATATTTTTCTGGTCAGCAAGCCACCAAAGGAGACAAGTAATTAATGCCTTGCTCTTACTTGTGAATAGCATTCAAATATTCAATATTCTCTCCTTTTTGTGCACCAATTTGGATACCCGTTATGGATTCTGAAAAAATAATTTCATAAAAAGCATTTAATATTTATATAACTGATTTGTCGGTGAATGAGAATAAAATATAAGCTTATTTTTTAAATTAGAAACTTTATAAATTAAATAATATTAAAAATTCTTTGAATGAATTACGTTTCTATCATAAATTTGTAATAAAAATATCTGAAATATGCATTAATTTATATCTGAAATTAACTTAATCAATTATTTCTGAAATCAATTACATCAAATTTTATTACAATGATCATATAAAGAGAAATTTAAAATTTAAATTAATAATAAAGTTAATGAAAGTTGTTTCTAAAGTAAAAATACCAAACTGTCAATGCTGTAAAATATGGTAAATTTCACAATTTTTTTCTAATCTTCTAAACAGTTCAAAAGAAGATAGAAAGATGTGACTTGTGAATGTGAATTTTTCTGTGGCTAAGGTGAACAGATCTTTGCAATTTCTTAACAATTTTTGTTTTTGGTTCTTTCAAGGCACTTTGCAATTTCAGTGCTTAATTGGACTCCGTATACTGAAACGATTGTAAATCTTATAACTTTAAACGAGCTAATTTTGCATCTATATAATTTTTGTGTATCTCGTAAACGTCTCTTGTGGTTTAGATAAAATTTTATATTTAAATAAGGTTTTGCTTTTTAAGGTTAACTATATAACTGCCGTAGCTGAAAAAAAAAAACGCTATTTTAAACACCCACAAAATTATAACTAACCACTTATATTAGAATAAGAATATTCAAATTTCGCTTCAAAGCGTGGACAGATCAGTATAGTGATCAGAATAATATAAACGACTTAAAAGTTAAGAATCCTCGATTTGAGTCGCTATTTTTTTGCTTTTTTTTAATTCTTATGAATTTATATTTATTATTTTTGGCTTCTGAATTTAACTATATCGATGACTTTTCTGAAAAAAACGCTATTTTACATATACACATACGAAAAAAATTATTTCTAACTCTTAAAGTCGTTTTCTATTTGCTATCATGTTGAAAATAACATATAAAGCTATCTCTTTTTTTAAATCATTCTGTTTAATCTAATTACTGCAACCCAAGGGTTTAACTATGTATAAGTACCCACATACAATGAAACCAGTGAATACTATCTTTTCCGATAATTATATGCGTTTATTTTTTGAATTATTCCTGAAAATCTATCTTGAACCATTTTTACAAAGCTTTCATTATTTTTTTTAATAATGTTGAAAATACTACATTAAATAAATTCCGAAAGCCATCATTAAATAATTCAAAATTTTTTAAAACGTATTTCTTTCATTGAATGAACGATAATTTAAATTTTTAATTCTATTAAAATTTTCAAAATCAATTTCTCTTATAAGAAGTACATAGGAAGTATTGGAATAGTCGAAAAATTCGAATTGGAGATTTTAACAATTTCCTCACATTTTAAGTTATTCTAAGTTCAAACTACTTATTTTCAGCATATTATTTGTCGGTCGGTCATTCTATCTGAGAATGCAGTAAATTGAAAATGCTTTCAGCTTGATGATAAAGTTTAGTACATGGTCTTTTCAATAACTTAGTATATTTCTGTCACATTTTGAAGTAAATCTTTTCGGAAGAAGTATGTCTGTCCAGCTTCCCAAATAAAATTTATCACGATAAGTCAAAAACGAAAAGAGATGGATAAAGTTTAATACATACACTGATGGAAAAAAAATCCCAACACTAGAAAGGAGCTGTGCTAGATAAACGAAATTTGGTAGGCGTGTTTATACATCTGAAAGATGACGTCGATTCAAATTTCAAGCTGCGCGCGTAAGTGTGGCGCTAGTAGCGACACTATGAGCATGCAAATGAGGTTTGCTTTACATAAGAGCTGTAAGGTTCGTGATCGTTATTTACAATTGAGATTTGACGTAGTGGGTTAATGTTAGTCAAGGATGCCTCTGAGAAGACGAAGACGCCATTATCAACAGCTCACTGAGTTTGAACGAGGTCGTGTTGTAGGACTACGAGAAGGTGGGTTTTCTTTTCACGATATTGCTGAAATACTTGGCAGGATGGTATCCACCATGCATGAGTATTGGCGGCAGTGGTCAAGGAAGGTACTGCCTCAAGAAGACCAGGTTCCGGGCGGCCACGTGGTACTACTGAGAGGGAAGACCGTCGTATTCGGCGTATATCTGTGGCTAATCGTACTGCGTCTGCAGCTGAAATTCGAGCTGCAGTTGGCACCACAATGACACAACGAACTGTTACAAATCGGTTACTTCAAGGACAGCTCCGAACCAGACGCCCTGTACAGGGCATTCTACTGACTCCAAACCACTGCCGTTTGCGACGTGAGTGGTGTCAAGCTAGAGCTCGTTGGAGGACGGAGTGGAGATCTTTTATGTTTTCTGATGAAATCCGATTCTGCCTTGGTCGCAGTGATAGCCGTTTGTTGGTTAGATGGAGTGAACGCCTGCTAGTGACCTGTCTGGGGCCTAGACACACAGGGCCTACTTCTGGAGTTATGGTTTGGGGAGCAATTTCGTATGACAGCAGGAGCACTCTCGGGGTTATCCCACGCACCCTGACTGCAAATTTGCACGTCGGTCTAGTGATACAACCTGTTGCGCTTCCATTCATGAACAGCATTCAAGGGGGTGTTTTCCAACAGGATAACGCTCGCCCTCATACCGCTGTTGTAACCCAGCATGATCTACAGAGTGTCGACATGTTGCCTTGGCCTGCTAGATCACCAGATCTTTATCCAATCGAGCACGTATGCAACATCATTGGACGTCATCTCCAGCGTCATCCACAACCAGCATTAACCGTCCTTGCATTGACCGCCCAAGTGCAACAGGCATGGAACTCCATCCCACAAACTGATATCCGACACCTGTACGACACAGTGCATGGACGTTTGCATGCTTGCTTTCAAAATTCTGGCTGTTTCACCGGTTACTAATGCACCAACATTTGACATTTGAAATGGCTCTTCTCGCCAATGTCTCTACCTGTGACCTTGAAACTTTAATCAATTAAATATGTTACCTAGACAAATGTATTCCTAAAATTTCATTACTGTACAGTAATTTTTTTTTTGGTGTTGGGATTTTTTTTTCCATCAGTGTAAATTTAATATTTAAGTTTGAAATATAAATAATAATAATCAAGTTTTACAAAAGTTTGACCATCTTTCGAACTGTAATTTCACTAGAATATAAACTCGATAATTCAAAAACGAAATTATTTCTTTATGTAAAATTTGGTGTGAAAATTTGCAATTACATTATATTTATGTAACAAATTTTGGTTTGGAAAATATCTGTCTGAAACATAAATTCTACTTTCAGATTTATTAACTGGCTTCCAGTGATTAATATTTAGGCTTTAGACAATGGATTGAATAAAAATGTCGAATTTCACAAGTATTGTTCGTCAAACCATGCAAGGTGTTCGCGGTCTTAATTAATTACACAGTTTTATGCGAGAATGACAACGCATTTATTAGAGGAATATACGACAAAGTTTTGAGAGGACTACACAAGCTGGTTTTTAAACGAAAGTAAAAGAATTCATCTTATATACTTGCCACAAACAATGTCTAAAGTGCACAACGTGATGAGCGGTGTTATGTCTACGTAATCTTTATGCTGGAGTGCCTGAATCTTTTTTGCAAGAAACAAGGCTTAATCATTGAAAATTGGCAAAAAGTTTTCTAAAATTCGGAAATGGAAACACTGAGTCAGCAACTTACGTCTGCTTTTCCATTTAGAGCCAGTGCTGTAAAAAATATACGAAAACCATCATTAATGCTCAAAAACAGAATCATGCTTTCATTAATCATTTCTTTTTGTTGATGAGCAAACAAATAAAAGAATTTTTTTATCAAATTTTTGATAAGACTAAATACAGTGAGCCAGAATAAGGGCAAATTGTTTGATAAAACTTTTACACACTATAGTGTCTATATATTTTTTTTTTTTTTGTATTATTTGCAATAAGAGTAAGGGATATAAGATAAACTAGAAATTACATTGATGATTTCCAATAAGCTAGGCTAACATTTAAATGAATTTATTTAATATCAAGATTTTTCAGTTAGGATATGATATGCATACTTTTAAATATTCAGAAATTTCTCGTTTGTAGAAATCCATTTGTCTTATTCAAATACTAATTTAACTCTGCCTGCAGGAATATTGCTAATAAACAGATAAGAAATAGTTGAGTTCGTTTTTCGTCATTGTAATTAATAATGACAATCATACATGTATCAGTAACTTAAATTGAAAAAAATATTAATTGTAACTATTATTATAATAATTTAATAAATTTTTATGCATATTTATCAATTTTTCTTTTCCTGCTAGAATGAATTTAATTGCTTAAAATATACTTCTCTAAAGCTCCATTAAGAATTCAGCCAAGAATTACGATGAGTCATTTAAAAAAAATTGTTATTCCCAAATTTGAGAAATCCCCATTTTTTTTTTTTTTTTTTTTTTTTTATCAAGAATCGTTTTTATTGTTCTTGTTTGATATCAATGCTTTAAATCATGTGGGAAACAAATAGATGAATTTACTTTCTTACCTAATAAGAAGACCACATCCAAGTATTCTTTTTGAAAATGCATATTCGAAAGATTTTTCTAAAGATTCGGTACTACTAAGAACAATCTGGAAAAAATTATACATATATAATTATATTCAATTATTACTCGAATATTACGCATATACATATTGGAGTTACCAAAAAAATTAACTATCATTAGAAGTATTTTCATGTATTTTGTTGGAAAAAAAGCAGTCATTTCTTTTGATATCTAACATTAAATAAATCTTTGTATCTAATGATTCATCTTTCTGAGAACAAAAAAGTTAAATAATACTTTGTAGTCTATTTCATAAATATAAACATGATCTTTCAGATGTATGATGTAATATAGAAGCTTTCAATATATATTTAGTGTAAGCATTTAATTTATAAATGAAAAAGATATTTCTGTGTGAATATATAAATACGAAATAAATTTTACTTTATACATAATTATATTCAAATATACTCGAATTACTTATAATACAATCTATAACTCAAACTATTAATTTTTGAAGAATTTTGAAATTCTATAACACTAACTACAAATTGATGAAGAATTTAACTATGCATTCTAAAAAAAAGAAAGCAGTACAATTATGTCCATGAATAAATATAATGACTGCTTGCACAGATAAAACTACACAACCGCATCAAAAGTGACGTAAACATGTAACATTATTAATTAAATAAAGGAACTATTTAAAAAATAACACTTAAATATAAATTAATATTTATTAATTAAAGGTATATTTATGCTGCGATATCATTTTAAAATAAGGGACATGTTGACTGGTGCATTTGTATAAAACATATTTCGCTCGCGCAGTTTGTATGAATGCTAATATTGCTACGAAAATACTATGTAAAACTCGATGGGTTCCCAGTTATCGGTGTAAAGTGGCACAGTCAACAGGCCTCAATAACAAATAATGATACTTAATAACACGAAAGCAGGAATGCATTCTAAAATATAAAACAATCAAAACATATCCAAGCAATAAACATCAGCGCTTCAATCAAATCACTAGAATGTTAGGAGCACAACAATGATAAGGAGTTCAAAGCATTAAGGGGAAGAATTCTTTCAACTAGATCTGAACTCAAAATAGCTCCTTCAGCTCATTTTCACAGTCTTTTACATTTTCCGAGACAGAGCAGAGAAAGATCTTGAAAGATCACAATCGCGTCCTTATGGACCTAAAGCCTAAACTCTTGAAGATCCCTTTTGTCGTCAAAGTCGTCACCAAATGGCTAAAAAATCGTCCAGCTTAACATAAAGCCTGGGGGTTAATGAGCCGACATACGATCAGCTTACGTTAGAGCTATACCTAAAGTTGTCTTTCCTTCGATGGACCAATTATGCTAAGAAGCAACATTACAGATTCATAACAATATGCTGTATATTTGAAACTTTATTTCCATCTGTGCAACGACAATCTGAACACCGAATTGTCTAGTTAATTTTTTTGGAAGGCAATTCTGTTCATCAATCGAGTCTATCTGTAAATTCACATAGATCTATAAGGTGGAATGCTCTGCAATCCTTCGGTCCAAACTAATCTTCATTGAATGGAAGAAATAAATTCTTCAGTACATTAGTCAATATTTTATTTAAGGTTTTTCTGATAGACATAAATTACATAATTAAATGTATACTTAAAAAGCGATTTGGGGATGCTTATGGAAAACAAAACCACAAACTTTGTTGCTTATTTGGCAAGATCATTGCCATAGATTTCCTTATGATCTCGACTTAAAAATAAAGGAAAAGTAAAGAAAATTTTACGCCTCTGTTTTAAGAAAACTCAGATTAACTTTAGGCTTAACAATTATTTGAAATTGAGAATTAATGTTAATTA
Organism: Argiope trifasciata; assembly: GCA_026543055.1. Lineage (NCBI taxonomy): Eukaryota > Metazoa > Arthropoda > Arachnida > Araneae > Araneidae > Argiope > Argiope trifasciata. Next base: position 2,869,295 of record JAPMOQ010043861.1, on the reverse strand, counting down.
ATTCATGATAAAAGATGTAAGGATGGCAACAAGCATATAAAGATGAATATTAGTAGAATTAGAAAATCCGCATTCAATCATACGGGTTTCATTATAATCACCATATGTAGCATTATAACGTAGATTTGTTTATTTATTCTCGTTCTATATTTTTTCGAAGAATTAAATGAAAGTGTTCTAACTATTCGAACAAAATACAAAGATATTCATCGTTGTTTAAAATAAAATACAGCAGATCTGCAAACAAGATTGAGCTTTTCAAACAATCCTGATTCACAGAAAGACTTATCATCAGCTTTCACTTCCTGGATATATGACTTCCCCTATATTCAAATCAAAATATAATTTTGTCATTTGAAGAGTGATCAAATGACATTGTTAACTTTGAGGACATTTTAAACATCTGATAAGTGATGATAATCCAAAAACTGTACATGATGCTAAATCCGGCATTCGCAATATGTTCATAGCATTTCCTAGAACACACTGCTATCTACTATAAACATGTTCTCTTACTATACTGGATGGATCTGAAAATGAAAGCTAACATTGATCATGTTTTGTTGTTATATTATTTCTAATCTATAGGAAACATATACTAATAAATGTGTCCTCAAACTACGTAGTTCTGAGTTAAGTTTATCTCTCCAACAATCCATCATTATGTTTAACATTATCATGAATGATTTTCTCATATCGGCATCCTATTATCATTCCTTTAATATGTTTTACACAAAAAAACATACCTTTCTGTACAATTGTTTCTTGTATTTACAACTATCATATTGAATCGTAAATCGTTGAGAGCATCCTGTTTGTAAAGCAATATAAGTTTATTTTCAAAAATATTCATTGAGGCGAATACCAAAGGCACATTAGAGCTTAAATACGTTTTTGAGACAAGCTTCAAGAAAAAAAAATTTGATAACATCACCTCTTGACAAAAGTATAGAGAAAGCGATGAATTCTGGATATTATTGGCGGGACATTATCAATCTCCAAATTTTTAGATTAAAAAAAGGCATAAATGAGTCAGTAAAAGTTCTAATTATACCTTAAGAAAAAGATGAAATACATCAACTCCCCCAATGACTTTTCACTTGCAGGAATAAAATTTCAATAAACTGTAAGGATAAATGATTAATATTGAATACCATTTCAGGCTTAGCTTAAAATGATGAGAGGCACTTCATTTCAAATCTAAACAATAGAAATATTATTTTAATTCACCCAAATGACAAGTTGAGTTAAACGTCAAATGAGGTGATTGAAATGAATCTGTATTTACTAATTTCAAAAATTTTAATCTTCCTACACGTAGTAAGATACATTATATTAAAGAGATTTTCAATTATAATTAACTTCTTAAGTTGTTTTGATGATGTTGAATTTCAATTATCACTAACACTGAAGCAAAAACAAATAATTCTGGATCAATAGTTAAATTACTGAACAAAGACTGCAACATTGAATAAGCAAAAAAAATACTAAATCAAAGAATAATCAAAGACTGCTACATATTTCAAAGTGAAATAAAAAAAAATATTTCAAGAAATTCTGTAGAAAATGACGAATAATTGAATAGATTACATTAAATAAATTATCGGTTAAAATAGGCATATAAATTTTATCCATTATGTTGAATTCTGTATCACTAATACTGACACACACATAAATGGTTATAGATTACAAATTAGTTACTGAAAAAGTGCTACACTTTTAAAGAATCAGTCTGAAAGTTTAAGTTTAAAACATATTTCAAATTGACATTAAAAAAAACTTTACTTTAAGTAATTCTGGAGAAAATAAGGAAACAACCGGTTGAGATCCAACCCAGAAACAGTGGAGTCCTTGTCTTTGAAATATAAGATTAGTTCTGACTATATGCTCTGTTATATCTGTCAAAAAGAAAATAGTATAAATGAATACTTGTTTTTAATAATTTTTCAGGTGATTTTCCTTTATGCTATTCACTAGATAAATTGCATTAAAGAAAAAATAAGTCGATGGAATCGGAGAAATAGTAATAATAGCAAAATTCACTCAAAATTTGTTTCATTAAAAGTAAAAGGATCACAAAAAGTTACTGCCTTGGATGTTATAATCATTAGCTGCCTCTCCTGAGATAAATAAATATCTTACAATAAACTTATATGCACGGTTTGATGAGCAGCAAAAGATGTTAGTGGATATAGCCTCTCCCTGAAACTATTTTCAAATTTTTAGTTTTTATAAACGTGCAACTCACATTATTTTGGAAATATTAAATAGTTCTCTCAATTACGCTATGCATTTCTCTAATTTTATTTCACCTCATTTAAAATGTAAACTTAACTCTCTAAGTTTGAGATGGGAAGTGAAATTAATAAATTAATTAAATCTGAAATGAAAGGTTAGTACGTTTAAAGTAATCTAATAAATATCTAGCTGAATGAAAACATACTCAAGAAATATAACAATACAAAATTGAAAAATTGGGCATTACTACCAATGTATATTTTAATTTATATAATATGCCGAATGAACATTCAATGAAATTTTTTTCTAATTCTATATAGCAATAGTTATCCAAGAATAATAAAGCAGTTTTAAAACTGAAAAAGCTATTCATATTGAATTTATGCATCCGGTCATGTTAAGGAATTGAGAAAGAATATTTTGAAAATGGTTGAATTAAAGAAAATTCATAACAAAAGAGAAAATTTTGGAGATTATTTCCACTAAAATGCTGAATATTTTTGTTTTTATTTTAGATAAATTGGATTCGTGTTTTTCCAAGTCTTGGTTTTTTTCTGGTTATCATATATTTAATAAACAAAAAGTTCAAGTATTATATATTAAAGCAGATTTAATAAATTTTGATAAAAAAAATTCTATTCTCAAAGGAATATTAAAATTGTAATAATTGTTTAATTTCTTAAGGTAGATTATTTAAATGAGAAGTAAAATATAATTCGACACTATATTTATGGTCGCTAATAAATCTAATAAAATTTTCAACTAATAAAAAAGGTTTTGCTCTAAAAATGTATTTTGATACGGGAAAAATAATTGTAATTTTTTTATGTCCCTTTAGGTAATTTTTTTTTTCATAGAATAGGTATTGTGATCAGTTCAGAAGAAATAAAAATAAGAACCAATATCGAAACTTTTAAAATTAGAATTCGAAAATTGTCACAGGCTGCTATGATAATTAATGCATTATATAAGAAAAGCATATCGGATTTGGCTACATCAAGAGTTTTTTTTTTCTAAATAAGTTTGTGACGAATGAAATAAAATCAGTTGAATAAACCAGCTGGAAGTTAATATTTCCCATGAGTAAAACAGATGTTCTATTGTAGTTTTAGTATTTGTTATAATAAGAAAATAAAAGTTTTTATATTTAGCTAAATGTGGAAAAAAATATTATGTTAGTGAGAGAAACATTTTGCTTGTGTATAAGAATGTTAGAATTAGTAATAGGAAATAAATTAGATAAAAATATTCAAATAAGTTACGAGACTAATGAAGATTTTGAAATAAAAGGTACAAATAAACCAATTTTTCCTTAAAAATTATTAGAATTAATTTTAAAAATTATTATTTAATTATTACTTAAAATTGCATAAAGAAATATAAAAATGTATAAGAGGATTGTCTCTAAATTTTTAAAAATATAATTTACATTCCTTTAGTCTAACTTCAAAAGCACGATCTGGCGGCGTCAAAAAAAAAATGAATGCACTAAAAAATTACTGCTTTTAAACATACAGAAATGCTCCTATTTTTTTAAAAAAATTACTAAAAGGAAAAATAATTGGGTAATATTTCTTAATAATACAATAAATAATTAAATATTTTAAAAATATAATTATTAGAAGAAAATAATAGCATGTACACATTTTTCTGTTTATCGAGTGCCAAATCATGTGTTCTGGATGAAAATATAATAGAATTAAAATTGTACCCAGATTAGAATTTCCATTTTTTATTTTCATATAGATATAATTTGTACGCATTTCTCTCGCATATGATGAAGATAGAACGGCAAAATTGTTTACCGGTATTTCGTGATAAACACATCTAGACGCAACAGTTTGTTGAAGATTTAAAAAGGAAGAACTAAAAGAATTAAATCAACGTCCTATGATTTATTTATTTCCCCTAAAAATGATGAATAAAAAAAAATTGATTTCCAAATATGTAATTGTCAATTTTTATTTCCAATAATTTCTACAATAAATGTTTATATTAATGTGATTATAAGAAAAATACAATCCTTACTTGAGGGGATTTGGTACCCTGAGAATTTCAGAAAATTTATAAAAATATGGATTTTTCAATTTTGAGTGAAAACTGATCCTTGAACCTTTGATTTATTAATCTCAAAATTTCAAAACAATACAACAAATATTTAGTGAGATATGATGCTATTTTGTCTAACGCGAAGTAAGATGCCACGCCCACTTCCAGGGTTAATATGAAATATATTTCATGAGCAAGAAGACTAGTTATTTAATTTGTATCCTTGAAATAAAAAACATGATATTTGTTTAAGATTTCAACGGTTAAATGTTAGTTTGTTTATAGTTTCCTTTCTTTTGATTTTTGTTTCAATTGAATTTCTCACTGACTATTAGAATTAGCTTCAAAATGAATAATTTCATTTGAGTTTCAATGAAATAGTTTAGAGTTTTTACTCTGTATTAAAAGATATTCGATAAATATAAGAATATTTAATAGATATTTTGATTGAAAAATGTATCGAATAAAAAAAAGTGAAAATTTAATAATTTTTAATAATAATTCTCACTATAATAATGATCCTTAACATTTATGAAAATTATAACTTGGGACTCACAAATACTATCTTTTTGAGAAACTGTTTTTACTACAATTTTATCGAGTTGAAACTTTAAAGCTGTTTTTCTCAGTTGGTTTTTCTCCAAAGTAAATCACATTTTATAGCAATTATATGACATTTTCTCTGCTCGCTTTTAAATGCATGGTTAAAAGAATCAAGGATGCATTCGTAAAAATTTGGTTTGACTTTTTTCAAAAACTGTTTAATATGAAATAAATATAATATTTTCCAAAAAAAGTCCCATTTTAAGCAACATTTTTTTTATAAACTAATATAGATATCAAGTATCATATCCTTAATTTTTTTAAAAAACGTTGTGAGATCCTTTTTAAAAATTTTAGACGAAAAAAATATTGAAAATTGTGCGAAACGAAGCATTTTTTAAAAAAATTAATATTTATTAAAATATTTAAATTTATAACTTTTGAATATGTAAAAAATATTTTAGAAATATAAAATTCTACACAGCTAACTTTTATGTATCAAAATTGAATTTTTTTTCTAAAAAATTTCAATTTTGAGGCACCGAGTTTTCTTGATCTAGCTTATAAACTTACTGCTTGAGTTACATATTTATTTGAATTTCAGTGTTAATATATATCATAATTTCAGTTTGAAATAATGCTTCATTCATGGTATAATAAACGCATGAATTTATCAATTAATGCATAAGTAATTACACACGAAGTTAAAAACGTTTTTTTTTAATTGTAGAATATGTTCACAATATGATATAATTTAGGATAAACAATTTATATACTTAATAGCATTTGAAATATGAGTTCTTTTCCTATAAAAAGGTACCCAAAATTTCTTTTTAGAAAATGTGGCCTATTTCCAGGTAACTTTTGAAGATGATGAAGTTGGATAATATCCTTCAAAAGTGACTGAATACAAAATATGATAATAATTATTAAAATGACAAAACTTAAATCTGCGACTTCCATTGATTAAGAATATATGTTTCGAAAAAGAATTTTTTTAACAAAAAAATAATCAGAATAATTAAAAGTTTGAATGAAGGAATACTATTTTTCTAAATCTATTTTAAATTATCCCAAACCGCTCATATTACTTCATAAACTGATTATCTAAACTTACTAGAAAAACCGGAACGTCTGAAGTTATTTATATCTTTTTCATATATTTTTACAGCTGCTTCAATAATTTGTTTGAGAATTCCTTGAAAGACAGTTTGTCATTTTTTAAAATTTAGTTTTAAAATTATTCATTTGAGAGTGAAGGACAGATTTTTCAACATTTTCTTTGGTCGATATTTCTATCATCTTTTATACATGTGACATTTTTCGAATGAAAATTGAAAACACTTCATTGTTACTTTGTTCTTCAATTTCCAAAATCTTATCATAGTATAAAATATTCTGGTAAAACGATACATTCTGTAATAAATATTAATTTTGATGAAATAATTAATAATCCTAAAAGTTGAAACTTCGTGAAGATTAATATTTTTATGAAAATAAATGTGAAAATTTGTTAATTTTTTTCAAATATCATAACATTGAATTTTAAGCCATAAAAGAAAGCGAGAGGAAAAGTGCCTCCATTCAATTTTTAAATAAAAAATTCAATTAAGTTTTCAGAAATGGAAGAAAATAGATATCATGAAAAATTTGATATTCCATTTATTGGTTGTAACATTTACTATTGTAAACAGTATTTAAAACGTACAAGATAAAAAATAGTTAAAAACAAGACCAAACAAAAATTGGTTTCAAAATATCAGTGGATTGAAATCTACTCGTTGTCTTGTGGTTGCAGATTAATTATGTACCAAAAAAGTAGGCAAGTGACACATTTAATAACCTCGAGCACAAAAGTAGTACAACGTTTCACTATCACATCACAAGAGCAAGTAGAGAGTAAATAAAGATACATAAAAAAACAGTCAGCAGTTACGTCATTTACAAATGCTCTTCTCACCGAAGGAGAAGGAAAGATGCATTTAGCAAGTCTTTTGCAACATCCTCCCCCTCCCCTTTTGAGAAGCTGAATAACTGCTCAAAAACTAAGTTTAAGAGTCACTGAAATTAAGTCCATTGCATCTTTCTTTTATTCCATGAAGTTCTTAAGGTAAAATCCCATTGTTGACAAAAAAATTCATAGATGAGTCAGCCGATGAACTTACCTAGTTTTGAAAATCACTACCTCTCACCTTAAGAGGGAATATTCGTTGTATGGGACGAACTAATGAAGAATGTTGAGTTTTACTGTCCTCACATGTCTATTTTTTCTAGATATCAACTCTATGACACTGGCTAAAGGCCAGTGAATACACTTTTTCACATCATCACCTATCAAAACAATATTCCCCATCTGGATGTTAAAAGACTGTGGATGTTGTCGATGGCACTGTGGATATGATAGACAAGATAGATAAACTGACCAAGATATTTTTTCCTAAATGGCTATTTTAGCTCTTGAATCATTTTTGTTCAAAATCTTAATCTTTTACGAAGTTTATTACCTTCCATTTATTGGTTGTAACCTTTACTGTTGTAAATAGTATTTAAAACGTTGAAGAGAAAAATAAAGATTACTAAAACGAAACCAAACAAAAATTCGTTTCAAAGTATTCAAGTCTGTTGCTTCAGGTGTTGGGTTATGACAAAAAAGCGTAGCTGGAGTGATTGGTGCAAGATCCTGCAAATCCTCTGATTGATAAGTCAATGGGTGAGAATTATCTACTTTTTTGCATTCATATAAGATCGTTGTCATTTCTTCAATGGGAATATTGCTTTACCAAGAGTTCTTTTCAGAAGCTCTTTTAACGTTCTAACAATTTTTTCTCAAAAACCACCCCATCAGGCTGCAGTAGAGGGAATAAACTTCCAGGTTATATATGTACTTCTGCATAAAATTAAAATTTCATTCCAATCGACAGCCGATAACGTACGTCTTTTGCAGGGTCAGGAGGTAAGGAAGATGGTTCAGCAACAAATGATTTACTTTTAAATCGTCAACACCTGTAATATCTCAGAAAGGAATACTCGGTGTTCTTCCTAGAACTCCTACAAAATGACGCGCACTCTCCGCGTCCAGACTCCTTAACCCATTAAACGCCAAAACTCAAAATCATTATTTATTTTCGATGCAAATAATACAAGTTATTATTTTGACCACTTATAATAGTAATTTAAAGTAAAAATAAGGAAATTGCACTTTGCTTAAAAAATATAGGATGTTGCGTTGGCACAACATCATCGGGAAATTGCTATTATTGATCATTATCACCGAGCACTAAGCCGCATTTTCTTCGCGTTTTAAAAACTAGAAATTTTTGTCAGCTTGTTAAAGGATGTAAAATAGTCAAAACACTTCCTTGAAAAATTTTAATTTATTAAAAACTTATAAATAATTGTATTTGACAAACTTATTAAATAAGAATCAGGTGATATAAGTTTCAAATAGGATATGTTTTACAATTGTGGTGTAAAGCAACATCACTGGCTGTGGCAATACTTGCAGAGTAGTCTTCTACTGTCTGTAGACTTAACAATAAAATGTCCTTCGGTTATAAATTATACAAAAATATTGGTTTTGTGAGGCTGAATTTTCTCGGACGTCATGTAGCTGATATTTTCTTATTTATCTCACTATTGAAGGGTGACTTTAACAGATGATAACCAAAGAATGGTGTCCACTAAGAAGAAGTATCCTATGAATCTTCTTATACAGGCTTCGTTCACTGTAAAATTCAAATGTTTCTTCTGATGAGTATATAAATTGGTCTGTTAAAGTGATAAAACATCTGTATCAAAAAAATATTTAAAATATCTGCATTAGTTTTATCTTCTATGTTTGACACGATCAAATGATGTTTTTCTTCATTCTCTGGTTGAGGAATATCAATTGTTTCCTTTTTTGTCCATCGTAATTCCACTTTTTCCCGTTTTTTTCCGGGGAGGTTTAGCAGAACTTTTGGGAGGATCTAATTTCTTTAGATGAACTTCAACTTCCCCTGCTGTATCTCTAGGTAAAACTTCATTATCGTTGTTTAAAATATTTTCATTTCCTTCTGCTTCATCACTAGCATCTGCTATTTCTGGAAGTACGACACCAATATAATTCTCGTCTGCATCTTCGTCATCGGAATTTTGTTCGAAAATTTTTTCCAAAGCTTCTTCTAATATAAAATATCGTGTTCAACGCATTTTAAACCACAGAGGATAAAAAAAAGTTACAACCAATAACACGCACTGTACTGAAATGAAATATTTCAAGAAAGATAACAGGCTACCCTCTTTCCGCTGAGGTTGCGAGTACGCAACACTTGTTTTTACTTTCCCCTCCTTTCCCACAAAAAGACCTACTTTGTGGAATGTTCTGACAAAGAGTGACCTTGACTAATGTATTTCACAAAAATACCCCAATTTTTTTTCTAAGAAAAAATGAGTTTTGGAATTTGAATTTAAGGAATGCTTAAAGTAAAACATCGATTATTAGGTCTAAAATAATTTGGTTAAGTCAATGTTTTCATCGATTTGTTAGTCGTGTTATTCTTTAACATGGAACTGTAATTTATTAAAAAGTTTGTTTAATCGTTATTTTTTATATTCATTTATATATATATTCATTTACATATTCATTTTATATTCCTTAATACATTTATATTGACCGTTGCGTCAACGCAACACCAGCGGCTAATGAGCTTATCATGGCGTCTACCTCCGCTCAGCAGTTCTCCTCTTCACTTCCTATCCTTTTAGGACAGACATAATAGTTCCATGGTGGTTAGTGGCAGGACACCCACCCCTCCGATAAGATTGCACTTCGCAGGGCTGAGAGAAATCTGACACAATAAAAAAAAAAGGTATCTAACATATTCCACATATAAATGACATAATAAAATGTATCATAGCTACCACTAATATTCTTAAACATAAATACAAAACATCGATACAGACGGATGAATAGATGCCTTGGTATAAAAATACACATAAAATATGTCGTTACTGTACACAAATCAAATTAAGCAATATATGAAAAAATAACAGATGAAAATAAGCCTTAATACAAACGTATTATAGATTTGAATCAATATATATAAACGGAAGAATAGAAGGTTTGATACAATCATATAAATATTTTGAACAACCACTTATGTATACTCAATCACACTAATCTTGATAGGCGATTGGCATTTTTCAATTGAGCACCTGGGCAGTGGAACTGTTTATATTGTGTGTTTGTAAAGCCAGTGCCCATTGTTGTAACTTAGCCGACTGAGGTGCAGAGTTTTGAAAATTTTTAAAGGATTGTGATCAATTATTACTTCAATGTCCGCACTGAACACATAACTTTCAAACTGTTTGATCGATCACACAGCTGCATACGCTTCACGTTTGATAGTAGCCCAATTTTGTTGTACTTTGTTAAATTTTTGGCTAGTGAAACTGATAGTATATAAATTACTATTGTCGTCTCTTTGTGATGGACAAGCGCCAACACCATAGGAACTAGCGTCACACTGATTAATGTACGGTTTCTTAAGATCTGATGTGTAGAGTTTAGGAGCATTACACAATATATTTTTTTAATTCTTGGAATGACAGTTGCTCCACATCAGTCCATGGAATACATTCTGAAACATTCTTTTTTGTTAGATCTGTTAGAGGTTTTGCTATGTCCGCATAATTTTTAATGTAATTCTGGTAATAGTTGAAAAGTCCTAATGCTCTTTTTAATGCTGATTTAGTTCTAGGTCAATCGATGATTTCAATAGCAAGAAATGTTTCAGGATATGGCTCCTGCCTTCCTGCTCCTATTATATGACCTAAGCACTTTATTTGGGATTTTGCGATGACATATTTCTTAACATTAACAGTGAACTTCAATTCAGTTAATGTCGACAATACACGATCTAAATGTTTTAAATGTGTATCCCAATCTCAGGAAAAGATAGCAATATCATCCAGATATGCTTTGCAGAGGTCACGATATTCACTTAAAGCACTACTCATCACTATCTGGAATGAAGTTGCGGCGTTGCTTTATCCAATTGGCATTACCTTTCATTTCTATTGAGCGCGGGTTTTAAATGAAGCAAAATCACGACTCGCCTCTTCTAAAGGAGTTTCCCAATATCCTTTTAACACATCTAGACACGTTATGATTTGAGAATGTCCGATTTGGTTGATTAAATCTGTTATATTCTCCATAGGATAATCTAAGGGTTTTGTCACTGCGTTTAACAGTCGAAAATCGATGCATAAAAGTATACTACTGTCTTTCTTTGCTACACTTACTACAGGGTTTGTAATTTCTGCTTCACTGGATTCTTTCAGACCTAAGTTCTCTAATTCTGCAATTTGCTTATCAACTTGGGGCTTTAAAGATTCAGGAATTTTAAAAGTACGGTTTTTTCCTCTCAACACCAGGTGTTAAGCGAATTTTATGTTCACCAACTTCGGCTACTTGTATTTTATCTGAGAACAACGGTGCATGGTTTTGCAAAAGTTTAAGTAAGTGTGCCTGTTTACCTTTTTCCAAATGATTAACATCAACCTCCATGTTACAGTTGCTTATGGGAGATGTTTTAATTGGGGTAGGGTAAATTTCTCTAAACTCAATATCAGTTTACATTTACAGTTTGTGTTCTAGTATGAAATTGTCTTATTTTATTAGCATTGTTATGTCGAACATTACCATTTGGTAATTTAACTTTATAAGAATGGGTATTTACTTTCTCAATTATTTCACCTTGATGATTCCACCTTGCATATAATTTATTATTAGAATTTAAAATTAGCAAATAGACTAAATCGCCTTTCTTGAATTCTTGCAATCTTTCCACAGTTAAAGTCATAAGCATAAAAATTTTGTTTCTTAGCGGTGGTTGAAGATGCAAGGTCAGCCACTTTTTCTAAATTTATTTTTATTTCCTGTAGATAATCCATTGCGAAATTACTCAGATTTAGGAGCAATGATATCACCTGACCAAGAAGATTTCAGAACTGATAGAGGACGTCTAATTTTACGTCCATACATAAGTCTAACAGGAGAGATGCCAGTAGTGCAATTAGGAGCTTCTCTATAGGCAAAAAGTAAAAATGGAATAAGTTTATCCAAGTGAGTAGGATCTGAACGAATTACATGGTGCAACATTTGTTTAAAAATTCTATTCCATTTTTCTACAAAACCCTTCGACGCTGTTTATGATGGAGTGGAAAACCGAGGACTTACTCCTAATCTATCTTCGAATTCTTTCGTCATTGTGACATAAAGTTAGTTCTCTGATCGTTACAAGTTATTTCTGGAATTCCGGTATTATATTTTAATGAATATTTTAAAAAGTGCATTGCATGTTGTTTTAGCCGAAAGAAGTTTTAGTGATACATTTAGAATTTTGATGGATTGAATCTGACCATTTAGAATTTCGATCGATTAAACACAAATGAAATTTATGTCATCTTCCCGATCGTGGTATAATTTCTCCAATTAAGTCTACATTTACAGTAGGAAAAGGGTATGGGGCTCTAACGACCGGTGTGATAGGAATTTCATCCGATTGCCGTTCCTGACTTCTTAACTGACATTTTTCACATGTTCGGTAATAATTTCCAACTTATCGTATAAACTGGACAGAGCCATACTCCCATCTTTCACAGCTTGGGCTAAAACCAATCGTAAAAGTTCTCGAACATAGATTTCTACTAACAACTCAAACGCAACCGAAATAATCCTCTTCCTTTTTACTCTGAGCTGCGGTAGTGGCAAGAAAGTCATTTATAAAAGCTTTGTCTTAAAGATACTATTTTGATTTAAATAAAATATCTCGCAGCTCAACTACTTTTAAGCTTTCATTTGCTGTTTCGACGATGTCCTACAACACAACTAGAAGATCAACTTTTGTAACGTTTTTAAGTGTGTTACTGCTTATCTTTATTAAAAATACAATGAAGTTCACCTTTTCTAGGTAATCAAAATGCAAGTTCTGATATAAGCTCTGGCTCTCGAAAGAAAGCGTGCTATAATATCTCAGACAATGATACACAGAGTTCTTCCTAGAACTCCTACAAAATGACGCATATTCTCTGCGTCCAGACTCCTTAATACCTATTATGGCATCTACCCTCGCTCATCTATTCTCCTCTTCCCTTCCTATCCTTTGAGGACAGGCATAACAGTTCCATGGTGGTAAGTGGCATGTCAACACCTGGTGCAATTATTCCATACTTTTCGAATTGTTCATCTTACACCTAATATTCAATATTTTTCTCTAATTATGCTTACGAGCAATTGAGTCCCAACATTTTAACTTTCAATATAAAGATATTCAATAAGTCGTTTTGTGAAAATACACTATCCAGGTAAGAGAATAGGTAATAAAAAATTAGGAGTATCTATAAGTTCTGAAATTCGGGACTTCACTCAAATTATACTTTCTTCATCTTTAAAAACATGCAAATTTGATATCGATTTCAAGTCAGGAAAAGTTACAATTTGTATAGATTGAATACGTCGGATCTCAGCCTTCTTCATATCATCTAATGTTTAAACTTACATTAAACCATTCTACCATTAAACTTCTTTAATTTGATTTCTGGAAGTTTGAATTTGCGTTATGGCGATACAATTTCTGTCATCTCTTTTAGCGGCAGATGATCAATTTTTGTGTACATTTCTTAAATATCGATCAGGATATTTTTCCGCACTCTAAAAATCAGTTTCGAAAACTTGTTCAGCATTTTCATCTTTGAATATCTGAGCATTAATTTCAGACCGGCACTCTTTCATATGCTGAAATATATCGTTTAACTGAGCCTTTAAAACAAAAAGTTGCTTAGTTTCCGGATTTTCCTTCTCTAACTCCTCATCGATTTGGTTCTCCGAACACATAAACGATGTCCGTAATGCCTTTCTTTCTGCTTTTAGTGGTATCATCTCCGCTTTGGACTCAAATTATCTATCAACAATCATGTCCAATTTGGGCTCCAAAAATTAGCTTCAAAATATCAGTGGGTTGACATCTCTCCGATACCAAATGGTTCCGGATACCAAATAATTAATACTAATGATAATTATATACCAAAAAAGTAGGCATGGAACACATAAAAGCACATTTAATAACTTCGAGTAGAAAAGCAATACAACGTTTTACGATCACATCACAAGAGCAAGTAGAGAGTAAATAAAGATACGTAGAGAAAAAACAGTCAGCAGTTACGTCATTCACAACTGCTCTTATGATTGAAGGAGAATGAAAAATGCATTTATCAAGCCTTTCGCAACAGTTACATTTTTAAAAATAGTGCATGAATTTACAAATAACAAAACAAATTTGGAATATACATGGTAGTTATAGTTAAAGTTACACTTTGAAATGGTCATAAAAATACAATTAATATACCAAATATTATCAAACTGTAATAGTTTAAAGTAGTTTATGGGAGTTTCTTTTCTGCCAAAAAACAACCGTTTTAAAATGCGTTTAACCGTTTCTGAAGTATAGTATGTAACATGTTCAATATGTGTTTTCTTAAAAGCCCTATTGTTGAGAATGCAGTAACGCGATATAACTTACTTTCAAAAAATTGTAGACGCCACATT
>JAPMOQ010043861.1:2813000-2849876 GCA_026543055.1 Argiope trifasciata | reverse complement strand
AATGTTTAATTGGTGAAAATCGTAAAAATATAGTTTCAGAACTTTTGGAAATTGTAAATAATTAATAAAAAAATAACAAATAGTGTTTCAACTATGAATTTTTTAAAGTGAAACGCATTCTAAAAGTTTTTTCATCCTGGTAACAAGTGGATTTGATGTTTTCAGCGAAAATGAAAAAGTAACTCAGAACTCATGTTTGCAGAAATATTGAAACTTGAAGAACAAAGAAAGTTTGAAAATATAAGGAATTCTATTTTCTAATATTTGATATGTGTGAGTAGTTTGAGAAACGCGTATTTTAAATGTATTCAAGAAAAACTGAAATGGGCACCAGAAAATATTGCTGCAATCTAAGCAACGATATTCGCAGCGAGTGTTGTCAAATTCGAAATACAAATTCAGAGCAAGAATAGTAGGAGATGAAAAATTACCAGAAAACAGAGTGTCGTAAGTATCATTTTTGGTTGAAAATCATAAAACGGGTGGAGTTCGAACGTAGGATGCTTGATGTCACGCAAGATGAACACCTCTCTACTACTGTTTTATTCTCAACTAAAACCTGCTTTACGGGATAAAATACCTTCAACATGAACAGTGCGATACTTTGTCATTCGAAAATCCCACAACACGATATCGTCGAAATAATAGATTTTAAAATGTGAACGTGCGAAATATTTCTCTTCATTAATTGAAATGCAAAGCTTATGAATTCTGAACATTGTTTCCTCTTTCCCTCTATCTAAAATAAATGATTGAATATTGAATATCCTCTTTTACTTTTAAGTTAAGTTTTAGAGATAATTTTTTTTCTCTTCCGACATAAGCTTTGATTAAACTTATATGTTGGATTTCACATGTTTCAGATAAATCAAGTTTACAAAATAACTCAAAGATTTACATTAAAACTTTCATTATGCCTTAATTCATCGCTAAAATGATCTGTGTTATCAAAATATGAAATTTTGTTCGTTACCTTCAGGTTTTGAGACATTTCATTTCGAATATACATATTTCCTATTTTTTAGTTTATCTAGCTATTCTGAACTTTGCTTAGATGACAATGATTACCTCAGAAAAACATTACTTTTTCAAGCTTCCACTTTCTATTGAGTGAAAAGATCTTCGTTCCCGATGGAATAAGCTTTAAATAAATCTGCATCTATTTAGTACTTTTGATAAAATAGAATTAGTAATTTACATCCCTCTGGTTCCAAGTTGAAATTCAATAATAAGACCGCTGTACCCATTAGATTGTATTTAAAGGTCTTGATAATATATAAACATAAAAATTCAAAAGATATTTAAAAATCATAACATTTTGTAACATTTCTGAAAATGCCTTTCCTGAACTAATCATCTTCGATCCAAGACAAAAGTTATCAAAGTAATCAAGAAACAAGTAAGAAACTTGCCAAGTTATTTTTAAAAAGGGAAAACTGCATGATAATAAGTAAAGTGATAATAATGATGTTTTTCAATTATTGATAATTAAGATATATTGTTATGATTGTAAGCATTATAGTGGCATAATAGAAGTATGTATAGTTACATAATTTTGTGACATAATAGGAGGGATTGTGTATTCTGTATTGTGTTTTAACGGAAATCATATATTACACACCGACAATTAGTATTCTCAAAACAAACCCTTAAAAGAACCTTACAAATACAAAGTTTCCTGGGGTATGTAATAATAGAAACAAAATCAAGCAACCATGAAAAGCTCTTTTAAACACGAATTTAATTTTTAAATGTCAAATATCCAAAGCTCTAGAAATTGCAAAATTTTTGTTCCTTACATGATTTATAACTTTACATTATGATCACAGCATGTATTTTATATCAAATCGATGTTTTCTCAAAATACACAGAATTATTTTTTAAGTATTACATTCATATTTGGCAGAAATGAGATTTTTAAAGACCGAGACCTTCCTTTTTGAATGACAGACAAAAAAGAAAATGAGTTTTAAAGTTTCACTCAATCTTCATTTAAACATCTGCTACCTAAAGACTTCCTGATACTGTCTGGTTCTTCAAAATTTTAGTATATGACATCCAAATTCTTAAGTAATAACAATGATGACATTATTTATAAAATATTTTAGACACATTACTCAGCAGAATTTTATCAAAGTTAATAATATTTTTATGGTTTTAAATACATACGCACGTATATAAGTTTATTGTTTAATGCAAGTATGCTTAAGTTTATTGCAATTATGTGAAGTAAATAAATTGATAGTAAGAACAATAATTTTATTATCCTACTTTTTTTTAAAAAAAAGTTGGATTTTTTTTAAAAAGCAGTTTAGTCCCAAATCTGAAATAAAAACCGAGAAGGGGAGACCTCAACCCCCTGAACTCTGCTATGATTTCTACAAAGGCTTACCTACTTTTCTACATGTATTTTTGTTTTTATAGAAATCAATACAAAAAAAAGTTTAAAGTTTAGAAAGAGGTAAACCTTCTGGACACATTTTATTCAAACACTTTTAAGGATTTTGATCTCACATTGATTATTGAGCAGTTAATTATTATTAAGGAAACTTATGGTAATAAAAAACTACCATGTTACAAAATTTAAGCGTTTATCAATATCTGTTTTTATGAAATTCTAAACATAAAAATTCGTATACAGTTATTTATAACTTCAAAAAAATGAAAATCTAATGAGACAGTCTAAGTTTTAAAAATTTTAATTAATTAATTCTTCCTCGGTAGAGAAATTTTCCATATTCCTAGTTATTTCTTACATTGATAAATTCTTCCAATATGTATTTAAACTGCAAGATTACAAGAAAGCTTTACAACCCCTTTAAATTCCATGGCTCTATAAAATTTCAGAATCAGGTTTTAAAGAAGAAGAAAAAACTAGTAGCGCAATTAAAATCGGATTCAATAGAGAAAACAAATTTAATATTAACAACCGGAAACATGATAGGGAAAAGATATACAGCATTTTTTACCGAAAATTATTTTATGGTTTTTTTTTTTCTTTTCGTGACATTTCTATGGATTGCGATAACTTTTTCATTCCAAAATTCTCAATAATTATGAAGTTTCTTACGGATATTTCTGAATCTTAATTTATTGAACATTAATTTTATTGAAGATCGTGAACATAATCGTATCTTTCTATTGTATTAACTGAATTTTATTCTTATGCAAAATTGATGTGATTAGAATGCAATAATTGCGATGATGTTTCTTCTAAAAGCATTATCATGAATTAGTTTAAATAACTTTTAAAATAATATAAATTTCTGGTTGTGAAGAGATGAAGCAGTAAATTTTGACATAAATTCTTTGAAGAAAACTTTGTTAAATAATTATTTATTTTCTTTCTCAAAAAATTAGCATTTACTTGAAACAAAAACTATAAGAAATTTTCTATTATATTTTGAATCAAATTGTAATACCTATACATTCCAGACAGAATATTCAGAGTTCTCCTCAGAACTCCTAAAAATCAAGCGCATTCTCCAAGTCCAGACTCTTTAACAGCAATCATGGCTTCTACCCTTACACAACTGTTCTTCCACTCTTTACTTCACATTATTCTTAAAATAGTAGGAACAGTTGCGCAGTAGTTAGTATCATGCCACAAGTAATAGTAATAATACAAATGATTGCTTATTATATTTTATTTGCAAGAAGGATCTATTTTGTAGGATAAAGCTAGTAATAATATATAGAATGTCACCTTGACATGGCATAACATAGGGAAGTGACAACCATCTTAATTTCATTAAAACTACAAATCTTGTTTATAAAACTTTGACTAAAACTATTGAGCCATGGATAAAACTAAATATATTTTAAAATTTAATCTTAGAATGAAAACGTGAACTAGTCAGTTGAAATGTGTCAATTGGATCCATTTCATTTATACTGTAATTTTAGCACATTTCTAAACTAATGTGTACTTAAGGAGCATTGAAGCTAAACTAAAATATCTCAATTCAATAAAATAGAAGCAAACTTTATAGAAATCCCATTTTAAAGATTCACTCAGTTTTTAAGAAATTAATTTACTGGTACCTCTGATGTGGTATTTCCATGACTACAAAAAGGTAGAAAAATATGATATGATAATATTGCTGAAGTATTACATCAATATTTGAGGAATCTGTTTTGTATGAAGAAGATTGGTATAAAATTTTGAATATTATATGAAATGAAATATTAGAGATATTTACAATTCCTCCTAATGTTTTGCATCATGTAATCAAAATATGAACAGCATATTCTTATCAGAATTTCATAATCCAAATTTTCTTTAGTATCTTACTCGTGAAAGTAATTTGATCTTCAAAGAACAGAAATCATAGCTCAAACTTCATTGTAACATCTGAGGATAAAAACCCCTGAGCACTTGAGGGCAGAAGTCATACTTCTAGTTCATATGAACACAAGCTAGATTGCACAACTTCTCTTTAGAGTTGGGGGGGGGGGGAAGATCAAAGAAGGGTTAAAAAAAAGACCAGTGCTTGAACCCAGGACGCACAGATCACAGGGCAGAAGCGCTACCCCTTGGGCAGGCACCGGCGTTGTTTGTTTTTTGTCCAGCAAACGAATTTTGAGTCCTTATTTTTTATGCCTTCACTAAGTAGTAGAAAAGTTTCTTTTCTAGTCTTATAATCCATGTCACTACTTTTCCATGACTGTAACAAATTTTAGTGCGAAGAATATTTTGTCTTTCCTCAGACCAATCATTTACATAATTAGTTAAAGAAAATAATGTTTTTCTATCATTATTCCTTGATATCATTATTCAGTGTTTGAAACTCGAAATTTAACAGTTTACGCACTTGATATGGTTTCAGTTAAAATAGCTCTCAGGATAGAAAATTTCTGAAATTGAATTAGTCTTAGACTAATCCAATCTCACTTCTAGAATTTCAAAAATTATGTCTTATGTAATACTTAATACTCTTGTAATCTGACTCGAAATTCTCTGAAGAAATCAGTGCTGTTAAATTTCTGGATAAGCTTTTGATATTGAGTAGAAAAAAATTTCATTGATAGAAAATACAAAGCATTCACTGAAGTTATTAATAAAATTCGTTTATAGCAGTTGATTTAAATAGCATGAATACATTTTATTTATTATTTATAATAATAACTATAATTTTTCAAAGCGAAATAAAATAATTTTCGAATGTATAAATATTGACAGTTAAAATAATAAAATATTAGTTTCTCTTTAAAGTTTATTATTTATAATTTCTTATACAATTTATCATAAAAAGTAGAGTTTTAAAATTCATAGATGTAAGTTTTTTCTTAATGTTCATGAACAAATATCTTTCTTAAAAAATAATTGCTTATTGTTTTGACCTGATATAATAAATGTTTTACAACACTGCTCTTTATTCACAATATTATGGAACGTAATAATGGAAACGCTCTGATAGGGTAACGCCATTATGTTCTTTTGCAAATAGAAAATGGGTTGATTCAATTTTTAATAATTTATTTTTCGGCAACGTTAATTGATAAAAATCAAAAGAAATTTATAGTTTATAATTAAAATTATAAATAAAATTCAATAAATTAATTTTAAATCCATATTTGACAGCAAAATAGAAAATATAGAAATAAATGAAAAATGAAAACAGCTTAACAATTGAAAAAAAAAAACTTTCTTTGTGCACTTTGATTGACAGCATCTGGACTGTAATTATAATGTATTGATGAAATTATATATTTCATTTAACCATACTCAAAAAATATCTCATTTTTATTTAACTGCAGTGTATCAAAAAAGAAACAACTTATTACAATTAATTATTTGAACATTATTCATTCCAATACGAAATAACTATTCTTTATGCTTGAAAAAAAATTTAATTGATCTTAAATTATTTAAAATGAATTAATATTAATACTTATGCTGGTGCTTTCAAATTAATAATGTTAGTGGTTTGTTTCATGAAATAGGATTTTGGATAAATTGAAAAGGACAATTACGCAAACTATGGGGTTTTTTTTCTTTTTGTAATCGCGTAGATTTTGAGATTTTGGAGAGTTTGATGACTTTATTTTGAGATGTTTATTGTCACAAAGGAGATATATGACCATGCAGATAAATGATAAAAAAAGAGTAAATCATAATAGAAAATTTTATTAAAATATGAAAGTCACTAACCTGAGATAGAAACCAATAAAGTATGGTAATGTTAAAAGTAAAATTTTTATTTTAAAATATCAATAAAGTAAATCATGACTTAAAACAGACGAATACGAGAACAATAAAGCAAAAACATTGAACACAAAGATAAATATAATTACAATACAGAACAACTTTTTAAAAATAATCAGATAGCATTTCTCACTTACTAATAACGTTAAGTACAATAAATGAAAAAGAGGGGGAAAAAACGATCAGAGCTAAAATTGAGATTAATCCCCTTTATGTGCCATTATTTTGGATCTTTCACAGATTGGAAGAATATTCTATATAATAGATGGATCCTATAGAGCCTGTGAATACTTCGAATACTAAATGAAAATTCCATATAACAATTAGGCAGATTAGGAACAGATTGTGAGAGGAAATAATTGGAGGAAAATAATTTTTAAGGTGGCTGGTGGTAAAATAATATACATTCTCTCTAATATAAAGCACTTCGGAGTAGATTCTTAAAACAGTATGGTCAGTTAAAAAAAAACCAGAGGGCATATGAAGTTGCACATCAGTCAGCTGTAAGCAATGAAAGAAAGAATGACTAATAAATTAAGAGAAGATTAGTTCAATTGGTACTAAAAAAATTTAAAATCACCTATAAAATATCTAAAGACTTCTAATATTTTGATCGCATAGGTAAAATGTAAGGAAGAAAGGTGATTTTTTAACAGATAATCATTTTCAAAAACCACATTCACCAATTCATGCATTACATGAATTGAGATATATTCCGAATGTAAATGTTGTGAACTAGATGAAGATTTCTTTTCCAATCAAAGTGCACTTGCAGTTTGTTCGTTCAAATTCACACAAACCACTAATTTGCTATTGAGATTCATAACTGTTGCTCTATTAAAATCAAATTACTTCCTTGATAAGAGATTAGCAGATCATCAAAGTAATGATTAGAAGGAAAAATGAAGGTTAAGGTCCAAGTGCCTTTGAAAAAATTGATAATAAAGAAGGTGAATTCTCTTGTGTGAAATTAAATTGAAAAGAAATTACTGCAATAATAATTATCTACTTGAATTTAAAAAAAATCGATTTTGTAAAATTTCTGTAAAAATAGGAATAAGTTTTCCTTAAAACCAACATTAAAAAAATTGAAAGAATACTGCAAAGCTGTAAAATTCACATTCTTTCGCAGTATCAAAGATTATGGCAAATACTTAAAATATTTGGGTTTCAACAAAAAGAAAAAGTAATGCATATCGATCTCTACTCAGACCCTCTGCAACGGAGATATGCGTCCTTGTTCCTCTAATTCCTGGATTGAAACCCTCTGCAACGGAACGATGCGCCCTTGTTTCTCTAATTCATAGATTATATGAGCAGTTACCATGTTTTTAAGAAGCTTATACAGTTTCTAAGAACACCTGGATAGTAGTTCAGAATATTGAAGGATTTTTTACCATGTTTTAAAATCACAATAGCTCCGCGCCCAAGTAAAGGTTACTTCTGTTCGTTCCATATTCTGTTAAATAACAGTAACAGATCGGAAAATGAAACTGTATTGAAATGATGAAGCATATTATTAACGATTTCAAATGGTATCATGAACTTGATACAAGGCCATTTCGTGTTGTAACTCACTAAACTAATAGATGTATCGAAAGGTTCTTGTGGCATTAAAACCTGAACCGTTTTGCCCGAATCGTAATTGGCAAAAAAGGAGGAGAGTTAGAATCTATTTCAGCAATTTGTATGAAAGCTTGGCTGTGAATATTGGTTATGTCGAATGGGAAGGAATGCATCACGTTTACTGTATTTAAAACAAGAATGGAAGATTCATGATAAATTGCATTGTCAAGCCAAATGTATTCTGCCAAAATTTATTGGAAGAAGAGGATGTGATGTATAATACAAAATTAAATCATGCTTCCCTTTGACTACGTCTCTGAATTCCATGAAGTATTGGTTTGCACTTTAAAGATGACTTACTCTTTGTCGAAGGGTGCCTTCGAAGTGTATTTCAAATTCCTGCTGTTTTTAATGGGTTTCTGGATAGGCTTCATTCCAACACAAGCTACGAAACGTGGGGAAGGGTTTGAAATATTGATGTTTGCAATATTTATTATGAGTTCAAAGACGAGCTACACTGCTTCTGAAATGTCTGCAATACCTAGCATAATCTCAATGATATCAGTCAATTACGAAAAAGCAGTCCGATCTATTCTCAAAATAGTTTACACGGAGAATAAAGAATCGTAACACCGTTATCAACATGAGAAATGGTAACAGGAAAACTGTCACTAATATATAGATCTTGATAGACAAAAGAGATCAACAACGGGAGGAACTCATGTGAAAATGCGACCACATCAAGACTTTAGGATATTTGAGAGTTTATGAAACAACGTCTTTTCATTATTATTCAGTGGACAGTGAAAGTTAATAGATTTGAAGATTTCAAATTTTCTGTATCGAAAAGCGAGGTCTCATGTGTTTCTTCTGAGAGGCTTTGTTTGTGACAACGTCATCTAGAACCCCTGTTTCGCCTTCGGTTTTGTCAGAATTTGCTCATTTTATCTTAGCTTCTCATAATTATTGAGCAGACATAGTTATTTAAACAGTACAATATGCTACCTGCAAAAGTTTTCACCATCTAAAACCCCACAAAAAATTACTACCGATGAAATCACTCAATAGGAAAAAAGATAAAGGAAGCTGATCCACTAAATTGTCAAGTTATTTTTGACAAATGACATCAGTAGGCAGAAGATAAATACAACATACTATAACCAAAGTTCGTATATGAACTTCTGGCACATACTATACAGGAGTATGTAAAATGAGAGTTGTGCTGGAATAATGATTTGAAATGATAACACAGAAGTGTCTATAACTAAGAGATATTGTGCCTGCATCTTTCCGATTATAAGTATAATCTGTGTCAAGAAGATCTCTTGAAGAATTTCTATAAGTACATTAATAACTTCTCAGTAAGCAGAGGGTAAAATAAAGCTGCCATTTTATTAAATAATAACTGTCACATGAATATTAAATAAACCATTAAAAGAATTATTATTAGAGTTTTCCTTCCCCTCATTCTCCATGGACACATTTTATTTTAAAACTCAGTTGATAAAAGAAATGAAAGAAAATATTAAGTTCCCATTCTGTTCTGTAATTGCCTTCACCCAACTACTGAGAAAATACAATTTTTCATTTACTCCAGCTGTTTTCGTGCTTCTTCCCTTTAACTATAACGAAATCTGTAATCAAAGGAAGGGATCCTTATTCACCCATTACCGTAATAATATTGAAAAATTTAAAACATTCAAATCACCGTTCTTCAAAATAATTGTCCTCCTCGAGAGAACCATTTTGTAGTTTACGTCCCGAGTAATTCACTAGAAACTTGAATTTAGGTTTTCTGAAACTTCCGGAATAAAATTAGCCAGTACTTCATTCAATTTTCAAACTTCGATCTTCAGGAGAAAGTTGATTAAGAGATTTGACACTATTATACACTAAAGTGACAAAAGTCATGGGATAGCAATGTGCAAATATACAGATGGCAGTAGTATCGCTGCGAAAAAGTATAAATGCGCAGTTCGTTTTCCAGAGCTTTCATTTGTGTTCAAGTTATTCATGTGAACAGGTTTTTCGGGATTTAAGGCGGCACGACGAGAATTGACAGACTTTGGACGTGGAATGTTAGTTGGAGCTAGACGCATGGGTCATTCCATTGCGGATATCGTTAGTGAATTCAACATTCCGAGATCCACAGTATCAAGAGTGTGCCGACAGTATGAAATTTCAGGCATCACATCCCATCATGGACAGCGCAGTGGGCGACCACCTGCACTTAACGACCGAGATCGCCGACGTCTGTGTAGAATGGTCAATGTTAATAGACACGCAACACTTCGTCAAATAACTGCAGGAATCAATGTGGGACGTACGAGGGACGTGTCCGATAGGACTGTGCGGCGAAATTTGTCTTCCTTGGGCTATGACAGCAGAAGACCGACTCGAGTGCCTTTACTGACAGCAATACATCGCCTGCAGCGACTCTCCTGGGCTCGTGAGCATATCGACTGGTCCCTAGACCAGTGGCGTGGTCAGATGAGTCACGATTTCAGTTGTTACGAGCTGATGGTAGAGTTCGAGTGTGGCGCAGACCCCACGAAGCCATGGACCCAAACTGTCAGCAAGGCACTGTTCAAGCTGGTGGTGGCTGCATAATGGTGTGGGCTGTTTTTACATGGCATGGACTCGGTCCTCTGGTGCAACTGAACCAATCATTGACTGGAAATGGTTATGTTCAGCTGCTTGCAGATTACTTGCAGCCATTCATGGACTTCACGTACCCACACAACGATGGGATTTTTATGGATGACAATGCGCCATGTCACCGGGCCAGAACTGTTCGTTTGAAGAACATTCCGGACAATTCCAGCGCATGATCTGGCCACCTAGATCGCCCGATATGAATCCCATCGAGCATTTATGGGACATCATCGAAAGGTCCATTCGTGCCCAAACTCCTGCACCATCCACACTTTCACAATTATGGGCGCATATACAGACAGCATGGCTCAATATTCCTGCAGAGGACTTCCAACGACTTGTGGACTCCATGACATGTCGAGTTGTTGCACTTCGCCGGGCAAAAGGAGGACCAACACGATATTAACAGTCATCCCATGACTTTTGTCACTTCAGTGTATATTGATTTTGTTAATCTTATGAACCTTTTCTTTAAAGTTTTCTTAAGAGATGGCACTCTTTAAAATTATTTTCAAGAAAATTAAAAGAGTTTTCTAAATTTTTAAAATATATGGTACAGTAATAATTCCACGTAAAACAAAGAATTATTTCTGAGTGTTAGTTACTTATTATTTTATAAATGTAGAAACTCGCAGTAATATTTGAAAATAAGAAATATTTCTTAATAGATGATACGATTGATTGAATGATGGAACAAAAAAATACGAAGAAAGTTTTTAATAACTGTATCACATAACAATTTAGAATTAATTTCTTTTTAATGTTATTGAAATTAGAAAAAAAATATTAATGATTTTAGTTTAAATGGACAAGATATGAATTCAGTTATATCGGTAGACTTTGTAAATTAAACATTTCCTGTTTCTAAATTTTTTGAATTCTGGATTTATATTCTTTTGCCTTTAATACTTAAATTTCAAAATTTAACAGATAATGTGATTTAAATTGTTTTAATCTTTTAATAATTGCCAAGAATTTCTTATTTTTTTATGTCATTAAATCCCGTTTTCAATGAACGCTTTCGCAGAACAGTTTAAAGTCACCGTTTAAAACACAATATGACAAACACTATGGAAAATCGAAAGTCTGGTTTTAAATTTATGTTGTACAATATAGTTAACTTTTGTAAATCTTATTAAAAGATCATTTCTAGAATCAAAAATTCATTATAATATCAGGAAATACAAACAATTTGCTTTAAGAAGATTGTACTTTTCCCACATTACTTATATTTTTATTTTAAGTACTATTTGCCAGTCTCCTTCGGAGACACACTGGTTCTCTGATGTAATTTATTATGTTTAATTTCAATTAAATCATTTAAATATAACTTCATCTCCATAATTTCGTCACACATTAAAATCATGTTATCATAAATGTCCCATGACATTATAGCATTATTAAAAACATTAATTTGCAGTCCAATTACTTTTAGCACTTTTGAGTGTTGAACTTAATACTTCTTCATTACTTCATTATTTTATTTGCATTGAAGATGCCATGCACATTGGAACGAAACCGGCAAAAATTAGCTTCAAAATATTAGTGGGCTGTACCCGATGTCGTGTATTTGCTAATTAATTATATACCAAAAAAGTAGGCATTTGGCACATAAAAACACATTTAATAACCAGGAGCACAAAAGCAAAACATTTCATGATCACATCACAAGAGCAAGCAGATGGTAGAAGATCATAGAAAAAAAATGTCAGCAGTGACGTCATTTACAAGTGCTCTTATGATTGAAGGAGAGATGAATTTAGCAAGCCTTTCACAACACACATATGAAGCAAAAGCATGTCTCTAGCTTTTAACAACAGAAGAAAATCACACGATCAAATATTTGCTAAAATCGTTAATTATTTACATCATCATATTCTATACGTTTTAGCTTTCAACTTTTGCTTTTAAAACCTTTTTTAACCTATTCTGATTTTATTGGACGATTAGTTATACAATGTTTTCAAGTCAATAAATAATGTAGTTTCTATCAACAGCTACTTTATTCAATAAAAAAATAATGAAAAAAAAAGAAGAAATATCTGCAAAAACTAACAAACGCCCATTTCATAGTCTACATTGAACAAATATCACCTTATTTTTTAAGGTGATGTTTGTTTATTCAAAAAAATATATTACTTATAAAGAAAACTAAAGTTAAAAGTGTTCAAAAGGGAAGAACTCAATAGTTACTCAAATACTACCTAATTTTTAAGTTAATTTCTTAAAATGTGTACTTTATTATCGCGTATCAAGAAAATCAGCACTCTTTCTTTTTAGTATAAATAGCACTCGCTAGAATGTTATCAGTTTCGGATCAGACTACACTCCTCTATATAAGGAAAATTTAATATTTTTTTTGTAAAAATTTTCTCTTATTAACTTTCAAAATGTATATATGCAATGTAGCCTCAATTTTTTAAAGTTACCCATGTACTTTATTATTATTAACGATTATGTACTTTACGATTATATAATTAAATTGTTGTTGTTGTTTTCAATATTTATTTTTTATGTTAAATTAATTTTGTAAATAACGTTCAGATTTTCTCTTCCAAGTTCGCAGTTTTTTACGAAACAAATTTTTACCTTGGAATTTTCAGAGCTCTTGTAGTTTATATGCTTTGAAAACATCTAAAAAATGACAGATAAAAGTGATATCAAATTAACTCGCAGACTACTTCAAATTTCATTACTACATCCAATTAACTAATAAAAATCAATTAATCATTCGACTAAACTATTTATTTTTTTAATTGTAAATTAACGCATTTTATTGAATTTAACGAGCAAACTCTAATCCATTATATGCAAACATTTTCTTTCCAGTAAAAAAATTTCTGAATATAATAAATAACATAATATGATCAGCTTGGAAAGGAAATACAAAAGTTTCATTTTAGAGCTAGAAAAAATTGTCAGAGATAATTAAATATGAATATTTTGGTAGCGAAATAGTCTTGTTTTTGAACTCTTTTTTTTCTTCTTTTTTTTAAATTCTGAATTGAGGAAGGAAAATTTGTTAGCATGAAGAAATTGCTTAAAATAATAATGATTTATTTTCTTAACCAGAAAATTTTTTAAATAGTTAATAAAATAGATTTAAAATACGATTTTTCATATTTTCTTCTGTAGCCTAATTAGATGAAATGAAATAATGAAAAAGAAAAATATTTCTTTTATATTGTGATTATCATTAATTAATTTTAATTTCTTTGATTGTTTCGTTATATCTTCATCTTTGTTAAATTTATTATCTTGCAACGTTATAGCAATCATCATCACAAATACAGATTAAGATGGCATTATTTTCATCAAGGAAGATATAAGATAATTACTAACTTCAATATCTTATTGAATTGGGTACATTTTTCATGAAATCTCGAAATACATTGACTTTAAATAATTTTATTATTTTCAAAAATAAATTGAAGTAAATATTCGATTTGCGTTTGTTGTGTTTTTTAGAAATGTAGCAATTATATGTCCTAATCCAATTCTTTATATTTTTGCAAATGTTGCTGTTAAATAAATATACTGAAGTAGTTCTTGTGCTAAAATAAATTCATTCCATATTAAGTACAATAAAGTTAAAAAAATATAAGTTTAAAATTTTCAGCTGTTTATTTAAATATTTTTGTTATTTTACTTAGAAATGTATATCATTTATTTCTATCGTCATGCTTTTGAAGTTTAATCATACACATATATGAGTAAAATAAATATAAATAAACTAATTAAAAATATCTTCTTAATTTGGGAAAACCTGACAATATTTAGATGGATCTCAAAATCGGAATATCATTAAAACATATAATACTACAAATAAAATGAGATATAAAAATCGAAATAGGAAATACATATGAATATATTCGACTCTGTGCGTTTTTATTCACGTAGAATCAATTTTGAAAATACGTATATTAATAAAAAAAATTGTTGTTAAAACTCAAAAATTCGTAACTTTTATCAAATCTATGTACTAAAAAATTTTGAGAGACTGTTTTCATCCAGATTTTTAAGTACATGATTTCATGATTGTGAACGAACTTTTGAATTATTTACTTTTTAGAATTGAAATATATCATTCTGAATATATTATTTTTTAATTAAACTTGAAATGGTTATGCATTTTATTTATGATCATTAGCATTTATAGATTGTTATATAATATCGGTATTTTATAGGTTATTTTATAAAATAGATATCGTACAGATTATTTTTATAAGATATTTTATAAATTATTAGCTAACTAAATTGGTACATGTTTGCATTGAAATTAAGTTCTGAAGCGTTTTACGTAAATCTTAGCAAAGACTGAAAACGCAAACTGAATTTTAAAATCGCTGGCAGAGAGAGTAATTTTGCGTGATTTATGTAGAAACACTAAATTTAGACTTTGAAAGGTTCATAGAATAAGTCTGCCTTCACAATTTGAAACTTCAAGAGAAAACTTTTAATACAAGTTAAAATTCAGTGTTGAGGAGAAACTTTACTCATGACATTTCCTTTCACGAATAATGGAAAACTTTCTACCAAAATGGCGAGATACTAGGTTAGATTTAAAATCGTTATCTAGAGTGTTTACATATATTTAAAGGTTATTAACTTGATTTCCAAATTACAAAATGCTATAATATGTAAAGTATCTGTTTTTCCAAGATCTGTCTTAATTATGTCGGCTAATAGAATTAAAAATTTTGTAATTATCAATAGAATCTATATATTAAGCCTGTAAAGAACTAATGTTTTCAAAAATATGACAAATTATTTCTCATGCTTTTTGTTTTTGTGTATGTCAGTAAGTCATTATTTCTTGTCATTACGCCCAAGTTACAATAAAAATACTCTTTTTTTTCATTCACTTTTATACAAAGTTCTCAAAATTCTTAAGGAATCAATATTAACCCTACAATGGAGGTGCCGGCCTACAGAGTACGCCAATGCAATCTTTTGGGAAGTTATTTTTAGACAACATCTGCCTGTGCTCGCCCCTTTCTTCTACATTCCTAGAAACACTACGTGAGTGCAACGGCATTGATTTTTCCGATCAGTTTGGCTTCTTCCGGTTTTGCGAAAGGGGTTATTGCGAGCTTGTCGAGTTGGCGAACTCAGTATGTATCCGCTCCTCTAAGTATGTATAGAAAAAATATCGTACCTCCTGAAGATTATTTGCACATTTTACAAGAACTGTTGGATGAAGAGGACTCCAAAAATTCAAATAATACATCTGATGTCTATGATTCAGAGATTTTTGAACATTCTGATCATGCAGGTGACACAGAAATTGATGGAAAAGTTTCTAATCATCCTAATTTTTCTTCATCAAATGATGTTTCACCAGCAAACGATGATTTTAGTGATACTGAAAATGATGAAAGCGATTTGCAGTATGAGGACTTTTTTGTAAAAACGAAAAAAGAAAGTTAGATGGGAAATACTAAAAGAAGCAAAGGAAACCTATAAGTGGAATTATGCTTCCCTCAAGAGTAAATTCTCGAAAACTTGATGGAAAAAAAACACTCCCAACTCTTAAAAGTTGGGACGATATAACTGATGAGTTATAACTGCTTTCCAGAAAAACATAAATACAAATATGATTGATGCTATCTTAGAATATACAAGTATTTATCTAAATTGTAAGAGAGCTGTGTTTTATCCCCAAAGCATTTCAAAGAGAAGCATTTGTGATACTAATAGAGCAGAAAGATTAGCATTTTTAGGTATTTTATTCTTATTAGGGTGAAAAAAATGTCAAAGCTCAATTTGAAGGAAGCATGGGCAAAAGCACTAGCACTGAAATTTTGTAAGGGGCCATGGGTCTCAAGCGATTCAGAAACTTGCATGCTGCTATTAGATTTGATGATAAAGACACAAGGTACGTGAGACGAAAAACTTATAAACTCGCTGCAGTAAGAGAATTTTTGAATCATTTAATCAGAACTTCCAAAATTCTTAAACCCATGGTGATGAACTCACAATCGATAAGAAGTTCCTTCCACCCTTTCGTGGGAGAGGCTCTTTTATTCAGTTCATCCCCAACAAGCCGACAAAACACAGTCTGAAAATTTTTGCAGTTGTTGACTCGCGATCTTTTTATACATTGAAGCTTGAAATTTATTGTGGTAATCAACCCTCACCACCTTACGAGATTTCTAATTCAAGCATTGAGGCTAATTGGTGCGTATAAAGGCTCCAACCATAATCTAACCACCGATAATTGGAATACAAATTACCCGCTAGCGCAATATATTCTTTCTAAAGCTATAACACTTGTGGGAAAGCTGAAGAAAAACAAAAAAAAGAAATTCCAAATGAATTTTAGCCATTAAAAACAAGAGAAGTCGGGAGATCAGTGTTTGGATTTCAAAAGGACATGAAACTTGTTTCATATGTAATGAAAAAAATAAGTGTGTAATACTGCTCAGTACTTCACACGATTCTTGTCGATATTGCTACATTCAGTGGTGGTAAGGTGGTCGGCTGTATGCAAGAACTTCACACGGTGACGAAAAAATTGACCTTTAGACGAATAAACCGCAAATAATCTTCTATATAACAAATGTAAAGGTGGAGTTGACACTGTCAACTCCACCTTTACTCCACCAATCAACCTTATGGTAATTTTGCTGTCACAAGAAAAACTACGCGGTGGACAATGGCAATATTTTTTGCACTGCTAAATATAGAGGTCCTAAATTCGCAAGTGCTCTTTAACTTCGCCAAACCTGAGGCGACAACAAAGTTTAGAAGATATTTTTTGAAACATTTCTTCTTTAATGAAACTTATAATCACCTAATGCTGCCATTTCTCCCGACGCATTCCAAAGCTATTATCAAAGGTTGGTAAGAGCAGAAGTGAAAGAGACGGTTGAGAGACGTCATTCAGAAACTCGAAAAACGAGCTGCTCCTTTAAAATTGTACCATACATCAGCCTCTTCAATTAAGGGTTAAATATGGTATGAAATTTCAAAATTCACTCTTTTAACATCTACTATAGAATTACAATATCCATGTCATAATTAATATTGAATTTAAAAACAGGACGAATGTTCATTAAACTAAAGATGAATATTCATTAAATGCATTAATAGATTAGCATAGCCATGAATATCAATGCTTAAAAAATCCGTAAATGGTATTAATAGCCATAAAATTAATTAATAAAAAATATTACACATATTAATGTGCACGTGGCTAATAAATGTTCAATAAGTTAATCTTAATAAATTTTGAAAAATATTTTTAAATATCACATTCATATCAACCTATCACCTTTTTCCAAATTCAGTAGGAAAATAATTTATCTTTTGAGATTAAATCCCATATGTTTGTTTTTAAAAGAACCGTTGGTTAAACATAAATTTCATTAGTATATGTTGTTTTAAATAAATTTTTAACTATTGTGGAATAAAATTTTCATTTTATTTCATTTTAAAAATTAAATAACAATTAAATTAAGTTCTTTTCGAAATTGGTAGCAGCCGATATTCTAGAATTCCACTGTGGAAAACCTTAATATATCGTATGACTGCAAATTACTTTGGATGAAAAATACTCTTACATTGGTGGGGAAATCCCGTTTCTGTTTCAGATACAATCCTTATCATTGCGCCATTGATTAAAATCGGAATAAATGAAGTAAAAAGATATACAGCTCAAGAGATAATATTTATATATAAACTGAATTTGAATAACATTCGTTTAGTTAATAATGTGGTTTCCACAAAATATTATAAATCCCACCTGTTTTATATTCTGAAATAAGAATATATACATATGTAATAGTAGTTTTCAAATCTAATTTTAATCTTAATTAATTTCTAAATTTCTATCTTAATTTAATCTATATTAACTTCATTCAAAATTGTTCTCTTATTCCCTGATCCAATTCTACCTTTTTTTATTTAATTAATATTACACGCTCTCTAGACAATTTTAAATTCAGCAAATTGTCACTCTCCATAGGAAGATATGAAAATCCTAACTGCTTGACATATTTTTTTAAAGATACCTAAATGTCCCCATCCTAAATCTACAACGGGTCAAAGAAATTCCTATCCAAATCTCACTATAAAACCTCTGAGAGAAAAATTTAGGTTCATTCTACTCTTGTGTGGTGGTGCAGGCTCACATATTTCTTACCGATTATTCTTGCTTTTAAATTGCGTCTCTTCTGATGGAATAAATCGAAGTTATAAATTGAAAGGTGACTTCTTTTCGACCATGCAACTGCTTAAATAGGCTTTACTAAGTATGCATTTGTAACCATAATATCAATGGCTGAATTTGATATCGAGCTTAATTAAATAGTTAGCTCAGATTCTTTATAATTTATTAAACTTTCGTAGTTTTACTTGTTTACTAATAATCTTGTAAACATTTATAAAGGTTGAGATACTATACTAATAGTCCTACACATTATAACTAACTTGACGAAGTATCATAATTCAAAATTCTAGAAATTGCATGGAATCAGATGAATATCATCGATAAAAATTTTGGAAAACTATGATAAAAAAAATCTTCAAAAAAATTATTAACAGATTTTCAAAGGTCTAAATTTTAAATGTTTCACATGATGTATTAAAATTTTAACAAAGAATTGTCATCTGTTTTAAAAGAGGACTGCTAATATGACTGACTTGTTAAGTGAAAATTATAATTATTTATCCATATCCATTTTAATAATTTTAAGCCATATTATTAATGTGATATTATTGTGATATCTACTTTGATTAGTTTATAACTGAAATTGTTTATTCGATATTTCACACAATTAATTAACGAATTATTGAAACTTGAATTAAAGAGTATGGTCTAAAAAAATCATACCCTTTGATTCAAGTTTCCATTTTCATGAAAAAGATCAGTAGTGTGTATGACGTTAGAATAAAATATAAACTATAAACATTTATAAATGGTTGGTTCTTATTTGACTTTACTGAAAGGCTTTCTTTCGTTTGAGTAAATATTATATTTAATATCTACAAAAAAGGCCAGTTAATTTTTCCAATTTTCTCTAGCATTGATTTCTCTATCTCTTTAAATTATTAGTTGAAATATCTTTCTAATATCTATATATTAAAATGAGCTAAATTTAGTTAATTTTAATTCTTAAAGATAGGTATGATAATCCTTGCAATTTCGTTTCAAAATTTAAACGATTCCTTGTACACATTCTCTTGAAAAATCTTTCATTATAAATACAGATCTGATTGGGTGAAGTTGGAATTTTTTTCAAAATGACAGTAGAATATTTCAATAAGAATCTTTGTCTCGTTGCAATTGTTAGAACATAGTTCAGGTTAGAGCATGTTATTTTTTCAACTGGTTTCAGCCTAAATAATGCAAGGCAAAACATGGAAAATATTAATTTTTTTCCATTGCTTTATTAAACAAGATATAACTTATTTCAGTGAAATTCAAATTAGAGAATGTGTTTTCATTTGAAGAAAATATGTACTGTTTTTTTCTTTTGATGTGAAATATTTTTTTCTCCCAAATATAAATCCACATTTATTTAAATTAGGTCTAAAACTCTATTTTAAACACTAAATACCGTAATTAATTTGATGAAACTTTAACCCCCCAGGCGGCGGAGACGTTTTTTTCTGGAAGGCACATCCCCTCCGAAACGGGCATTACCGTGTTTTTTCGTTCTGTTCAGTTGTTTCCAAGACGGGCGCAAACGGTTTTTTCCTACTTTCAATTGAAGCGTCGGAAAGGGCGAAGACGTGTTTTTTCTTCCGTGCCGTCCCCCTCCCTTTAATAACCTTTTTGGCAGTGATAGATTACTTTACGATACTATTTGGGGGAAGAGCCCCCAAAAACCATTTAGCGCTCATAAAGAATTCCTTATCGTTAAATGGCTTAAGTAGGGAAGTATTCCAAGTGGTTTTCGGAAACTTATGGGAAAAAAATCTTCTCACTAAATTTTACTTACCAAAATAATAACTTAAGAATTCATTCCTTAATAAAGCAAAATATTTCTAAATAGATTTTCTCTTAAAATGTTGCTATTGAACAATTTTAAAATACGTCTAACGCCTTCAAAAGAATAACAAAAACAAAAGGAATTTATTTTATATATTTATTTAACTACTTTGCCTCAAAATTCATGATATGAATACGTTGACAGATTTTCAGTTAAGAAATCAAGACTATTTGTTGAAATTTGATTTTAACGTAAAAATATTTCAATTTTCTTTTTCATTTTTTTTAAATAGGGCATAAAGACTTGCAAGGAATTTCATGTTTTAATCTAATTATTTGTGTTTAAATTAATTTAATTTATTTTTTTGTGTTTTATTTAATTTAATTCGCAGTAATATAGCTTCCGAATCAAAAATTGTAATATATTTATAATAGCCATACTGTTAAATTCGTTTTTTGTAAATCACGAAAAGCGAAAATCACCAAAAAATTAATTAAAAAACAGCTAGAAAACAAAGTAAACAAAAAATCAACATAAACAGTTGGTCCTGGATTTATAAAATTTGGTACATAAATTCTTCCTGACCAATAGATAATCAATAATTAGAATCTTTTTTTTAAATTACTAATTTCTTATTTATTAAATTTTAATTTTAATTTAATCAAGCAGAAAAGCTTATTAGCAATTGTTGTGTCACATTAAAATTCAAAAGATTAGCTTTCCAAAGACAAAATTTTCGTTTTCAGGACAATTTTTATTCAGGTTTTATAATCAGTTCAGAATTTTAGAAATAATTTGTAACATTTCCTTTTTATAGAAATGAAATTGAAATCAATCAATTTCAAATTGAAACAACCGTCGTTACTTTCTTAACGTTGAGATAAAATATCTGCTTTTTTTAGCAGTAACTTCAGTTAAAATTTTTAAGAACTTTTTAATGGCTTATTTAAATAACATGATGTGCGAATCTTTCACATGATATGCCATAATTGATGAAATCAAGACTAACGACATCATTAAGACTTTGATGATGAATGAAAGAATGTTTTAATAAGCACTTTAAAATATTTAGGAAACTATTTTTAAAATGTGACATATGAGATACTTTATATACATTGCAACTAATCCCAATTCAAAATAATAATTCTCTAAAACTGTTTAAAAATGTTTCTATAATTTCAAATGACATCATACTAATAGTTTCAAAATATTTGCCAAGATTAAATTTTGAAAAGAAAAAAAATCTTACGTTTTCGTGACTCATTCTAGAGTATCATGAAGAAATAGGAATCATCATCGCAATGATTATAATCAAATGAACATTAGCTTGGAAATAGAAATAAAATGCTCAATGCAAATTAAATTTTCGCTACTTTATTAAATTTAATTTTGAATTTATATCCGATTCTGTTCGTGATTAAGGTACCGTATTCTAGACATTAATCACTGTATTATTTCTGCATTCAGTACGTTATTAATAAATCACTGAAATAAGCTATAGATTTTTGAACAATATATAAATTAAACAAATATTATTTAAATATGTAAAACTTAGTCTCAAAAAGGCACTTCAGTTTCCTCAAGATCAGATTCTTTGAATTAGAAAAACATTAAAAAATTTGTTTGAAGAATCAACCCAAAAATTTTAGTTGAATATTAGTAAAATTAATTTTGAAAGTTGCTTAGTTGCTACAAACATGCTCTTGTTATCATCCCTAATAGCCTTAATTTCGGTTTATATTCTGTTTTGCCTTGATATCATTTAGGAATATGACAAGTACGAAATTACTTAATTTGGAACATTCGATTCATACACTTGCACATTCTGTCATTCAGAACTTTTAAAAAAATGTGCCTATCTGTGAACTCTAATATTTTCAAAGATAGATTCTAAGACATATTGTGCTGAAGCACTGAAAAGTGTTTTCTTGCCCAAAGTGATATTTCATTTTTAAAAAAAAACTGTGTTAAAACTGACAAATAACTTTTTATTCAAAACAGGTAGAAATATATTAAGTAATTTTTTTAATTATATTTTTAAAAAATCAAAATTTATTATTTTTACAAAGACGTTTTCATTTCAAACAAATATTTAGATAACTAAGGCTATAAGACCTTTACATATAAAATAAATCACGAATACTACTGTGAGAGAATTGCAATTAATATCGCTTCATATCTCACTAAAAGCTGATTTCATCAGTTGGAAATTTTCAAAAAAAATTAGTAAAAAATTTCTTTTCTTTCCTTTCAAATTCTTTTGAAAATTGTCTTACAATTTTCAGTTAGAAAAAAAAATACCCTATTAATATTAAATGCAAAAACACCTTAAGTGATATTTTCCAACATTTATATAAATTCCAAAAGCTTTAAAATGCAGCTTTGAAAAGTCTGTCAAAGAATTATTGAAGCATATGCTCCTCTATGAAAGAGCAACGACATTAATTGGTGTGATGTTATAATTAAGATGTAGATTTTTCACCTGTCAGTGAAAAAAATATCTTAAATTACGTCTCTAAAAAATAAGGTATAGGAAACACAAATTTTGAAAATTGTATGCGCTCGGAAAAAAAAATATTTATTTACATTAAATATTACTTATACTATATGCAGAAAAAGTGTAAATGTGTAGCATGACTTTAGGACATTTATGTTTCTAAATGCTTTTCTTCTTTTATATATATATATATATTTAAGAAAAAGACAAATAGCATAGTGTCTTTTGTAAAAATGTTGGAATAAATACAGATATGAGATAGTCAATCTAATGATATAAAAAATTTAGTTTGCAAATTTAAGACCTCTATGCAAAATATTTTTTCCCTTTCAAAGATATGAATTCATATCGCCGTTTAATTCGAAATTACATATTGCTAATACGAAAAAAAAGTTGGTGAGTGAAGAAGGGAGGGGAGAGAAGTGATCATCAGGAAGATAAGAAAACCAGATAGATTACAAACCAGTCTCCCCACTGGGTTAATGGGAATCCCGCAGCTGAGAAAGAGGGGAAGTGAAAAATGTTCGTTTATTTTTCGGACACTGTCTCGTGTGAAGC
The DNA here is from genome assembly GCA_026543055.1 of Argiope trifasciata. Taxonomy (NCBI): domain Eukaryota; kingdom Metazoa; phylum Arthropoda; class Arachnida; order Araneae; family Araneidae; genus Argiope; species Argiope trifasciata. The sequence goes on along the minus strand of JAPMOQ010043861.1, from coordinate 2,826,454 downwards.
TGATATTTTTTTGAAGCAACCTATTGACGGATAGAGAGAAATTTTTGAGAAGCCATACTCAGAATAACTGGGGTTAAATATTTTGAGGAGGGTTAAATAGGTTGACTGAATGCCTATATATAAATATTTTATTAGAAATTTCAAAAAAGATCGGTGCAAAGATTTTAGTATATCATATAGTTCTGAACACCAACGCGGGAAGGTAATAAAATAATTTTTTTAATGAAATGTCAAGAAAACAATTAATTTTATTGAAACCTTGTTTTCTACCATTGGAATAGGAAGCTTTTTATAATCACAATCGTATCTTTTTAACTTTTATTATCACAATCGTAAATTAAATTTATTTTTTATTATCGTAATGATACGTTATTATAAGGTGTTAACAAATGTTCGGCTATAGACCAAAGATTCGGCCGCCTTAGTTTAGTTTCCAAACGTTAGATGGCGGCAGGAAACAGTGTTGCAACTTTATAAAGCAACCTCCGAAATGTTTATTTTTAGTGTGCAAATAACTAGCTTTTCCTTTTTATTTTCTTTAGTTATGAAAGAAATAATATCTATATCTAAAAAGAAATATATTCGTTACATTTGATAAAATCATGCAATACTCCATTTTTTAAATCTTTTGTTAAGGAAAAAATATTGGGTGTTTTGTAAATTATTTTCTTATTTTATATTTAATTTGTAATGATATTGAATTTGATGATTTCAAAATAAAAGATGCAAATCCATGAATAAATTTATTTAATACTAATCTTTAAATATAAATTATTTTTTCAGCAAAAGAGTGAATAAATTTAGCATATGAAATGCAAATTCAAATGTGTTAATGGCTGTCTAATATATTTATTAAATAAGAAATTAAAAGATGACAAAAACTAATTAATTCTAATATGAATTATTAGAAGTAGGATCCTACAGAAGATAATGCTTTAATGTAAAGAGAAAAAATACTATTGATAATTTTCAAGTGATAAGTAATGCTTCTTAAAGGGAGAAAGAAATTTAAATACCTATAATATAGATGGCAGCACTAAATCACTCAGTTTTAACATAATTCGGCATTATTGGTAGGGAAGAAATAATGACAAAACGTATTTTTTTATCTAGTTTTACGAGCAATTGCCCTAAAACCAGAAAAATAAAGAATGTTTTTTTAACAAAGTTTATTTCAGGGAGAATGCATAAAGCATAGAATATGATTAGTTTTTAACTTATCGAATCAAACAATCATCAAAATATATTCTTTCTTTAATTAATTTTCCGAAATTCATTTTGAAATGTTTGAATTATTCAGAACATTTTGAAATCGCAAAAAATAATCGGACTCCTTTCAAAATAAATTTATATAAACGCTTTCCTAATATGCACTCCCTGATTCTACCATAAATAAATTTCATATTAATCGTATTGAAACATATTTTGCTATAAAAAATTAACATTCTTGTTAAAGCATTGATAGTTAATATCATGAAACTTTTTTTATTTAAAAATAAATATATTTGATAGAAATTATGATTTATTGTTGTTGTTTTTTAAAGTTAAAAAGTTATAAATGTCTAATAACAGTTTTGAAAGAAAACTTCTCAAATACCATAATTATATAAGGTTATCAATGGAATCAGGAAAATATTACTACTTTCAAAGAAGTATATATATTTTTATTTATAAAAGCTCATTATGAAATACTTCTAATAGCGATTATTCGACATTTGTGAATTTTCAGTAAGCCACCTGAATCAAAGCCACCAAAAGTTATGAAAAATATATGATTGGATATTTTACATATCTTTGAACACTGAGTAAAAGGTATGTTAATAGCAACAGTTTACAAATGTTGGATACATTCATTTACTAAAAACTAAATTTAAAGAAAACTAGAAAGTCTAAGCCTCTCCCTTCGGAAATGCAATGGCGTGATAATGTTGGCGGATTGATACATATATCGTTTTATTATTTTTAGAAATTTCCTGTTAATTGTATAAAAAATAACGTGCGTGAAAAAAAACTTATTATTTATTTATAAAATTGTTTTTAAATAAAGTTATAAAGCAACAAAAAGTAATTCTTTTAAAATAAACTGGCAAGTAGTTTTAAAATTGATTAAAGAAAACTCATACTATAATAGAGTTGGCATGAATTCAAAAAAATTTTTTAATGATTGTACAAAAAGAGTTTCGGAACGAAATGCACGTTCCACAGTAATTGAGAAAAAAGTTAAAATTCCCATCAATTGTTATCTGAAAATCTAATTAAAATATTTTTAAAACTCTTTTTAAGTAAGTACTCTCTTGCCAATTATTGTCGCTTCACGCCTAACTATCTACTTTCAAAAGCTCTTTGTAGAAAAAAGCTTTTCAATCAGAAAAAAATTAAGAAATATTTTTTATGATTCGACAGCATAATAGGAGAAAAGCCCGAGAAAATGCTCACTTTCCTGATGACATTTTCACTTTTATGTTTTGGAAATGGTTCAAATTTTGGCAGGACCGAAATACATCCATTAATACCTCTAGATATATCTTGAAAGATTTTTTTTTAATTTTTAATAAATGTGTAAGTACTGGTACATATGTATCTAATGTCTATTTTCCACACAGTTACAGATATTAGTTTTTTATAAAGAATTAGGTTTAACAAATTAATTCTATCTTGATATCTCTGATTAGTCATCTACTGCGATTAAATATTCAGTATTTAATATATCAGAGACTTAAAATAATATGCATTTGTAACGAAAAGCATATGAAAGCTAACTGTCGTGCTTCTGGTATCGTAGAAATGGGTATTCCTTATCTTATTCTGATGTTTTCATAGCATATAATTTAGATTTGCAATTGTCTTAAGAATTCGCTAGTATTTTCTTCCAAATTTATTGACTGAATTACATTTAAATGCGTGCGTGTGTTTGATAAAGTAGCACACTGTTTTGAAGAAATCGTTTAATCTCGGATATATTATACAATGTGCCAAGAGTTCTTTATGATATTTTAAAAATCCGTTAAGTAGATTTCTTGATTTAATAATTTTGCTTCATTTTTCATTCTCTAATGAGGTTTCATCTGTTACATGCTACTCACGTTTGCTAATTTAATTTAAACTTTAATCTTGCTTTCAGTTTTAAAGTAACGCTAGAGTTATTTTAAAATGAATGGTTTAATTTTGCTTCATGTCTTATATAATGAAATTGTCACCTCCTCTTCAAGTTTTAGACTGAAAGCATTTACTCATACATATTTGCAATGCACCACGCTTTCTTACATGGTAGTTCATCATTTGGGATTTTGAACGCGGTGGCTTCTGCTTTGGAAGCCAAAACTTTTCCTTTAAGTCTTCGAGATTTCCCTATATCTGCTAATGTAAACAATAGATGCTATTAATTCCAAAATTATTCATAAATTAACGATATTTCGATGAAAATGATAAAGTATATCGAAAAAATAAAAAAATTAAGGCTATGATTTTAAATGGAAGGGTAACTGAGTACGTGAGGCATCTAATGACTCTGTCTTTACTTATTTGGAATACATAGTTAAAAACACATTAAGAGATGTGGTTTGAAACAATGATTTCTCAGGTGCAAGTACAAATTCCTTAAAAAACAGAATTTAAGACTAGAAAGAAATAATATGAAATCTGGCTAAAATTTAGAGGCAGATTTAAATGAATGAAATGTTTATACACAATATATCAATTGTATCAGAAGAAAAATAGCACCACAGCTAATATTTGACTTCACACTGCAATATTAAAACTCAGATTGTAAATGATAAGTAACCCTCTCAGGATGTGGGGTACAGCTTAGGCAGATACATTTTTTGTGTTATTAAAATTCGACATCTAATTTAATCTAATTCCCTTTCAATTATCAGCAACTGATGAACTGATACTATTTTCAGCCTCCACTAGGCAATCAACTTTGACAAAAATGCACTACCCGAGATCTCATATAATTGCTTTTTTTACATTGAAAAATGTATAGCATGATAATTTGTGCAACATGAAATAGTTTAAACCCAATTTCTCTCTAAAACAACGTAAATCAAACTACGGAATTACAAAAAATTTTCTTTATCGAAAAGGAACAAAAATGCGCCTTTTTTAAATTTGAAATATTATTCAAGCTATTCTAGGGAGAATAATTTTACAATTACAATAATTACATTAGAAAAGTTTAAAAGAATAAAGAAAGATAAATTTCATTTCATTTTTTTTTATTTAATAAAAAAAGATTTAAAGAGCTATAATGTTATACTGCATTCTAAAATAATTTAGAAATATTGATTTCACAATATTGGGGAACACATTATTAATTCATTTTATGAGCATGATCAATAAAATAGAAAAGATGCGAATGACTTCAAATATTTTTTCTAAAGATTTTGTAAAAATTTCATATAGCTAAAAAAATCAAAAACACTCGAAATCAGAATAAATTTTAATTATACTATTAAATCTGTACCTACTTTATACAATTTCCATTAAAGTATTTCAAATACGATTTATTGCAATGTATAATGATGTGAAATATACAAGAATTTTTTTGGGGGGAGGGGGGCATGAATTAGTAATATGTTTTTTAGGAAGAAAAATAACATTTTTAAGATATGAAATTTTTATCTGAATACTGTACAGTCTACCAAATATATTAGTATTTAAAGAAAATAAATGCTATTCGTAGGGATAATACAATAAATAAAATAATTATAAACCAAAATAGATATTCTTCCTCATGAAAAAAAAATCAGCCATTTAAATTGTAGAATGTGAGGTTGGTGCTTTATATCGTAACCATCTTCCATAAATATAAGGATATGGATCAATATATCAATGACAATGTCTGTTTTATGTAGGTTTCACATTATATATTAACTGAAATAAAAATATTTGGATCAATTTTTCTATATCAGATACAAATGAGATTAATCTGCTTTGGTAGCCAAATTATTCTGTCAGAATATTGACTATTTTTGCTGTCAAAATATGAGTATGAAATTCATTGTTATTTAAAATATCATCTTCAGTTATTCTATAAGATTTCTAAGCATGAATATAATGGAAATATAAATTCATACGAAAGTGAATTACCTTTTAATAAACCTGATTTCGAAATAAAGCATTTTAATATTTAATACTTTGAACTAAAGGAATGAATGCACACAGTTCAAATTTAAGAGAAAAAATTAAAAGATGGCAAAATATCTCGATCATTATACATATTAGATAAGAACATCATGATGATATGGGAAAATTAAAAGAAATTATATTTCAACGTAGAGTATTAGGAAAAATATTGGAACAACATTTTGAAGAGATAGTTTGTCAGAAATATCTAAATATTAAATTTTATCATGAATTTTTTTATTTTCGTTTTTTTTTTAATTTAAAAAATATTTTTATAACCGAAAGCTGAATAAATATAGCTGAGAAAATAAAGTAAAGCCCCAAATATGCAATCCACATGCCAGATCGTTCGATCTCCAACTACCAAATTTGACACATGTAAACCTTAGAGATTGGAAAATGTGCAAATCAGACCTATTTTTTCGAATTTTTAATTCGAATTTTGATTACATTAGAATTAAGCAAAATTTTAGTATTTTTCTGCTATTACTTCCGAAAATATTATAATACAAAAAAAAAGATTTTTACAACATATCATGAAGCTCAAACGTTTATCTTTTTAATGATTATAATGCTTTAACTAGCAAATTAAATTTCTATTTTAATGCTTTTTTAAAAACTAATTTAATCATATTTTTCAACAATTTACTTTGCACAAAATAGAAAAAAAAGTTAACCTACACGAGCACATTACACGTATGTGTAAAAACAATAGCTTTTAACAACGTGTTGCCATGTCATAGATAAACGTTGAAATTGAAATGTATGTTAACTATTAAAGCCCATTAAACATATTAAATGTATAAAAAAGTAATTTTCAGAACATGACTATATATATTGAAATGAATATAAAATATATCTTCTAAAGAGTAAATGCAAGAAAAAAATTTGAATGATCTTTTATCTATACTTATAATAAAGCTCAATGTGTGTGTGTGTGTGTGTGTGTGTGTGTGTTGGCGCTCTACAGGCCAGAACGTTGAACCTACAGCTACCAAATTTGGTACATGTATACCTTGGAGGTCGGGAATGTGCACCTCGGAGCTCTTTTTTTGAATTTTTAATTAGAATTTGAATTAATTAAAATTTAAGCGAAATTTCGACGTTTTGCCACTATAACTTCCGAAAATATCATTGCACAAACATGATTTTTATATCAATTTAAAGATAAAAAAAATAGCTTTCTAACGGTATCAGTTTTTGTAATTTATAATGTAAGCTTCTATTTTTAACGAATTTTTAAAGAAATATTTTAACCATGTTTTTTTTTAGCACGTGACTGGATAAAATAAAATAAAACAATGCCGGAAGTTCAAATAAAAAAACAACTATCATCGCAAATCAAATCTAAAGAAATACAACTTTCAGCACGTGACTGGATAAAATAACATAAATATAAAATGTGATATCTTCTAAAAAATAAATGCAAGGCAAAGGATTCTAAGAAATCGTTTGCAATATTTATATCATTAATTCCATAAATTATCTTTATTTACAGTAAACCTGATTGAATTTAGACAGGATATGCATTGAAATCCCGACTTAATGGCATATGTCTATAATCGTTTGCAATATCTGTATCATTAATTCAATAATGTTTTCCCTTTTTCCCTTTCTTTAAAAAACATATTTAACTTTTTGGCAATATCACCGAAAAAAACATTTTTAATATTTTGGAAGCCTAATTGATAAATTATTAGATCATTAAACTCAAAAAGTTTTTCCGAATAAAGTTACCGACTCTTTAACTACTAATAACTGAATCTTTTAACTTAAACTATTTCTTAAATTTTGGCTAAAAAATATATGATTTAATTGGAAATTTTAGAACGCATTACTCATGGCGAACCAGCTGGTCGCCAAAGGCGGCTAGTATTACATATACCAAAGATGGCGGATTAGTGGCGTTCGCGCCATCGATGGCCCTGTATGCAATATTTTGGGCATACCACCGATCAAATCGGTTTTACAATTTTCAAAACGGCTTGCATTGACTTCATTTGATAAACTGAATTTATCCCAATTCGATTGGTTAGAAATCGAAAATTTCGAAATGCATCAATAAATTTCCAGTCAAGTGCAATATGATTCAAAATTATTATGAAACAAGGAAAAGGCTAGATTGATTGAAACAGAATGATTAGCAAGCAACATAAGTAAAAATGCCAGTAATGAAATTTTTGTAGGCAAAGAATGTAATTCAAGCATTCAACTATTTGAAGAAGCTGTCTCATGTTATTTTAAGCATATATTCATCTATACCTGCTAGTCATTTTAAGAGAAGAATAACATTAAAGACTCACTTAGAAATCATTTGGCAGTTGACTCCAACTCAGCATACATTCAGAATATCTTACAATCCTAATAACCCCTAAGTTATTTGTTATTTAATTTGCAACAATAAAAGTCACACTAATGTTACTTTAATTTAAATTACACGTATAACTAAAACATTTACTACTATACGGTGGAAAATATATTTTTTTCTTAGTAAACAAAATGTTTTTAGTTTTATTATTTATGTCCCAATAATGACAGGCCAAAATTATTTGACGGCTCGTCTATACGTCATTACTGTAAAAAAAATGGCACTTGGATCCATAAAGTTTCGCTATCCCTGATCTATACTATTAATTCGATTTCAATTAAAGCAAATATGATTTAATACATACAGAGTATCAATTATAATCAAGGCACACCAACTAATTTACAAATCTTTAATAGTAGAAATACATGTATTAAATTGGTCTAAATGAAGTAAATAATTATATTGTATGTAACTTAATTCTTTACATGTTCTAATAAATGCAGAATGTTCAGCTATCATCTAGATCCTCTGCTCTATGATTCATGTTTAAAAAAATATTGAGATCGTATCAATATTGAGACATCAATATTTAAAATTAATAGAGTTGCACTCCAATCAACTAAATCAGTCCCTAAAACTGACTATTTATGAATATTTGAATATTGTTATGCAATAAAAAAGGGTAATTTTAGACCACTTCATTGGACCTTAAAAATAATAATACTCCAATCAGCGTCCAAGGCATCTGAAGCCAGATTGGTTTAAGATTATGAAGATGTTGATTGTTCTAGCATTCTACTCAAAACTTGATAAATCTATCTGATGTGATGATAATAGAAACGCTCATTTATTCAAAGAATGTTTATAGAATGAAACAAAATAAATTATTTTTATTTAAATCCTTTTGAAAGTGAAACTAAATTTTATAAAGAGTCTGAGAATTTTGTGTTGAATAATCCTTAAGATTCTATATAAGTTATGAAAGAGATTCTGCAGAACTTATAAGATTTAAATACTGAACGAAACTGGTTCCAGTCGTAATATTTTTTTTAATGTTTAGTCTAAATAAAAAGGCTTTTTATAGTAATTTCAGTTTAATCATTTCCTTTTCAAATTTAAAGTTGAATTATTACGGTAACTGATAGAAAATTAGAAGAATACATATATATTGTGACTTAAATTCTTTATAATAGTATAAGTGAATTATATGATTATCGGAATTTGAAGCTTAAAAATATTTTGATCCAGAAGCTGTTAAGACAAGTCACATAAAATATTTTATTTAAAATTTTTAGAAAGTGTTAAAGTTAGCCAAGTGGATGGTCGCCAAAGGCAGCTAGTAGATAATAAGTAAAATTGAGCTAACGAATCATTTAAAATCCTTATATTTTAATTACATAAAACTAGATCTTATAAATTAATTATATGAACCTAAATAAATAAGAGATTCTAAAATTCTTTAATTTCCTATATTAACAGGAATAAAAGTCAAAAAGAAAGTTTCCTGGGCCAATAAAGGGCCGTATCCTTGTTAACGACAAATCACAGGTTTCTAAAATAAAGTATACTAAATTTACTATTCAATATAATCCTCAATGATATTGATTCATTTTCCATAAAGGATAACCCAGTTTTCAAAACTTTTAAATCAATAGAGTGTGTATCCTGCTTAAGGAAGAAATATTTCGTGGTTGCGTTTCATATTGGAAATAAAATGTATTCTTTCATACGCCTAATGCTCTTATCGCAATAGTCATTATTAGGTTATTACTAAAGTCCACACTTTATCATGTTCCCTCACAGAACTGTTAGTGCCAGTTATGCATTGTTTGTTTCAAAATGACAACTTGACCATGAACTTATATTAGGTAATTAAAATTTCAAAATATGTCTTATGTTCCATCCTCGCAATAATCCCTTTCAGTTTTCCTTTTTAGAGAGATTTAAAAATATTTCTTCTATTTTTATCTATCAGACACAGTGGTTTAATTCACCCGATCTTTATGCTAAGACGATAGAATTCACTTTGCGTAACGTTAAATCATACATCACTGGAGAGCTGACATATAGTTAAAGTTTATTTTCCGGAATCTTTTATGATTCCTTTGGATAAAGAATAGATGACTTTTGTCTCGCCTTCTTTTTTGTAACACTTATTGTTCTGTTTAATCGAAATTCACTTTATGAAGTGGTGTGACTTTTAGAGTCATGAATAAGGAAATGCTGCCTTGACAAACATATCCTGCAATAATGAGCATCACTTACATATTGTTTTAACAGTCGTTAAACTTCCGAAAATTAACTTCTATTAAATATTAATCCTTATTTAAGCTTTCAGATACGTTTAATCACAAGAAGAATACTGTAATCACATTTAGATCTTTGATTACAAATATTTTGATAATTGATATAATTTCGTCGTCTTGACATGAGCATCAGTGGTGTAATAGATATTTTTAAAAACAAAACAGAAGCATCTGTAATTGTCTGATTTTGTAATTGACAATTTTGAGGTTTCATAGCTTACTTAAGTGACGATCTTTCTTTAGATTCGTGTTATTGTTGTAGGATGTTGCATTTAATTTTTCCTCATGTCCCACTGAACATCATGATAGAACTCTATCCTGCATTTTTTTTAAATCTTAAATTAGAAATCTAGTAGGAGCTAGTTTTTATTATGCCGGATTCCTCCGAAGTGGTTGGTCATTGTTACCCTCATCTAGAATTTTGTCATCATCATTAACATCATCAAGGTTTAAGTTAGGTTAGCATGCTCTAACAGTAACTTTTCATCTCTTTTTCTGCAATGTCTTGTAGGTATCATTAGATGGTATTTATCTGGCCAATAATGGACCTTGATACTTGATCCTTATCAAGTTAATTTTAAAGTGGACTTGGCTTTCTACTTTCAACTACAAAGCAATTTTATTCAGCATTTATATTTATTGTTACAAACCTAAAATTTTTCTTTCCATCACAATTAGTGTCATCATAAGAAAGAATTATTTATAGTCACCTATACCGGATGCTGCTAGGTGTCACATTAATGATCTCAGCTTGGTGACAAACTTGGTGATCATTTGGAGAATTGGCGACGAGTTGAGTGATTTTTTGACTAAACGGATAATGCTTGAGACATCAAGAATTTTGTCTATCCACCCATTAGGAACCAATGTGCGTCTGATTGATCTGAAAGTTTCTAGCCCCAGCTCCCGGGAACTGTAAAAGGTCGACACTCTCAAGCTGGAGTCAGAGTAGTGAATGGGAATTAAATTATGAGTTGCCGACAAATAACGAACCTACAAAATAACGAACCAACGGCGGAATCAAGCTAGTGCTGAACTGAGCTCTGAGCCTTACTGTCTGTTGTAGAAGCAGTATTGAGTCCTTTGTATGAAGTCTTGTGGTAGTGAGTCAAATGTTACAGCTAAAGCGAAGGACAGTGTGAAGTTTCAGCTGTCTAGAGAGATCGCAGAGCGAAGCTGCGACGATCCCCTCTCTTGCTGAATTCTGTCTGGTCGCTTTGTGCACTATGAACGTTGTTATTACGGGAATTTTACTTGTGAGCTACTGTTGTTGCTGTGCGCTGCTATGTATTCGTCTCGACTGTACGTGTTTGTAGTCTTTGTGCAATCCTATATTCGTTTAAATAAAGGTCTCCATTGTTTCTTACTGGGGCCTGCTGATTATGTTCTCGCACCATTACCTACTACACAAGTGAACTTGGTGGTGAGAATCTGTAATATTATTATAGTATTACTTTATCTTGTCTTTTTTTTGCCAGCTATATTCTTTTTTACTTCTGTTTGCTTTTGTTCTGGTGATATCCAGTTATATACTTATTTATCCCTCAATTATTCAGATATTCTAACAGTCAATATCAACGAATAATCATACAGCATTTCAAAAACCTTATTCATTCTATTGTTTACGCTGTTACACCTTTGCCCCTTGATGCTATTTCCAATGATCAATAAAATATTCTTTAAATTCTTTGAGTATTTTTCGTTTCAACTGATCATTTATCATTAAATTCTTTAATCCTTTGAAGCCTTTAAAGTCTGTAATATCTTCGTCAAAATAGTTTTGTAATTCATAAATGAAGTCATTCCTAGTACTTGACGTTCCGATTCTATTGACTTTTAGTGTAACATAAATTATCCCCAAAATAATCAGTTTTATGCTTTAATAAGCAATAATATTTTCTACAATAAATATAGATTTGGTACTTCAAAAAGAATCCAGTTTTCTGTTTTATTTTGTAAAAGAGTAATCTCAAAAACTATGACATCATATCTTCTTTAGCAATGTGAATCTTTCCTATTTATCTCCCCCCCCCCCCAAAAAAAAATATTAGTTTATGTTTTATTCGTTAGCTTAGTTATATTAATGTCTCGTTTTGAAGCAACTTTGGGGCTATTTTGGGACGGATACCGCATTTTTGAACCGCGATTAGATGACGAGGGCGACACCTAAACTGGAATCCTCTCTCAAACTTCCACACCCCCTTGAGGACATTTGATCCCGATGGATTTAGCTTGCACCAGATCCAATTACACGGCATCTGGGAAGCGGGCATTGAACGTGTAACCCTCTGATTCAGAAGGCGAGACCTTACTACCAGGCTACCACGATCCGTTTTCTTAGTGAGAACAAAGCTGTTGATTATGAATAGTTTTTTTTTTTTTTTTTTTTTTTGAAAAAAAAAAACTATTGCTGATTTTTTTTTTTTTTTGACTAGTGATTGGAAACTATAGATTTATTTATTTATTTTGAAAAAAAAACTATTGATGATTAACTTGAATCATGTATTACATTCAAAGAGTTCTGGTTCTAATTCCATCGCCTGTTCTATTAGCAATTTCAGAATTTTTTGTTCTTTTGTTATAAAAGGTTGCATTTAACATTGATTATGCTAAATCTTCGCCAAAAACTTTGCATTCCAATATAAATTCATTCTAATCAGTTTTTTCTTCTTTAATTTCATTATCAATCTCTCGAAATGAAATACATAAATATTTTATGGTATCTATTTATTTACCTTTTATTTTTGTTAATGAAAATTTTTTAATGTTAAAATTAAATTTTGAACTTTTATTCATTTTATAAAGTTATTGTCCTTAACACTCTTTGTTAGGAAAATATAACGTATTCTACACATTTTATATAATACTTGATATGAAAAAGTAATATTTATTATGTGAAAATATTACATATTAAATATTTGACATCAATTCTCAGATTATTACTTTTTATTTTGTGATTATGGATTTTTTTGTTTGTTTAATCATGTTAAAATCGAGTGGGCCTATTCAAATTTAGTTTTTATAAAGCCACAATGATAATTAAGAGAAATTGAGTGTGAAAATGAGACCATGAAAAGAAAACAACTTATAAGCTAAAAATAACAATAAAAGTTATTTTTTAGCATTTATTTTATCTTATATGCAATAACTAATTTAAATAACAAAAGGCTGATAATAATTTAAAATGTTTTTTTATAAACTAGTATGTAGTAATGCTTGTTTTGAATTCCTTTAGACAAAAAATAATCCAAATTATAATCAATATTTTAGCATCATATTAACAGAAAAATTTAACAGAACCAATAGAAAAAATTCGAATTACTGATTGATGTGGATCAAAAATTTCCGAGACAGCTATACAAAGATTGGACTTCGTAAATTGAATCATGAATTGACGATTTATGATTGCTCGTTCATCTTTTTTTAACTCATTTTTTAATTTTGATTTTTGATTTATTTTTTATGTATTTATTTATTTTCCTAAATATTTTCACAAGGATACTTAAAATCTCATTATCGTTGACACCATTCACTTAAATTCTTTTAAACATTTGGCTTTATCTCATTTATTGATTTAAACAATCATTAACTGTGTTAAACATTCATAATAACAAATGAAGAATTTATGTAATCTGAGTCGTCTTCCAAAAATATTTTCGCACCTTATTCATTCTCAAAGCTTCCTTTCATTTTAAAACAGTTGATATCAACAA
>JAPMOQ010043861.1:2779941-2791152 GCA_026543055.1 Argiope trifasciata | reverse complement strand
TTATATTTCATCAATTGAACCAACCGCAAGAGACTGACAACATCTTTTCTTTTTATTGCTAATTTTATTACCCAGCGGAAGGCATATTTCACCAATAGATTAAAATGATCCCACATAAATATTTTCTCAACTTTCCTATTAACATCTTCCGTTAATTCGCAATGGCAAAGCCACTTAACTGGCCCTCGGTGTCTCCCACCTCAGTACCTTTCTACAAGATTTAGTTGAAAGCTCTCTAAGAGTTTTCTAATTGCATCGCTGCATCAGGTGTGGCAAATCCATTTTGACCCAACGCAACCTATCAACACTGCTCTGGGGGGGATGGAGGGACAGATACACGGAAGTTGTACCCCAAAGAGGATTTAAGGCAGTGGTCGCGAAGAGAACTAATCAGGTATTCTCCTCTATCCTTGCCATACGGGAACAATGTGACAGTACTTAATCGACAAGGGAGGGCGCAATCTTTTTCCCGGGAGAGAAGAGCCAATCAAATTGTGCCCAAGACCGAAGAAGCTTTTACGCCTGAACCCACTCTCGTCTCTATTAGAGAGCCCTTCTGTTCTTCCCAAACCCAATCTGCCGCTAATACCTTGTGTCACATTCACTTCTCTGGATATTGCTTTTGGTAAGTGTGGATTCCGGAAAATCTGGTTACGCTCTGCTTGACCACGTCATTAGAATAGACGGATTTAACTTGTGTGAGTGGCTCGGTTGAAGGACAGTTTGAGTCTTAAGATTTTAGGTTTAATTTTATCGCATGAAGTAAGGGGATATCCTTGGGCAAGATATCTTGGACGTATGGTATTTGCTCATTAGCAAATTTGACGTGGAATTCTCTAAGGGAATCTGTGATCATTCTCCCAAGTGATACTCTCTTTCAGCATTTAACATATAATCCTTTTTTTGTATGTATGTTTGTGTATAAAAGTGGATAAAAATTTATCCATTTGTTAAAAATAAAAGCTTCTAAGAAAAATCAAATAACTCTTTTTGTACTCAAGCAAAAAAGAATAATAAAATCAGATTTCTATTTCTTTAACCGTTTCTTCAAAAATATATATTATCATTTAAATTCCATATATTATACTATTCATTTGGCGTAAGAGAGGAACAAGCAAATATTTGTTTTGTGCACAATTTTTTTAAAATGTAGTTTAATTATGTTGATTATATCTTTTAAAATTTTTTTAGTTCTCTAAGCCATGAGTTTCATGATGGTATCTTGATCAGATGGTATTTTTAATCGATGTTACATGCAATCATCATAGGGAATATAGTATTATTGTTCTGAATTAAACCTAAAAATTACAGATTTCAAAATATAAATTGTGTTTTCTCTCTCTCTCTCTCTCTCAGTGTGTGTGTATGTATGTAAATGGATAAAAATATAATTTGTTAAAAATAATCTTTTCTCAGAAAAATCAAACACTCTTATTCTACTCAAGCGGAGAAGTGAAACAAAACATATATCCGATTTTTATTTTTAAAAACGCTTCTTAAAAAATTCATGTTATTACTTAAATTCCATATATTACACCATTTATTTCGTGTTAGAGAAAAATAACATGAAAATATTTGTATAGAACACAAATTAGCTTTGTAGTTTAAATATGTGGGCTATTACTTTTTTAACTTCTCTAATCTTCTAAGCCTAAAGCTTCGAGATGATGTTTTTATCAGATGATATTGTTAATAGATATAACATGGAATCATCATGGTGAATCTAATATTATTATTCCGCATTAAACCTAATTATCATATTTTTCAAATTATAATTAATGTCGTGTGTGTGTGTGTTATACGTTTTCAGGATAATTCTTTTGAATACTCCTGACGGATAGGATTTAAAAAGTGATGTAGTTATTCCTTTTAGTGAAATAAATGGCTGTAAAAAGTGTCATCTAAAATTAAAATTATGTTCTTATTTCCTTCTAAAAATTATTCAAAAATCTATAAAATAATTCAAAACAGATATTTCCCTTAAAGCAATTCTCTGATTAAATGATTTCATTTTTCTCTAATTCAACAAAACAAGTAAAGAAATGGCCGTTAGGTTTTTATTTATGCACTTTATTAATATACTTTAATTTGCATTAATAGTATTTACACTTTTTATTTGAATTATTTGTATTTATTATTTATTATCACTTTTTTTTTCTTTATTTGAAAAACGAAGAAATAAATTCAGACGTAATCAGGTTATTTATATTAGCTACTGTATCCCAATCTAATACATTTAAACACAAAAATTTCTAAATAAATGATCTATTTCACAGAAAATTTAAAGTTTTTTTTAAAAAAGAGAAGGAGAATAAGATTTTGAAGTTGTTCATATTCCTTTTAAAAAATGAAAACTCCAAAACATAGGATAAATCATCGGCAAAGAAAAGAACAAATTTGGCATTTCGTTCAGAAGCTCTCCTTTATTTTATCTCTTAATCTGTTAAGCAAATATATAAAATCTTCTCTTTTGACTACACAATCCATTTTGATAAATCAGAAATAAGCATTAATTAACGTCATTATTATTTCATTATAAAATAAATCTTTTTTTAAGATATATTCCCCTGAAAGTATTTTTGACATGTTAATTTTGGTTTGATTCATTAGTTGAGGTATCTTTCTTAGCATATGTGAAATAAACTCACGTGGGAGTCTATAATTATGCCTTCTTTCTAATTCTTCCAATGGAAAATTCGAAAACATTGTTTTACTTTGACTTATCTATTATTTTAAACATTCTCTGAGCAAAGATTCATTTATTGGGTCAAAATACGTCAGGATATGTTTATAAGAATCTAAATCCTATCACAGAATGAGTATGTTCAAAGTTTTAAATATTTCACTTGCTTATTTATGTATTTTCTATACAGAAAGAGAAAGTATATTTTTTACTATATTTGAAAATTTAGAAAATTACAAGAAAATCGACATTTAAGAGAATTATACTTTGAATTTTATTTAGAACGTATATGAAGATTTTACGATAGATAGATATCCTAAATGTTTGACAAGATCTCAAAGTTCAAAACAGGTTTCAAAGTAAATTTTATATATTTATATTTTATATATTAATATAAAACCTCATGGAAATTTCCTTTCGTATATATTATGCATCCCAGCAGTCAACAAATATAAAAAAAAGTTTCAAATTTTCTCATTTTCAATAAACTATTTGCTTATTCTAATAATACGGCAATACAGATTAATGAGACAGTATTTTCTATTTTGAGAATGTATAATCATATTGCTTCAAATTATAATCCATAATCCAAATATTAAATCAATAGAAAACTTCAGTTGCGGTTAAATTCATCATTTTTAGGTAATTCTAATATCTATGAATTATTTAAATTTGACAGCTAAATCTGAATTTATAATACTATGAGAAAAAAAGACATGTACTCAATAATTAACGGAATAAATTACTGATAATGTCAAATATACAGACTTTTTTTTTACAAATTTTCTGGGAAAATATTTTAACCGTTACAAACTTTAAATAAATAATCAAAATAACTTTTCTAATGATGAAGGAAATAATATATGCGTGCGTATGTGTATGTATGGCGTTCTACAAAAGAGATCATGTGGGACCATTTTTTACAAAATTTGCAATAGATATACAAGAAAACATAGCCGTATGCACCTCGGAGTAATTTCTTCGAAATTTTATTTAATTAATATTAAACGAGATTTTGATTTCTTTCTACAATAGTTTTAAACAGTTTTCGCAAAAATAGTTTTATACCATTCTAATTTTTCTAAATTACCTTTTTAAAAATACTAATCCTTTTCCTGAATTTTTGCAATTTTTTGAATTCTTTTTCATAACTTTTAGCTAAAGATTTAATTGTTATATTTAAATTCTAATCATTTTCATTTTTCTTCATAAAATATTTAATCTCGTAATTTTTTCCTCTATCTGCATAATTCTGAGAGTAGTTTATGTAAGAATTGGGAAAAAGAATTACGTCAGCGCAAAAGGCAATGAACAAATTACTTGCGTCATCTGACTCAAGTTCTCATTATATTTGCAATTTTTGTTTTCTTACAATTTATAAAAATTATTCTTTACCAAAATCTGAAGAAGAAATTTTGATTTCTAATCATTTCAATTTCTAAATGAAATTCCATTCCATTTAAAAGGTTCATGTACATAATAATAGATGTAAAGCTATTAAAATAAAACTGCTTTAATGTCTTTAGTGATTTGAAGCTTAAAAATATTTTTCGAGGGAATCAAACAACAAATTATACATATGACAGTTAATTGAAATTTAAAGGTCATTATTCTTCAAATTGAATTCAACTTTGGCTGATGGGCAAAAGCGTTATTTTAAAAATAAAGAAGATTTGATCAAAGTTTTATACTTATTAAAAATATCTGCAAAATCAGTAAAATTCCATCATTATCATAATAAAAAAATTATGAATCTAATCTTTGTCAAATTCTGAAGAAAAAATTTCAATTTCTAAATGAAATTCTATTTTAGTTTATTGTTGAATACATTTTTTACAATATATTTGACATTTTCAATCCACTCGCAATGGTTCATTTTTCTTTCCTCATGAAACAACTGAAAGACAACGAATTTTTCAAACTCAAACAAAAAAAATGTCAGATTATTTAATGGCGTTTAGCCCGAAAGTTCAAACTATTTCTTGGAATATGATTCATGATTAGATATTTAAGAATAAAGGACTGAGCTTAAACTTATCTTTCAAACTGAACAAAGTATTAATCGATAAATTTTAATGCTCTTTCTAATATTTTACTTTTGAAGCCGTGCAATAATTATTTTCTGCCGTCGCAGTTTAAAAAAATACCAAAAAAAGAGGTTGAGAGAAAAAAAAATGTCCCTTGAGCTCTTCGTAGAACAATGGCAAGTCCCTTTTTAATCATCGGAAGGAAAAAATGAGTTAGAAAAAAAAATTTCGGTGGGGGAACGGGATTTTTTTCCCTATACCAGCCAATCATTTTCGTCCAATTTATCGCGTAAGCTATTGATTCGAGCGCGCATTGTCACACTTCTTAGCACTGTAGCCTCACTCATTAGTGGAAGGGAGCGAAATTACATAATACGAAAAATAAAACAGATAAAACATGCCAGAGAGATGAAACACGAAAAAAAAAAAAACGGGAGGTGAAAAAAATTATTGGATGAAAAAATATTTCGGTACTGTTGGTGAACGATAGCACAAAACTGATTAGAAAAAAAGCTAATAGGAGAGGCCTTTTTTTCCTCTCTCTCTCTCTCTCTGTTTTTCAGTTTCCATTTTATCCTTTTCTGTTAATAGGCCGAGAGTAATAACTGGGGAGTAAAGATAAGGCCTTTTTGTTTAAACGCCAAGACTCCCTTTTACCCCAGCATTTGGTACAGCAGAGCAAAAAAAATGGTCAAAAAAAGTTTTTTTAATCGTCGCTATTCGCTCTTTTTAATCTCTTTTTGCCCATCAGTCCCACAGATATAAAAAAAAAGTTCTCTATTGCATTTTTTTGGCTCATTCACTACTGCTTGCTTGCATATCATTTTTTATCATCTTTTTTTTTATTGTATATTTTTTTAACATTTCTCCGTCAGGGAAAATTCAAATACTTTTTTAGCCTTACATTTACGCTACAGATAATGGAAAGTCATTTGTAAAACTGGGTTTATCGTCGTGTAAAGACCCTCATTAATAAGTTCCTAATGCTTCGTTGGTGGCTGAAAGGGGAGGGGGAGGAGATAGGGGGCAGAATGGAGCACTAACATGCTCTAGCCAATAATAAAAGTGGTGCGACCAACTTTATGGGCTGTTAAAAAAATGTATGTAAAATAAATTACCGTCTCATTAAAAAATGTTTTAATTCCTCGGAGCTTTTAATTTCGTAATTTTTGCCCGAGTACTTCCATTAATAGGCATTTCAGTCTTTAACCACATCGCAGCCAATTTCTATAATAATTTGCTCTGGATAATGTACGTTAAATTCCCTGATGAAAATTATTTCAAATGGGTTTTTTAATAAAATATTTCTATTAGTATATATTAAGCTAATTGTACAAAATATTTATAATTTCTGATCACTTTGAACCATTTTGATCATTTAATCCTTAATTAAATTAGGGTTCAGTTTTATAATGAAATTCATTTTTGACATTAGCTACTAAATGTAAACAAAACTTTGGCAACTCTATTGTCACATATGCAAACTAAAATTACAAATTTTTTTAAAACTTCATAAAAGAATGTAGCATATGTACATTTCTATAATTAAAAAATATATGTTTTTTAAACACATCAATTAACATACTGATTTCAAATGATTAATAATTCTTCTTTTACTTATTTATTATTTATAAATCAATTAATGCTTTCAATTTTTTTTTCTTGAAATAAAAAAATCCTGTTCAAACTGAATGATTCTAATTAATCACTCTTTTGATCATTACCGTAGATCTTCAGCTAAAAACTAATCGGTGATAAAAATTACAATCATTGATCATTGTAACCTAAAAATATTCTTTAAAGACAGAGTTAAAACAATTTGTAGAAAAAAATATTTACAAAATTTTCCATTATGAGTTGTAGTTTCATTAGAATGCTTAAATATGTATCAACTTTGTCTTAACAAGATTTTGTATGTATTTTATCTCATGTAAAGTTGCCAGTGGCTTTATTGAAACATTTCCAATCACTCTACTACCTTTGACCTCATTAGTAAAAGAATCGAGAATCCAATCCTGAAATTACATTATCTTTTCTTCAAATTTAGGGTGTTAAATATCAAATGTTTTCTTATTGAAATAAGAATAAAATTTGTGTGATTTTTTTTAAATACATTTTGTGTTTTTTCAAAAAAGACGTGATTTGAACACGCAACCTTCTGATCTGACTCCAGATCAGAAGGTGTTGTTGGGTTTAGTTTAGTTATATTAACGTCCCGTTTTAAAGCAACACGAGGGCTATTTTGGGATGGACCTCGTAGATTTGAACAACTATCAGATGACGAGGACGACACCTAAACTGGCACCCCCCTCTCTACACCACACAAGCGGGAGGACGTTTGGTCTGACAGATTTAACTTGCAAGAGACCCCCTCTCACTACGGTTCTTTCGGTGGAATCGAGTCTCGAACCTGCAACCCGCCGGTTCCGTAACTGAGACCTTACCACCAGGCCACCGCGGCCCTGTGTTGGTGGGGGGCGATGTGTTGATTGAATTAAACAAAGGATCGAACCTGTGACGTTTGGGTTTGAAATCCAGTAGCTTATCCATTCGTCAAAAGTGACAGTCAAAGTCTAGGGGCTGTTACTGGCTTATTAAGATGTCAACACACATGGAAGACTAATATGATTTTCTTGCGCAATACTGACATATTTGAGTATTTTTTATTACAATGATATTAATGCTTTATAAACAAAATACTTGTAAAATTAATTAAAAAGTTAACTTTAATTAAATTTTTATTGCAATCCTGTTTTTAATGTTTACTCTCTCAGTAATGGAACAGCCGACTAGTGAATATTGAATTTAAATTGTATTCGTAATGAACTCACACTGTCACAGATTTGTTTTCTACTTATTATCAATATCCATTAATTCAATTCAATCATTCATTGCTCGTCTGTAAAAATACAGTAAAGACTCTTTATTCGCGGGGTATATGTTCGATAAATATACCTCGAATACAGAAACCGTGTATACGGAATGGTAATTTATATGGGATTATAGGGGATACTTTCCTAGGTGACAAAAAAAAAAATAAAAAAAAACAAATATATATAAAAAAAATTTAATTGAAGTTTTCGAACATTTTGATTAATTATCTTAAGGCTTAGGCAATTGTTTGAAGAATTTTGTAATTTTCTCTTGCTTGGCAGTTTTTTAAAAGCTCCTTCAATCCAGACTGATACGCAGCAGTCGCAGTAGCAATTTGTCTCTTAAAAATGAGACTTCGTTCCATAGACATTCATACAGAAATCGCAAAGCTCATTTACAATTCTTAAACCTTCACTAAGATTTTTCAAATTAAATGTCAAGTTTCCAGTGCTTGTTGTAGCCTCTTCTTCAATGGGTTGGGAATTTAACATTTCCTCCAAATCGGTTTCAGTCAAATCTTCATCTTGCGATTCAAGCAATTCCTGAATGTCACTTGATTCTATCTGTTCTAATCCATTTCGTCGTAATTCATTCTCGATTTCGGCTGTGTTTGCAGTCAAAGTTTGAACTTGCATAGATTCTTTTTCATTTTCCGTAGTCAGAGCAGGCCAGTTTTTAAAAGCACGACTTCAATGTGTGAGGTTTCAGTTCTTCCAATGATTCTTTTATGTTTACTATGCATTTTGCTATGCCAAATTTATTCCAGCATTCGATAACATTCATATCAGGATTACATTCCATATTATCCAATACGATTTTGAAGGTTCGTCTAATGTAATAGAGCTTAAAGGCCTGGATTATTTCTTGGTCCATAGGTTGAAGCAAAGCCGTCGTGTTGAGAGGTAAAAATGTCACTTTTATATTTGGATGCATAGTTTCAAGTTCGCTAGGATGACCTGGTGCATTGTCCATATCTAGAAGTGCGTTAAAGTCTGAATTCTGTTTTTTTAAGTAAGTTTCAACTTTAGAAACAAAACAATTCCAGAACCAGTCACAAAAAATAGCACTTGTAACCCACGCTTTCTTATTAGCACGCCAAAACACTGGAAGGTTGAATAAAGAAACCACGAATAAAGAAATTTTTAAACGCGAATATAGGAATTGGGTCGTATTTTTTTCATCCTCGAATAGTGAAACCGCGAATGAAGGAAGCCCGAATAAGGAGCTTTCACTGCGCTTAAGTTTTAATCAAGCTAAAAAAATTATTTTTTGATTGGATTGTTATGACTTTTAAGCTTTTTTGTTTGTTTTTAATTACTTCAATTGTAAACCTTTGTACATAAAGTTGCATCTTATGTATATAAACCTTTGTGCATAAAGCTGTTAGAAAACACGTTTTTTACGTATTCAAACGATAAATATATTGTTTCTATTTTGAAAAATCTTGATATTTGTTTTTCATATGGATACAACATCAAATGGAAAGAGATGTTATTTTTATTTCTGAAAAACTGCATTACAGATTAATTTACTTCTAATAGATGGCAGCACAATGCTTTTCAAGTCTGTAAATGTTGGTATCTGACTTAAAAATTGACAATCGGTTTTCAGTTCAATATGTTTTAATCCAAAAACACAAAGCTGTTAAAAACCAGTAAAATATGGAAGGAATCTGCTGCTTTATATGAAAATTATTATTATTTAAGATAAGAAAATCGTTACATTATGACCTCATAAGATTACTTTTTATAAAAATAGATTTTCAAAATGTCTTTTTAAATAAAAACACAAACGGGGGGGGGGGTCTTTTTTTTCTTTCTTTTTTTTCATGTCACGCTGCCCTTATTATTTCACGTTCAATTTTTTAAGATGAAGATGACAATCTTAATTGAATGTCTTGATGAAATGGATTAAATAAACGAATGCTGTTATGTTCCATAGAAAGATATTATCGAAAACTAAGTGAATGTGTGTAACTGCCTGTAACAATAATTTTATTCCTAACTTAATCTAATATATTCTGTTGATCGCTATATTATAGTATTTAATTTCACTATAAATGATGCATTAAATGAAAAATTTGATAAGTTATGTAACAATATTTAGGCATGTATAGCAAGAGAAAAAAAAAAGAATTGACAATAAATAATTTAAAACAAAATATTTGAGATGGGTTAATTTATTTTTATATATAAGTTTTTTGCATTTATTTATTAGTGTCGTATTGCAATAGCACACTAATAAATGTTTGAATTCATATATTTGCATATTCTATACCGGCAATTTTAAAAGAATTTCTATTACTACAGCAATTAATATTTGAATTCTTTTTAATTTAATTTTTTAAGTTTAATAACAATTTTATTATTCAACAAATTTTGATATGTATTTAATTTTTCAACGGAATTGTTACACATAATTTGAAAAATTAACTGATTTCCCGAATTTAACTAACATTATTTTGCTTTATATAAAATAATCATGATTCAACATATCGTTTTGTAAATTCAACATATTGTATTCTATGTTGAGTGTGTCTTGAAGTTAACCAATGCTCTACTGTTCTATTTAAAATATTAATGATTAAGTGTTTTATTTGAGTTTTGCTATTCATTTACATTTGTGAACAGATTGATGTGATATAACATATCTCATAAAATTTTGCCTTTTATATTTAAATATGAGATCCATTGAATTTTTAAACTAATACATATTTAATATATACTCCTGTAAAAATAACATAAAATGTATAAATAAACTGCTGAATGAACTGAGTTTCTAGAAAATTTTCTTTGAATTCATTTAAAAATTAAAAAGTGGTGAATTTTCTTTTATTTTTAAAAAAAGCTACTTATTTCTTTAACTATGAGTGGGTCATCTTAATGCTGATTTTTAAACAAAAAACAAATTTTTTTTAAGTCAGTTTTCAATAAGTAGATGCCCTTTTCTCTTAAATATCTGATACTTTTATTTGGGAAGGTGACTAGATTTATCATTAATGTTTTGATGGAGTTAAAAAGATGATGCAATTTTTTTTAGTTGTTTTTTGACACTACAAAAGATATCAGACTGGTTATTTGGAAAAGTACAGAAGTCCAAAATTTCATCAACAGAACATCGACATCATTGCTCATTTTGCGTTTTGTCTTCTGCTAACACACGGAGAATATGAGACGACGCAACATGACCACCCTCATTACCAACTATTCCATTTCCAGAATGTCAAGTCCTGAAAATACCCATGCTTGGCGTAATGAAATAGCGTAAAAAAAATTATTGTTTTGTGCAAAAATAAACGTTAAGATGTCCGACTTATAAATTAAAAAGGAATGAAGGAATTCCTTGCAAATAAGACAACCACCAGTCATATTTAAGTTGACAATATACGATTTCACGACATCTGCTTATGTTATGTTAAGTTGTTCACAAATACAAAGTACAAAATGAACTGTTAAGTTGAAATAAAATTTTGTCATAAGGATTTTTCTTTTAATAATGATAAGCAGTTATGGTAACCATAAATGTTTTTAAATAGAAAAATAGATAACGTTATGATATCTATTAATATTTTAAAATATAATATAAAATGTTGGTTTATGAGTGTTTTAAATAAAGCAAAAGAACATT
>JAPMOQ010043861.1:2728040-2779541 GCA_026543055.1 Argiope trifasciata | reverse complement strand
ACTCTTAGTCCTATATGGCGCTACTGAAAAACAAGGGACCAACAAATCGGCTTAAAATCGCTGTATTTGTAACAACCACTTTGTCCAATAGCAAGAGCCATAAGAAACAACACATTTTATGTGTAGATATTATCCAGAATGTGAACCAAATGTCTTAAAAGATTGATTAAATTTCGATCACATTACGTTCACATGTGCTTTAATTCAGTAACTTAAATACTTGTAATGCAATACGTGATTGTGTTATTATAATTTTATTTCATATTTTGGTTTCAACCTGCGTAAGAAAAAAACGACAAAAATACACATTCTGTTTTCTGGGCGCCTTCGTTTTATGTGTATGTTTATTTTCTGCAAATCGTAAATTCAACTCACAATCAAATAAAGCATTTAGAAGAAAATTGGGATTGGTTTTATCCAATTGATGTTTATTAGTTATTACAAAAAATAAGTAATTAACAGAAAAAAATTAAATATTTATTAAATTAGAGTTTCAGATATTCGGGTTCAGGTATCTCAGGCACTGACAGAAAGAACCAAAGATGGACAAAGGGAGGCTTTGGATTTTAAAGCAGAAATTAAATGTGCGCATTTTATACATTATTGATTTGAACATTACCTCTCAGAATACAAAATTTGTAGCATATATAAATAAGAAAATTTATTTAATAAACAAACTGTTTTCATTTCTATTAGGATGAAATATAAATGCATGCATCACTTTGAAGAAATCATTATATATACTAATGAATAAACTTATCATTTTTCATGATACAAAAAAATGATAAATATAAATAAATATATGAAGAAGCCAGGAAACTATATTCAAGCCTATTACAGCAAAAAATAAATAATTATGTATATTTAACAGCATGAATGAGAAATATAAACAGAAAAACATGTTTAGGTTTGTTGTATGAAATTGTTTTCTTGTAGACAGATGTTTTTTAAAGATATATTCCGTTCCATACACTTGTTGTTCAGTGAGTTTTAATTTTAAGACAGCTTTAGTAACTGTTAATCAACTCTTATACTTCACCTCGATCCCATTGATCGCACTAATTCCATAAATTTATAATTGTCATAATGAATTGTCTTTTGAATTTGACTTTATTGACCTTGAGACCTTATTAACTTCAAGATCAACTTATTGGTAAAAACAACTCTTTCCATTTCAAAATTCCAAAAAATAAAATTTTTAAATTCTCTTGATTTAAAATACCAAGCAAAATATTGCCTATTATCGCTAGATAATTATTTTTAAAAAATTAAATCTAAAACATCACACGCAGAGAATCAAAATTTGACTTTAAAATTCCAAGCCAGAATAACCCTGTTTCTCCATTTTACCCCTTTTCTCACAAAAGATACAATCTCCTTTAATGTATTCATAAACTTTGAAACAGATTGCATCATTCATTGCAAACCCAATCACTCGTGCAATGGATCCTCTCAAAATTAGCCCTGATTCAGCAGCAGCAAGTAAAATCCTCGCCTCTCTTTCCAGCAGCAGCATTATCCTTCCATCCCCAGTCGCATTATCCTAGCGAAATAGCGGGACCCAAAAATCATTTTCTCCAACTTTCTTCTCCGATGCTTGTTACAGTTCCAACTAATTTCGTCGACTTCATTATTGTGCAAATGGGCGCTCATTAATCCCCTGCCCACCAGCCCCATACCCCGACGCTTTGTCCAAGACGAAATACTGTTCGTGGAATGGAGGAGTCCCTCACTCTCCTTTAAGAAAGATTTAGAAATGGAAGAATCCGTCCGCTTCTTCTCATTATGGCACCATAAGGCAGCATCCCTCGTTAAATAATGATCGAACGACCTGAATGGATCGTCATCGCTACAGGTATGACCGCATTGTGATAGAAGGGGACATTGTTACTTAATGTGAGCGAATAACTTACGCTATGCCCATGTCCTCTAATACTTCCTGCCTCGCCTCCAGTAGGGAGACACATTCTAAGACAACGGGTGAATAGATTCCAGACAATTCCTTCATGGCAGGAGGAAGTGTAATTTCGTGCGAATGCGTTGTAACAGGGAATCATAAAAATACATGAGCATTGGAGGTCTTAGAGAACGGAGGTATTTTTATTCAAGTCTTTTAAGATTAATTAAATTCCAGTCTTTTGTTCTGCGAGCTTTGGCCTGGAAAAAGGAAAAAGCATTATTACGGTACTCATAACATGCATAAATGATACGATTTTATCATAATTTGATATGAAAAGCTCTTTGACTTGAAATAGGGCACTTTTCTTTTGTCAGTGACAATAATTATTGCAAATGAAGATTAATTTGCTTTTAATGTGATCTAATTGTTTTTAAGAGCTTCGAATTAACTTGACTTTTCAAGTTTCTAAATTTCATATTTATTCATTTTTTTTTATAAATAGGAGAGAGCTATGAAATTAATTATTTATTTTCAGTAGCAATAGTTTAGTGTTTTCATATCTCTGTCATCACCTAATACATTTATTTTTATTCATATGGCAGGATCATCCGATAACAAATCTGAAAAATATTGTTTACAATATACTGTAATAATCATAATATGGAGTATATTAAATATATTAAAAACCAAAAAATGGGAAATAAAATATAAAAAATTTAAATACTTCTGTATTTGTGTGCTAAAAGGCAGAAACGATACTTATTAACAATTTCAGAGCTAAGAAAATATGCATATTTATAAAATTTCAAAAATAGTACTCCAAATTCCACGTTCCTACTCTCCAAAGTATATAAAAGTCAAATTTGGAAGCTATATGTCAAACGATTTGGCCAATTTAGACACCCTTAATCTTTATTGTTAATATAAACTGAAAATGTTTAATTCATTTATCTGAAGGCTGAACTCAGTGTTAAAAGTGTAAACGATTTACAGGATCTGCAAATGAAATTAGACGAAACTGATTAAGGATCTGCAAATGAAAAAAGATGAAAATGAGAAATCAGTTATTATTCTTGCATTGTACAAAGATTAGCTACATCCGTCCTCATTTAATAGGGCGGGAAAAAATTCTTAAGATTATGTCTCGTAGATTTATTTAAAAAGATAAATAAGTTATAAACATTTTTAATGAACAATAAATTGTAGCCTTTTCCATTTCTTTCCTAGAATAGTTGTTAAATCCAAAAGCACTAGAAACACTCTTATATTTTCCCAGAAACTTATTGTGTAAACTTGATTTCTTTTAAGCACGTGAATTCAATTCGTTCCATTCTCTCTTATATTATTCCAGAAACCTTTCTTATGTATCTTCGATTTCTTTTTATACGAAGCACAGTCGCTAATGAAGGATGTTTGTAAATAGTTGACTGGCATCTGTTTTCTTTGTAGATTGCAAAGAATTTGAACAGTTCTTTACTAATTTTATTAAACTTAAGAAAGGAAATAATTTACTTATTCCAGGCACTTAATGTCTTCTCAAACTTTCTTTTAATAGAGCTTTTTTGGAACAAACTTCTCCATAGAGTCCCTAGTTTTTTCAAAATTATCAACAACTACTCTTCCTCAGTAAAATCTTTATTTCCTTGCTTAAATAAAATTTGTCTTTACAAAACTGTTTTTAATAAAATTTCAGTGCTTAAGTTAAATTTTAACTTCTTTACATTCCGCATATTCATAATTTGCAGAAACCTCGATGGTAATTCATTTACACGGAATTTTTACTGTCTTAAAAATCCTGACAAATAATACTTAATATCTAAAACTTTAATTCTTAAGGCTTTTTTTCTGATAAATTAGATTACTATCATAAATATTTCTCGTGTCGAAATAAGTACATAATAGTAAAATAATATAGACATAGTATTAAAAATGTCCCAATTTTAGTTATATGAATTTGTTTATTGAAAAAATGTTATTTTCTATTGGTGAATCTAATCTAGGATGATATTGAAAAATTTTACTGTTACCTGGGATTGTATATTTTTAAACAATTGAGAAATAATTGAATATTCTATTTTCCTTTCAGAAAACTTTTTTCGAAATAATATATAAATTCTGATTGTTCAAAATGCTAAAAAATGTCTAATTGTTAGGAAAGATGATTTCAGAAAAAAAAGCTGTGCTATTTATCCTTCTAGTAAAAAACTAGCCATGAAATATTTGTCCAGTTTGTTTTTTTACTTCATAAAAGAATTCATAAAAGAACAATATTAACATATTCATGCTTGATTGGACGCAGTTTTGACATGCATGAGGATAAAATATTATAATACAAAATGCTCTATGGAGCAAATCGTATATAGAGCTAAAGATTTTTGCTAATAGTTTCTTCTTGAGCTGTTGATGCTCACTAAAAAATTGCTGCCCGTTAAAATTGTTTTATGAAATATATTTCAAATAATTTAAATTAGCTGTACTTTATTCCATTTATATCATGCAAAAAATTTACAAAATTACTTCATATCTGGTTATTGATATTTAGTAAAATACTTTTAACCCATTAGCTTTTCAAAAAAATTATTCTACATTACTGCGACTAAGACTAAAGGAATTATGGCACATGTTTTGAATATTAACATTTTACACCATTTAAAACCTTTTTACTGACTCTATGAAGTAGATACGAAAATCAGATACATGTTTACAAAAGAAATACATTTATTGACTCAAATAATATAAAATCCAATTCTTTGCATTATTTAAGATATTTTTTGCATAAAACGCATGTTTATTCTAAAAGTTAACAACTTAGCCATTGTGTTGCAAGTAGAATAATAATTACCCGGCAGTGTTATCATTAATTTTTATTGTTTGATTACTATGCACATTCTTATAAGAAATTACAGTATCTTGATTTTTTTAAATGACTGAACGAACTTTTATTTCAGTCATTAAAGCCTTATATCTTACTTCAAGAAATTCAAGTTTGATAAGCGTTTAGGGTTAAACAAAATAAAATAGCTATTTATTTTTAACACAAATCGTTCCTTCTTTATGTGCATTGTATGGTTTTTAAAGAATATAAAATAATGTAACTCTACAATCATAATTTGATATCATAGCAGTTTTTCCCGTGAACTAACGTCAACCATTTCTCCATCACAAAGGCAAATCAAAAGTTATTACTCTATGCTTTCTTTTTCTCCATTGGTATAATTTTAATAAGCTCTATGATTTTTGTATTTTAGATATGTGCCAAATACAATGTTGTAAAAAATTTTTAAATATAGTGAATTTCTTGCACATTTTATTCTGCAATGTTAAATCTACTTTCAGCTTATAGTAAGTAGTCTACAATAACAAATCAATTTTATAAAAGTATTTAAATATTTAATTTTTATAATAAATTTAATTAATCATTATAAATGATGAAAATATTTTGAATTATTGTCTCCCATTTTAATGCCTAAAATGCATGTATATCATGACAACAATAATCAATTTATAAAAGCATTTAAAAACAAAATCTGTTTTCATACTTCTGTCAAGAGGTGTTGCATTAGTATTCTCGATCGAATAAATAATATATTTCATTCAAAATATTTAAATTTTTCTTTTTTCATCGAGTGATAAATAAACTTATATTAAGACATTCATTTTCATTCAAAAATAAATTATCTGTAAATGATTTTTAAAATCAAAATTACTCGTTAAATATGAATGCAACATGAATTATAAAGATATTCGTTGTACAAATACCTTACGGGCTCAAGAGATACTATCATAAAAATATATTATAAAATGAATATTTTTAAAAAGTATCCTCGTCTTTCAACATTTAATAAAGTAAGTAAAAGTAGAATTAGATGTTTAATCCATTTTGCAATATTTTTTCCCTTTCAGTTTTTAACAAACCGGGTTAAAATGCTAAACTTGTATTTTATGTCAAACAAATTTCTGAATTTTCTATACTCGTTTTCAATTTTAGAAATTTCTGTCCAACCAAATCTATTTCAAACACCTAGTCATATATTGATTATAAAACATACAAAAACTCATTACAGTGAATGGTTTGTACAACAGAGAGAGAAATAATAGATTACTGTCCACCCTCTATTGCCTTTCAATCAAATTTGAACATGTTCGACTGCTATTGAACCGGGAAATTTCGATTCAATTACATTAACCATTGTTACACAAACTGTCAGTTTTGCAATATTGGTTGAGGAAATTTCCAATAAAAGCCGTGGACTCTCCATCAACGATGTTAAGCGCCGGTTAATCTGAAGCAGACTAAAAGCACTCTTAATAACACCTCGCAGTATCGGCGCCGTGGTTAATACTCTTACTTACCGACTGGGACCCGGGCCGTTGGATCAGACATTTCCTTTATGGTCTCTTTAACCCGGCGTGTCGGATAATGTACGTCTTATCCGCTTGGATGTGATGGCGGGGGGAGTGCATTGATAGCTCTTATGGCGCCCCCCTTTGCCCCAATTCATCCGTTCATCACTCGTCATATGGCAGATGGGCATTGATTAAATATAATATGGAAGTATGATCACAGCGATTCCATGTCTTCTGCTCTGCTTTTATGGACCGCCCAGAATTGGAGATGGAAAAAGGAAGACCCTTTCCATGCTGAACAACAAAAAACTCGCCATGTTTGGTCTAAGAAAGAAGGGAAGAGAAATTAAAATGGCGATTGTTTGTTTTTCCATAGATTTGTGTTGGAAATAATTAGTGCCTCTTGAATTTAGACATATAAGTAAAAAACTAATAATGAATTCAAACTGTCTTCTGCTCGATGCAAATTTTGTTGTACCAAAGAACATGCCAACAATCTAACATTCTTATGATACGATTTTTAATTAAATAATTGTGACATTATTATAGCAATACAGCTCTAGGACTTTTGCTTTTCGATAAAGGAAGGCTGAATGTATTAAGAAATTTTCAAACAATATATTAAGTTTTTTTTATAAATGTTTAATGAATATAGATATTTAATGAAATATATTAAGGATGCCATTGGGATTTAATAATAAATTGTTTTATTAAAGAATTTCGAGAAAAAATATTAAGTTTTAAATTAAAAATAAATGCATTGAAAAAAGTTTATGTTTAGTATTAGGCATTTCTTATATCAAAATGCCGAAGTTAATAAAGGTTTTAAAAGTATTTATTTTTGTTAAATATTATTCAGCTTTATTTTGAGCTCAAGAATTCAATTCTTAAAATACATACTGTATCTTTACAATTACTTTCAATAATGGAAAAAAAATCTTTAAAAATACACTCTTATAGTATTCCAAACAGCAGGATTTTTTATAACTTTATTTTTATGGCTGAAATTTCTTCCTTTTCAAACTTATTCGAGATTATTTCATTGTTCAGAATCAAAATTTCATTTTCATTGTGATTAACAGATCACTACATACTGAATAAATATATATATATATACACAAAATTTCAAAGTTCAAAAGAAAGAAAAAACCAAATCACAAATTATCACCATTCTAAATATGTAGCAAATAATATTTTCTAAATATATATTTTATAAAAGATTCATGTAACAAGTATTGAGCATATAGATGGTTGTTACAAATATGATTTCGTAGATTAATGTAAAAATAATATTGGCTATATCAACAATATTTAAATAAAAACAATACTGAAATCCCATTTAAATCTGAAAATCACCGTTTTTATTTCAGATAATAAAATTGTAGAATTTTGTTTAAATATAATATACTTGCACCTTCTAATAACGAATGAGTAAATTAATGTTTTCATTTTATCGATTTAAAAAAGAAAATATTTAAATTGAATATTATATTGGCTTTTCTCTAATTTCAGGATTTTAGTAATGAGTTAAAAACTCGTTTTGGAGATATCTTCAATGAAATAAACAATTCAAATAAAACT
The DNA here is from genome assembly GCA_026543055.1 of Argiope trifasciata. Classification (NCBI taxonomy): domain Eukaryota; kingdom Metazoa; phylum Arthropoda; class Arachnida; order Araneae; family Araneidae; genus Argiope; species Argiope trifasciata. The sequence continues at coordinate 2,771,713 of JAPMOQ010043861.1, read as the reverse complement.
AATTTTTAATCATACAATTTAAATTTTTTTTAAAAAAAGAAAGACACACAAATAAACTTTTTTTTGGTTTGTAATTAAAAACGGAACAAAGTATGCATTAGATATTTATCATGAGATTCTCTATTGGAATCACGAATAATGTGAAAGTTTTCTGCATAAAAGAAAATGAAACGCATTATTAAACTGAAACTAAAAATAACTGCTTTCTGAAGAATTGTTTCATTTGATTCTGGTTATAATGCATGCCTTTTCAGCTCAAAAGACGGTCAGTAAATTTTTATTCCTGATATGGAAAAAACTTTCTTTACTCAAAGTTTCTTTACAATAGTGAATCCACATTAGGTGTTATTTATAGAGTGTTAGTATACTTAGCATTTCAACCAGTGATGTAACATACTTTCTTTAAAATCTTTATATAAAGATCCTAAATACGTACCTACTAAAGTTTTCAAGATAATCAACATGAATTGGTCTCTCTTTGATTATCTTTCAAGTTAAAGATAATCAATATCAATGACTCATGCGAAATTATTAATTCTTTTCATCCATTTTCCACAATACTTTTTATTCTATCGTCGTCATATTTTTATTGCAAAATTATTTAACTAAAATTGATTCTATAGTTGAAATACAAGTGGAATAGGCTTTCTTTTATCGTTTCTCAGATCAATTTTCAATGTAATCCAGAACGTTTCAGAGTTGTTTATTTGAATGAAATGTGAGTGTTTGCCTCGACTCTTTTCGCTTAAAGAACACTTTTCAGACTATTATTCAAAAAAATTTCTATATTAAAAACTCCCTTTAAAAGTTGAGATGCAATTTCATTTTAAAGTATATAATTGTGTTTTTCATTTATGATGAGTTTCAAAATGTTGCTTCATAATTTATGTTCTTTATAATATAAGATGTCGACAGCGTTTTTCAGTATTTTACAGTTTTCTTAAAAGGTTTTTGAAAATTTTTCATCAAAATATTTTAAGAATATATGCTTGGTCGAATGCCGTAAGGGCGCTAATTTAATAATGTTGCTCCAAACACTCATTATTATATTAACCATAATTTTTTCTACAAAGCATGTAACTACTAAAACTAGATCAGTCAAACAGAAAAATAATATTTGAATAAAAACATCTATTTGCTGGTCCGAACACACAGGATGAATAAGGCGTTTGATTCAAGTTAAAACGAAGGCGTAAAGACCCCCAACATTGGAGAGCACAGACTTTCAATTTTTAAAGGCTCTTTCTTAGATAGAAGCAACGATACCACTTGGTGAACTCCTCAACTAAGAGAAGATTAAGACATCATACTGCAAGTGATCTGCAGCAACTATTTCATCCACGTTGTTTTGCTGATCAGTTCAATTAGAGTTAGGGCTCCAAAAATAAGCATCCATTTGGTATTTACATATAAAACAATTCCAGTTCTAATAGATGTAATAAAAAGAGCATCAGGTGGTCGGTTGGGCTATGATTCACCAGAGTCAAAGGATTGAAGATGATGTATTAGACCTCTAGATCGACATGAACAGTTCCGCACTCCAATAACTCCATCACCTTTCTCCCAGAATGTTATATCAGTCTTTAATTGTATTCAATTCAGTACATTCCTATCTGCAAAGAGAGGAAGTAACTTCCAGAGTCTTAAAAATCCTTCAAACAGAAACCTCTTTGGAAACAGGGTGAAATAAGTATTTTCTGCTAAGTATTGTGCACGAGCTTTTAAAAACTTCACTTCTGCCAAACTCAGCTTGAATTGCACCTTTTTGGGTTAAGTATTGTGATACAGAAATTTTCCTTCACCAATTACAGATTACAGATTAAAATTAATTTTAACAAAATGCCGGCGTCCAGACTTTAATTGTAATGTTCAATTTGTAAGACGAAAAAGAATTCCAAACACAAACAGCCAGGGTGAATCAATCAAAATAATGAGCGGTTTTCACAAAATGTCATCCTAGATGGAATCTTCAACAGAAGCAGATTGAGCTAACGGTAGCAAAATTGACCATTTTTAAACCCTATGAGACCTAAGGTCAAAAAAGGAGAAAATATCAACGTGTGGCTATGGAAAGATGATGAACTAACACATCGCCTTCCTATTTATAAATCACAATAACAGTATTATCATTCTCTTTTTTAAAATAGACAAAAAGCAGTTCAGAGTTTTGATTAAAAACATAACTCTGAATAAATTTAACTAGGAAAACGAGAGTTTAAAGTACAAATAAGGGCAAAAAATAATACTTAAATAATAAAAATGTAATAAATGTAATTTTTATCAAGTATTGATTAATCTCAATTTTAATTTTTCAAAAATACATACGAATTTTTAAGAATGCATACAAATTAATTCTTTGCTATGAGCAAGTTTAGTTGAAATAGGTAAAAATAAATACAAAGTTCTGATGAAAGCAACGCCAATTTTGCATGTATAAAATAAATGTCTGCATGTATAAAATTAAAACAAAAGCAAAAATTCAAGTAAAAACATAACAACAAAAATAAACGAAGTAAAACAGAGAGTAAAAGAAATGCCAAATTTCTCAAATATTTAAATATTTTGTAATCCAATTAATACTTGATCACCTGTTTTACGTTGCTTTATATATATATATATATATATATACAATCATAAAATTATTAAAACAATCAAAAAACATTTCCACATTTCTTGATCAACAAAATTAAAACGAAACCAAATAGGTCGAAATCGAAATTAAAACTCAATTCAGAATTACACGCTAAAAGTTCACAAAATGAAAGGTAAATGAATAAGAACTAATTAATGAAACAAATCCACAATACTATATTCAAAGAATTATTTAAACGAAACAGAAACAGAAGTAACTACGGAAACGAAACCAAAACCGGAATCGAAATTAAAAATCATTACTGATTAAACAAGTTTTAAGAATTAAAATGTTTTTAAATCAATCATTGTATTTAGAGAGCGCAAATGCAGCTACAACTAAAATACAAATGAATATAAATTAATTAACAAAATAAGACAACCGAATCAATATATATATATATATATAGCTTTTATTTATGATTTATATACGCATAGAAACAGAAACATATATAATTTTTCAAGTAAATGTATTCAATAAAATTTGTTCAAATAAGATAAATCAGCTTTCTTATTTTTTCTAATTCCTGTATCAATTTACATGAATTTAATCAGTTAAAAAATTTCATTAAGTCAAAATTTTTAAAAAAAATTTAGTTTTTCTTTTTAAATATGTTTGAAAATTTCCTTCTTTTTTTCTTTTATCAAACAGGCTATTTAAAATAAAAGAAACATGATTTTTTTAAAGTTTTTCGATAAAAAATCATTATTTATTGAAAATACATATTTTATAATATACGATTGAAGTATTTGGATAAATGTTAAAAATACTTTATTAAACTGTTTTCAAATACTTCTAAATTTGTTAGCAATTTGTATATTTTATCTTAATACAAACTTTCACTATTGTGTAGTAATTCAATAATATAGTAAGCAACCATAAAATCAGCAAATTTCAAAGTACATTTACGATTAATTTATCTAAAGATAATAGAGCATATCTATTGTTCACCATCAGAACTACTCTTTAAATGCGAAACTGGAGTAAAAATTTTATTCTTAATTTCAAATGATATCGTGTGTCTATACCAACATGTAACCAAACAGTCGGTAAAATTCTTTTGATTTGAGTAATTTTTTAAGTAAAAATCTATTCTAAAAGTGTATTTACTATCGCATTCACTTATTCATGAAATTTTTTCATGGATAAATGATGATTGAGGAATATATTCATCAGTTCATTAATATTTTATAGTTTTTTTTTATCAACTATACGTCACTCTTTTAGAATGTCATGAAGCCTAAATCTCATTAGTAAAAATATGTGCAATTAAAATAAATTAATATAGACAATAAACTTTTAAAAATAAAATTTAAGTAAATATGAAGTATACATAAAATATATTTAATCACGAATCAAGTGATCAAAACAAAATCCTTAAATTGTGAAGTCCGGCCTCAAATTTTATAGATTAAATGAATTAATCATATTTATAATATCTATTTAATATTCAAGCAACGTTTAGAAATTTTCTTCCGGTTTCATTCATCTTGGTGAATTTATTTATAGTTTTGATTTCAGTACCTCGCATTTCAGTAATTTTGATTTGACCCTTAATTTTTCTATAAATTTTCCTTCTATCACAAACTGGGAATTTTTAAATTTGAAAAACTTAAAAAGAAGCTTGAAGAGAACTTTATTTTCTTATTAAGATCAAAATTACTTTACTTGGTTCTTACAGTTTATTATTTCAAAAATTACAAATTGCTTGATTATTAATACACCTTTGGCGTATATGTTGGCGGAATTGTGCCAATACGTAGGTTGAATTCCGCCAAGGATCGAACCTGTGATGTTCGGGTTTGAAAGCCAGTAACTTATCCGCTATACAAAAATGGCCACCGATGTTTAGTGGTAGGTACTGGCTTATTAAGATGTCACCACAATACTCCCCTACCAGTTTGTTCGGTTGCGAGATGAACGATTTTATTGCGCCAAGCGTTATGGCTAGTATATGAGCGTTGCTGCTGCGTCAAGTGAGTCTGACGACTTTGCGTTGGTGCGTCAAGTGAGACTGACGGCTTTGCGTTGGTGCGTCAAGTGAGACTGACGGCTTTGCGTTGGTGCGTCAAGTGAGTCTGACGGCTTTGCGTTGCTGATGGAGAGATGGCGCCAAGAGAGCTGTTGAAAATTCATCACGTCCGGGTCACCAATTTGACGTATATGTTGGCGGAATTGCGCTAATACGTAGGTTGAATTCCGCCAAAGATCGAACCTACAATGCTCGGGTTTGAAAGCCAGTAACTTATCCACTATACAAAAATGGCCACCGATGTTTAGTGGTAGGTACTGGCTTATTAAGATGTCACCACACACCTCGAAAATTTTAAAAAAAGATGAGTTTTATAAACAGCTTATTTTAGCAATTTTTGTTTTATTTTCGACATATTCTAGACAGAGCTTCACTGATTTTATCTTGTAGAACATATAAGGCAAATGCTAATTTCCCATTCTTATCTTAAATCACTTTAATTATCAAATGCAAGTAGAAAAAAAAACTATTTTTTGTTGAACAATTTTTATTAAATCTGTAGTATTTTATCTATGGCATCAACTGTTTCTGTGATTCCTGCATCAAACTCATAATTAAATCTAGCTGAAGAATAGGTTTATGAAAAAGAAAAAAAATCATAACTTTTCATCGTATTATTTGATAAAAAGTTTTAAAAAATATTGAAATAAAATAATGTAATCGTGAGGTTGCAATCTTATTCAAATCATTGCACTTTATGGTGTTAATTAGCAATGATCCAGAATACCAATTCATTTTAAATACATTAGCTAATAGGCTAAATATTTGATATGAATATTAATTTATAATTTTGTGTTATTGTTTGTTTTTATCGTGTTGTTCATAAAAAAGACTTTAATTTCATTTAAAAAAATTGTAATGTAATTAATTTTTTCTAAGATATTTAAACACATTTTCAAAAGGAATAAGGTGCTCTCCCAGATATACTGACTAAATCCATCTTAAAAAGATCAACAATATTTATTCAGCCATTTACGTCAAAATGTTATGTAAGAATGAATTTGTGGAACTAAGCTGAATTTGCAATTCAGTTGAATAAATAATTATTTTCCAATTTACTTTTAAGATATTTGAAAATATTTAGCTAAGAAATATCTTATAGATTTATAATTTTATGGAAAAGAGTATCAGGCCAAAACCATTTAATTCTAATCGAATTATGTTTGCACTTATATTATCACATTTTTTATTGCAATAAATATATTTAATAACATAAAATACTTACTAAGGATAAAACCAGTTTAAAACAAAAAAGCTGCTAAGAACCATGAATCAAGAATAAAAATATGTATTGGATGCATCCTTTTCCTGAGATCTTTAGTTAGTAGAATTATTCAAAAAATATAATACCAATGCATCAAATTATTTGCTAATATTGAGCCTTACTACTAGATTTATGTCCTTGTTTATATCCATCACAAAATGTGGAAACGGTAATGCATCTTCACATTCATTTATCATAGGAGTTTCACAGATTCTTCAATAACTACTTTATAAGCAGTAGATGCCAAGTTTCCGACAATTCAAAATGATCTCACGGCTCGTAAACTTCGCAAGATATTTTAAATCACATTATATTACATTTGTATGAACATTGTTTTTTATTCCGTCTTCATTTTTTTTTCTATGGATAAAAATATATTTCATATGGAACAGCTCCTATTTAACAGAAAAAGAATTACTTCTGTAGTATGAGAGTCCAACACAAACTTATGAACACGAGGATCCTATAATTTCATCACTGAAATTTTCAAATTTATGTTATTTTCTGTCAAAATTCAATTTTAAAACTTCTACTGAAACAACATCTTTTCACTTTTATTTTTAAAAAATCATATCCAAAGCATTTATTATATGTGGGTTCTTCCTATTCCAAAATGGCGCAAATAGCAAGGCCTGTTTTCGTGCGCGGGCTTTACCCGGTACTTAATAAAAGAAAAGAAATTTAAGACACCATGGTAAAAAAGGTAAAAAAAGAACAGCGAAACGAGGGGGAAAAGCAAAGAAAATAACTTCCATGCAAATGGACTTCATAACTGGGGCTCGGGATTTAATATGCACCAGCCGACTTGATATATTTCTTGACAGCTGCTTTTACTTAGGGCATTAACTTCCTCATCAGGTTTTAAAGGCCTTTCTCTTTCTTTTTTCATATTTTTTCTTCTTTATTCTTTTTTGGGCTTCTTTTATTTGTTCCCTCGCTGGTAGCATTTTCTTTTATGTGTACTCTCTCACTTCACGGAAGAAAAGTAGAAAAAATGAATTAGTTATTGCATTCCCTTGGTTTAAGGTTCCTTTATTTATTAAGTAAATGATTGAGAATTAACGAGTGCAGGTTTTAAGTGTTTCCTAAATGATATTTTCTTCCCTTCTTTTTTATTTTTTTTGTGGCTTTCATAAAGAAACGGTGTCGACGTTTTTCGCTCTGCGTGCAGGCTGTTATTGCCAAAGAAAATCAATTAAGAAGAAGCGGTGCATAAATGTAGCTTAATAAAATGCCTTCACTTATTTAACCAGGAATTTCAATAGATTTTTACTCTCAAAGTGCGTTTGAATATGCAATTGCAATATCCAGTTTGTTTTCAGCTTTCCGGGAATGAATCTTTTCCGGTTTTTCGGGGGGAGGGAGAGAAGATGAAAGAAATTAACAATGTTGGGATAATTATTCTTTGAAATTGCATTATGTTCAAATGTGTTTTCGTTTTTAGAAATTCTGTTCTTCCTTCTTCTTGATTACTATCATAAAGCATTCGGGGGAGGGAAAATAATTAAGGCAATGTATTTGTGGCTTTTTTTTTTTTTTTTGCTTTTTATATATTTTTTTCATAAGCTCAAACTAGAATAATTTAAGTAGAAAAAATATCTTTGAAATTAATTTTCTAATAAAATGTTTTTCCTTCGCTTTGTCCAGATTTAGCGGATAAGAGGGAATATGAATTAACCGACTGATATTTTTCCCTTTATATTTGTTAGTACCTACTCTTCGTTTCATTATATCGAGATTACATCCCTTTTCGATGATTCTACCATTAAGGGGGGTGAGGCGAGGATGGATCGCTCATTTCCTGAATTCGGGATGATTTGACCTTAATTTTCACCCCATCAGAAACTTTTTCATACAATTTCTTCCCCGTGTATGTGAATGTTGTGTCGTTTTTGACATTTGGTTTTTTTTTTAAAAATTTTGTTTTAATTAAAAATTACCTATATACAGCTTATATGGCTAGTTCAAATAGCAAAAAAAAAACTTATTAGAGTAATACGAAAAATGTTTAATATAATATCATTAAATGTGACAGAAATTATATACCGTTGTTCATTGCTAGAGGTTATCAAAAAATTCAATAACAAACAATGTTTTACCATAAAAAATTATTATCAGTTTACATAAAAAAATTTTTACAAATTTTAAGATAATCTTCCCTTTATTCATGAGAATTTAATGTTTAGGCCTCTTACAATAAATAAAAATTATTCTAAATTATTTTATTGTTATTTAGAACCTTTTTGTCAGAAAATTACTATTTAGCCCCAATTTATTCGCTTTTTAAGTTCTCAAATAACTTTACTTTATTTTATTGTTAAATGTAAGCATATCCATTTTCAATCTTTTCTATCATTTCTATTTTGACTAAATAAAAGCTTCCTGACCCATGTGCAAAAATGCGGAGGGTTTTCAAATGGTAAATGAATAGTATATATCTTCAATATGTACTTTGTGTGTAATATTGGTGTATAACAAAGAACATGAAATGCATACTGGATTTCTATATGTTTATGGATTTTATCCAAAATTGCAGCTTAAATATATAACTTTGTTGTTAGTACCAAAAACAATTTATCTTAATTTTACAGTTTTTGAATTTTTGAATCAATCAGCTAACTGATTTGATCCGAAATTAAATCATAATTTACAATTTCGATGATAAAATAATTCTCAAATTTAAAATATGATCATTTCCTTATTGGATCATAGCGTTTCCTCTACATGAACAGAATGATTTCCCTATTAATTTGCCTTTTTCATTAAAAACCGGACTCTAAATATGAAATTTGTTCTTTCTAATACGAGTAAATGCAATGAAATACATAACATCTAATACATGATTTATGACATCAATTGTAGTGTTTTTTGTCAAAGTTTGGTTGTAATCGAACTTAAAAATAGAATTTACAAATCCCTTTTTGCATGTTCGATTCCTCCCATACATATTCTATTATAATCAAAATACATATTTAATTTTCCAATTATATGAATTAATGCATGTCAGGAGTTCATTGCCCCCAAAAATAACATGACAGGTTAAATAAAAATGTAGATTAAATTCAAAAATCAATATTTCGTTTCTATTACTTTCCAATACCATGCAAGACATTCGCGCCCGAGCCCAAGTTTTACAATTTTATATGGAGGATGAGAAGGATGAATATTTATGAGAGAATGTACGGGAAAACTGGAGAAAACATAACAGCTGTTTGTTTGTTTTTTCCGCTGTCTAATTCAATTAAATCTAAAATCTTGAAATTTATCAAAATCTATCTAATTCTTTTTTTTGGTGATGATGAATAAATTCGTTTTTTTTTTCATAGTATCATACACATTTGGCAATAAACATTTTGAAAGCATATGTATATGGGGAAGATATATTCATGACACAAATCATTCCATAACAATACCAAGAAACACCCGGGGTCAGAAAAGACATTCTATGCAAATTAAAATTCTATGTTTTTTGCAATGGTAATAAAATAGACGACTATATGACGACTGCCAGTTTCAATGACACCTTACTTGAAATAGGAGATAACAAATTTGAAGTAGTTAATAGTTTCACCTATCTGGGTTCTGAATTGAATTCTGTTAATGGCGTAGCACCTGAAGTGCGTAACAGAGTTACTGCTGGTAACAGATGTTTTTATGGAATCTATAAATATCTAAAATCTAGTCTGATTAGCAGGAAAACATAATTTCTGCTCTACAAAACTTTGATTAGGCCCATAGTAACATATGCAGCTGAAACGTGGGCAAAGACCGAAAGTGATAAAGAAATCTTGGCAGTTTTTGAAAGAAAGATATTGCGAAGTATTTTAGGAGGTGTGAAATGTAATGACACACGGAGAAGAAGAACAAACTTGTAACTTTACAATCTATACAAAGAACCTGACATAATAAAATTTATCTCAATAAATGGGCAGGAAACTTGATTAGAATGAAAGATGACCGAACCACCAAAAAGATCTTCGACGTTAAACCATCTGGAACCCGCAAAAGAGGTATATCGAGGATCCGGTGGATCGAGTGTCTAGAAACAGATCTAAAAGTTCTCAGAGTTAATAGCTGGCGAAGTCTATCCAAGAAGCGGGCAGCCTGGAATTCGATTCTGCGGAAGGCCATGGCCCACCCTGGGATGAAGCGCCACTGAAGAAGAAGAAGAATAAAATAGACACAAATAATAATGCTTTTAAATAAGTTTAAAAATACTTCTGTTGAAACCACATACTTAATCTGACATTTGAAAGAATGTATAAAGCATTGAATATGACAAGACTCAGAATTAATACAAAAAATTACTACATTCAAAGATTAGAAATAGCTGCTTCCATGCAATTAACTATGGTTTTTCTATAGACACTTTATTATTTAAAAAATGGTAGTACAAATTTTAATCTACATAAATAAAAATGAATGTTTGTCTGTATGTCTCTTATGCGCTGCTGTACCGCTCATCCGATTCCGATAAAGCTTTGACTATTTATTACTTGCATTTATGAAATGGCTATAGGCATATTAAAGCTATCTGATATATAAAAAATATTTTCGGATCTATTTACCGCATCTATTAACCAAGGATTAACCTCCAAATAACTCACCAAGGAGACGCAACAGATTCAGTAAAGATGCTAAATTCAAACTGACCGTTAATATTTCGTAGCTGTTGCGCGTAAATGCAGTCTTTCTCTGAGGTAATAGTTTTATTAGAGGTAATAGCGGCAATAATGAGAGAAATTTTAGGGGAACAAACCCTATAAGTTTGAAAATATAGCTAAACATTCATAAAATTTTAGCGTTTTTTACAGTTAAGCGAAAATATTAAATTACAAATAATTTTGCACCATCTTAGTTTTCAAAAAATTGTCTTTTCAACTATGTTAAAGGATGTATGGTATAAATATATTTCAATGTTTAATCAATTTTAAAAGAAAATATTTTAATCACATTTTCTAATACTTAACTTGAGAATACTGAACGAATATTAAATGAATCACGAGATTCAATAAATAATTTCTCTCATCACCATTCTGAAAGTGCACCAAGCTTTACACAAATCTAATACATAAAAATGAATATTTGTTTGTAGAATAGAATAATAAAAAAATAATAAACCCTATTTATGCCTTTCTTTTTTATATTCTTTAATTTCAATGAGTGTATTTGTTGCCGATTAGAAAATAAATATCATTCTTAATTAAACAAGATAACTATTTCAAATTCCAAACGATATTTCCAAGATTATTTCTTCTGCGGCAGCAACGCGCTAGGTACCAGCAAGTAATCTATGAAGACTAAACTCGATTAATTTTTAAAAATAATTAATGAATTTATTCCTTTTATTTCAGAGTTATCAATTTTTATAAATTTTCCTTTAGATGTTAAATTGACTTTCTACTTTCAACATCCTTTTAAATTAATAAATTAAAATTATGCTTAGCAAAAAAAAAATTATCGCCTTTTTTCCTTATGGAAATAGGCACTACTTGGTATTTGAATAAGGTTTCTTTTCATTTGCAGAAAGTTCATAGCTCGAACAGCTTATAAAGTGAGAGCTTACAAAGCTGCATAGTCAGTAAACTCTTACTTTATTGTAGTGAAATATGTTCCTGTTTGTGTGGTGTGAAAATTTGAAATAATGTGTGCAATTTCGAGTAAAATCATCATCCTTTGGTCTTATTTCAAAAGTAAAATATAAGATTAAAAGCCCTTGACTAATTTTGAAATTCAAAAGGACAGAACATAAACATAAAAGCAATTTATCAGTTACAAATTTACCTTTAGACACTTTCTCCAATAATATTGCAAAAATATTTATTGATAAGAAATAATTTATTTAAAAATTAAATTATTAAAATATTCGAGTGATAAATATATTTCATATGGCTTCTGGAAAATTTTTCATCAAAACTTACATTTACCCAATTTTATTTATTTCTAAGATAAAAAAAAATTAAAAATAATAAAAAAAGATCAGATTTGTCATCATGAAAAAAAAAAAGAAGAAACTGAAATTGCACAAAATCAGACCCATTCTATGTTTATCTCTTATACTATACCTTCATCATCCTTTATTCTTTTAAGAGAAATAATAAATTTTTCTACCTACTTCCTTCATATTGGGTTTTTATTTTTATGATTCACTTCGCTCTATTTCTTTAATCGAATTTTTTCCATCTACTTTTACGACAATCTTTTCTGTTCACAAGAAACATAATCAACTTTTGTATCGACAATGAATGCTTTTAACCACAATGGCATGAGTCAAAGAAAAATATTTTCATTTTTTATAGTGATTTATTACGAGAAATAAAGTTTTTTTTTTCAGATGGTGAGCCAGGATTTGATGGAATCTAATCGTTAGCTGTCATTATGGAACTTTTTTTCTTTTTCTAGTTTCTTAAAATCAACATTTATAAAATGATGCAATCACAAAGATTTTGTCAAAGAAAATACTAGTCATACTTATTTCCTTACACAAAAAAGAAGCAATTCGAAAAATATACATTCTACAATATACTAGTTTCCCAAAATCCAAAGAAGAAATTTTCAAGAAATTAATTCAAATGTCGGAAATTGTTATTATTGACAACAGCTGGCTTGGATTTAAAATAACTACGATAATTTAGCTCTTATGCTAAAATAAAACTCTATCTCTGTAATTAAATAAAACCTCAATCGATAATAAACAGAAATTCGAAATTTTATACAGCTAAGCATTTTTTGTTTAAATCAGTGTACTGTGGTAATTAATAATAATTCAAGCAAATCAAATTAACAAGTAATTTCGAACGAGTTACTGCACAATTAAATGGTAACACGAAATAAAATATGCAGTAAAAACATTATTAAAAATAAAAAGAAATTAGCATAAATAAAGAAATATACAAAAAACATTTAAATAAATTTTTGCCAATCCTGTTTTGCGGGGTACTAATAAGTATCCTTTTTTAAGTGTCATTCCGCAAGTTAACTATTAACTAATTATTTGATGGCAGTTTATTTCTGACAAATGATACGTTTGTGGATGAAGGAATGAATAAATTTTTTACCATTTATAATCCGAACTATTTTATTTTAAAATTCCAGTTAGCGAATTAAGCTTAACAAACATACAAGGAGTATGATATCATTTGTAGAGAAAAAATGGAATGCTTTGTTGATCTGGAAGTGTTAGGAGGATTCTAAGATTAGTTATAGTATTAGCAGGAAGTGTTAGGGGGATTAAATTATAGGATTTTTAGCATGAAAAGCCAAATAAATATTTAATAGACAACTTCCAATTGGGAGGTAACTTCATTATCAATTAAAGGAGAAATAAATTTAAAATAGTTTGTGGACTTGAAGATGAATTATTTCAGTCTCCTTAAATCACTGTAAAAGTACACATTACTCTATATGCAATTACCTTTCATTATTAGAAGCGGTTGAGTACCAGAAGTTCAGAGATCGTTACATTATTTATTTTAGACAGCGGTGAACAATTTTACAATAATTTTTTAGATAAGTTACATTATAAAATATAGAGTTTGTCTTTTATTCAACTAAATATTTAGCATCACAACTAGTCTCATGATTGGTATAGTACACAATTATTTTGAGTAAAAAATGATAATCTGTACCATCAAAGGGATGCTTTATCTTAAATGGAAAAAAAAAACTTAGGATATATTCCCCGAGTAAGAATATTACCTATTAAGTTGCAAAGAATCATGTGAAAATCAAACCAAGCATAAAAAAAATATTTCAAAGCTGGAGAAGACCTTATGGGCAGCCTTGGAAAGTCTGATCATCAGAAATTCACATAAGTGTGAAGATGGAAAGACAAGATGGAAACACTTTCTTAAAACCACTTTAAACTCAGTCGGAGCATGAAAAGATATTATATTTTAAAGCTGGAGTAGATCAGATGACCAATCTTGAAAAATCTGACTAGTAGTAGTTCACTTAAATGTTTCAATATGAATAGAGATACTTACTTAAATGTTATTACTTTTAAGAACAATTAAGTAATTTCATTTTTTCTGGAGAAATTGGTAGAACGCAAACAAAGATAGCTATGTAAACAGATTTTGAAGTGTCACAAAATCATTGAAAATAAATGCAATTATATATCGTTTGAAATCACGGAGAAATTTTAACTCCCCTAACATACAGTAATGAGGCTGATTAATGTATCAAATAACTAAGATTCTTTATTTTAAGTTTGCATAATAAATGACACGGCCAAATTAAATTTCAAATTTGTAAATATTAATAAAAAATTTCTACTAGACAATACATAGTGTTAGTAAATCTAGAGCGTCAAAAGAAGTGAATATTCATTCTGTAACTTCAGCTCAGAAATCTTAAGAAATAAATATTAAATAAAAATGTATCTTCTTTAGAGCATTCGCCTCCTCCCTCCCCCCCTGATAACAGCCAAAATGTTTTATGTAATCGTATGACCCAATCTTCAAATCGTTTCCATGGGATAACCAATTGGTAAATCGTTTCCATGTGATAATCAATTGGTAAATCTTTTAATTCTATTGTATATCTCCTTCTAATAATTCTAAAATTTAGTATGTGTCAGAGCTACCCATATGACAGATATTCAAAAACATTGTTTCTAAAATTGATATCTGACCAATAAGTCGCTACTGCATTATGTGAGAGATATGATTCGAGTTTTTATGTATTTTGTAATCATGAATCTTTTTGAATATATAGATTCATTATATAAATTAGGCTTTGAAATATAATCATTTGCAAGTGTCACAATTGATTTTTTAACAAGTTGATTGTTTTTGACGAATATACATATCATGGGAAAAGTACAACATTTTGCGTTATGACGACTTTGATCAATGGTAATTATTATATTTATGTAGTAATTGTTTAATTATTGTATTTATAATTAATCATTAAATATATATATATATATATATATATATATATATATATATAAGTAATGATATTTTAAAATCTAATTTAAATTCTAATTAACTTCCAAAGTTTTGTCTTAATTTAGCATATAGTTTCATTATAAAATGCACTGTTATTTCTTGATCTCATTCCACTTTTCCTATTTAATTAATTCAACAGAAGCTTTGTAAAAATGCTTTAGTCTGCGGCTCCCACGCTCCGAGTGAAAGGATAAAAATTGATGATTTAAACAAATTTCTCTTAAAAAGGTTCACTGTATTTCCCTTACTTGTGATTGACTTATCTTAGAAATTCCCAACAAAATCTCATTCTATATAAGAATTGTAAAAAAAAAATCCCTATCACAATATGGTATATAATACCAATGATAAAAATTGTTGAAAGCTTTCCCTCATTTCGTTCTGTGTTGTGTTTGTGCTCGTCGATTCTCTTCTAAATAAATTATGTCTTCCCGGAACAGATTAAAGATAACTTGAAAAAGCAAATTGTCTTCACTGTCTTCGAAACTGCCTTCTGATTCAAAAATTATATGCTTATATATGCTTAATACAATTTAAATACACATTTTCCAAAGAGGTATGTTCAATTAACTGGTTAAATCTTGACATTTAAATAGATTTATGTTATATCCCTGGGTTATTTAATTAGGCGAAATGACATACCTCTTTCAATTTTACGCTATAATTGTGTCGTCACTATAGATAAGAATTTTTCTTTTTTAAATTAATGATTTCTATTTCTTCAACGAAAGTGAAAACATCCTACAATAAAAAAAAATATTGTGAAATTTTATTTATCGTTCTTCGTCTTATTCTCGCGAATTCGGAGATTAAGCGATTAAATTCTCACTCCATTTTCCTTCGGAACAGTCATTCGGATGAAAAATCACTGACTATTCCCATCACAAGAAGAAGAAATAAAGAAAACGAAGTGAATCCAAATAAACTCGCTTTCTCAAAAGCGAAAAACAAGTTTTCGAACTCTTATCTCCAGTGTCTAGTTGCTCATTACGTTGATGTATCATTTTCAGGAAAGTGAGGAGTGACTTTAGAGTCCACGAAACACACGTGAGCTTTATTTTTATTTTGCTCTTTATTTATGACTCCGGCTTTAGAGCTTTTCGACGAAGTGGAAAGTGATAACTGAGTAAGAAGTATAACCTAGAAAGTGCAATGAAATGTGAACCAGCAGCTTAAGCTGTGAGATATCGCTGCCTCATTTCAACAGTTAATCAAGCAGACATGAAGGAATGGGAAACTTGGGTTTCGTTTCCTATAAAACTTATGAATCCGAGCAATCGACTTCGGAATTCTTTCGAACCATATATTAAAAGATATATGATATCGTGACCATGTTATCGTTTTATTTCATTCTAATTGCTTCAATAATGGGAATTTTAAGAATGTAATTCAACATACAAATAATTTGTTTCTTATCTTTTTTTAGAAAGAAAATTACAAAATTGATAAGATTTATAAAATATATTTTTTTTCAATTTCTTATTACACTGAATTCCAGTACTTGAATAAATTTTACTTAAACAAATGCAAGTTCAATCTGATGTTCTTGGAACGGGATAAAACAGTTACTCAAACTATGTTATTTATATTTTTCCTTTATATATCTTTTATACTTTTCATTTTCAAATCTTTAAATATTTATTTTTATATTCTTGATTTATTATTTATATATTCCACTTTTTATATTTGCATTTATTTATTATCTTTTTTTTAAACAATATTTATTATTTATTTTATTATTTAAAATTATAGTTTATTTTCAATTATTTAATTATTTTTACTTTTAATATAATTATTTTATTTTATTTTTAAATTTCATTTTAAATAAGTGGTAATTAATAATATATTTCTTTATTGTTTCAGGAGCAAGAAATTCAGCGATTCGTACCCTTTCCATTGAAGATGGCTGTATATCCAGTGGATCTGGTGTATTTAAATTATGCCCTTCATATTGGAGAAAAAGATCAAAAGACTGAACATCAATAATATGGTGAAATCATCACTATATTATTTGCATATGATGGTTTTAAATCTTGAAGTTTTCCTTCTTCTTGTATCAAAGAAACACTTTAAGGCAAATGAATTGTAATCACAAGCCCAGCAACAAAGATTTGTCAAAATTTGATTTATGATTGTCTGAAATAATGCAATGATATTTATTACTTTTTTTCCTTATCTGCAAGATGTAATAAAACAGCATAATGTATTTTTTCGTCTTCCCACTAAGTAATCCCTCTTTACGACTTTTTATTTATGAAATTTCTATGTATAATAATGTTGGCACATTATTATTCATATTATTATTAGCACATTATTAGAATGCATAAAATTTATGAACAAAATTATCTCTCAAGTAAATAAACTTAAGCAAAATGTAAAACTTTTTTGATGAAAAATCTTGTATGGGAAGATTAGTAACCTTTTAAGTCAGGTTATGACTTAACCGTAATGAAACCTTCAACTACAAATAAATTGATGAGATGAATATTTTTTTAGAAAAAAAAATAGTAACATAATTTTTTAACATTATTAATAACTATTTTGAAGGTCTTATGATCAGATAATTTTAATCAGTGATTCTTCTTATCTTAAATCATTTCTTAATTATGACTATTAGGCTAAATTTAAAAAAAGAGAAATATTTTTTTCCATATCAAACAAATTAATTCGCATTTTCTTTGAATTTTAAATGTAAGTTTCTAAATTCCACAGTAATTATTGCACTAAATATTGTTAGATGTATATATAGTCTTTGAACCATATTGAAGGGATTGTTATGCTTTCATACTTGTCTTTTTTATTTTGATTAGATTACATTACTTCACTCCCTCCTATATTCCATTTATTGAAATCATTATAAGATTTAATGAAAATTTGCTTAAAAACTGTATATTACTTTAAAAAGGATTATTGTTCTCATTAATTATGTACTCCCTGATTAAAATGTTTGCTGCAAAATATATGGGAAAAATAGGAATCGCATGATTGTGATTGATGGTTTTTATTTTTACATAAAGCTTTATATGATATATCTACATATTTAAAATGTAAGAATGTTTTTGATTTCGTAGAAAAAAAATATCGTTAAATCAGCTGAATACTGTAAAAATTTTCTTAAATTATTTTAAAGTATATATTTCTCTTTTACTATATATTTTCTATTTTAATTTAATGTGTAAATAGAAATTCTTTCATATTTTCAAATCTGTATATCGAGCGTATGCATATATTTACAGCCTTCATTTAGAAAAAAAAAACTATTTTTATAAAAAATACTTTTGCTTCTTACAAGTAAAATGATTTCACGATGTTAATTTCTTGGCATAGTTTATTGTATAAAGTAACTTTATTTTTTATGTTCACATTTGCATCGCTCATTTAAAAAATCTCAAATCTTATGTGATATTAAATTTAACTGTTTATCAGCAAATAAAAGAATAATTTAGGCTTTTGGATTTTAATTATGATTCTTTGCAGAAATTGTGCGCTATTCTTAAAACTATCATTTTCTTTGAATTGGTTCCTCATTCATAGTATTTTGCAGCTATTCTTTGAGTTCACATTTATAGGATTCATTAAAAAAATATTTAAAGCAGTAAATTATCTTTAAGAATGATTTTAACTGCTTTCAAAGCATATTCTTTCTGTGAGTTAATGTCCTGCTTTTAATCCATTAACTGCCTTTACGAGATATCTTGTAGTAAATAGCTGTAAAATTAAGAATTTTTTTTATTTCTCTGACAATGAATGGGTTTACCTGATTTGTTTTTATTTTTCAAATCTGATTCCCTAAAGTATTTTTTTAGTATTCAATCCTCTTGCGAATTCAGTCCTATAGGAAATGTTTGATTCCTCTCTGCCTTCAATCTATTAGTTGTCTTTGAAAATGTATTATACCTACATTCTTTGTGTCCATATTTATACCTTTCATTAAAAATAAGATTTGCTAACTGTAAATTTTCTTTAAAATTAATTTTAAACTATTTTAATGCATATTTTTTCCATGAATTAATGTGAATGTGTTTTTATATTGCTTTGATCTTGTTCTGTCAATTTTCCTCTCTGATTCTCCAAAGTATCTGCTTAGAATTCAATCCTATCGCCTCGAACACCTATATCTGAAGAGACAGAAAATAAAGGGAAACATAAAGGCAAAAGAGCTACGATTAATAACAGCAGAGGAAACTTTTGATTCCTCTCCGCTTTCGATCTATTAGATGTCCACTCCTACTGTGTGGGAAGCAATTCCATTTCCTTTCAACAAAACATTCTTTATAAATACATGAGAAAGAAAGGTAGGAAAGGTATAGAAGATATAAATTATCTTTAAAAAGGATTTCAGCTGTTTTTAATACTTCTTATTTCCCTGAATTAACGTCAATGTGCATTTAAATTGATTTGCCCTTGTGTTGTTATGCTTCATCCCTGATTACCAAAAGTATCTGCTAAGAATTCAATCTCATCACTTCGAACGTTGTCCAAAGAATCCATCTAATGGTGAAAATAAAAGGAAACAGGGAGGCAAAAGAGCTGCGACTAAGAGCACCTTTGGGAAACTTTTGATTCCTCCCTGCTCTCGATCTATTAGTTGTCTATTCCTACTTTGTGGGAAGCAAATTCATTTCCTTTCAATAGAAAACTTCTTTATAAATAGATGAAGGAAAAAAGGTAGGAAAGAGATAGGAGAAAAAAATTCCCGATATTTCAGCATGAAAATATTCTTTTCCTACCAAACCATACTTGGAGAACATTTTTCTCCTCTCTCAAGGTAGTGAAGCAAAATCTCGAGTATAGACTTATTCTCTCTGCCCTCTCCTCCCACACTACTTCCATTCAACCGCGCTCGCCAAGCCATGGAATCAATATTGCCGTCTTTGGTGCAGATATCAGAAAGATACACTCTCCTTTGGTGTATCCCCCTCCCGTCAGTACCTCCCGTGTGTAACCCCCCAACCTCCACCACTCAGTAACTGTGGTTAGTGAATCAATGGTCGATTTCTCCTTCGCTCTCCCAGCGGAGTAGGGACTACAGAAATAAATAGTTTTCTCTTTCTGAATTTCTCTCTCTCTCTCTCTCTCCTCTTCCTCTGTCCCTGGCTCCTTCTCTTCCCAGGAGCTGCCTCGGCTTCATTTTTTTATCTCTCAGTTTTTGCTCATTCATTTTTTTTTTCCTACTTCGTTTGAGGGTGGGGAAAACGTCACGTGATACTCTCTCTCTTGGGAGGAGCCGTTTTCTGTGATAGACAGTTTAAGAGGTTGAAAGGGGTGGAGCTTAATTTACTTGATTTTTTTTTCTGATGTTATGAGTAAGATTTTTTATACGTTTTCACGTCCTTTTTTTAACACTTCTCGCTTTTACTTTTTTTGTTATTTATATTGCTACCGTTTGAAGATTTTTCTTCTTTTCTCTGTCTTATTAAATGTAGAGACTTTGATAATGGAAGGACTTTTTTTTTGCCTTCTCCCCCTCGTCGTTATTTTATTTTATTTTATTATTTTTTTACAAATGTGGCAGCCATTAGATTGATTTTTTTTTCTTTCATTCTCTTTCTGATCACCTAATAGACTCTATGCAAATATTCTTTTTAACATTTTTTTTTTTTTTACATTGTAGAAATTCTTTCCTACTATTAGCATAAAAAGGATCTAGAAAAGCGTTTGGCATCTTGATGATGTTTTTAATAAGTAATTCAGCTTAATACTCAATTTTAAATACTAAAGACAATTTAATTCAATTTCAGTAAAGTTGTTTTTCAGGGAATGAATTAATAATACCTTTATAATGTTTTCAATTATGTTTTCGAAGTGAGCTTCAATGTTTGCTTAAAAATCTCTCTTTATTTGTGTTACCGATATTCTTTTGCATTCATATATATATATTTATTAGATATAAAAATTAATTACCTTTTAAAATGCATATCTTGCATTAATCATCTTTAACAATGGAGCTATGTTGATCCTAAAGTAAATTTTCCAAGAAAAGTAATTCTATTAGAAAATGATCTCAAAGATAACAATGTTTTTTAATATTCCCAGAAACAAATTAATAATCATTCATCGTCTATTTGAAGATACGTTTTTTATTTAATTCAAATTGAATGATTCTTGGAAATAAGACCAATCATTGCTATGCAAATTCAAAATCATAAGTAAGATAAATTTTCAGTTTAGAAAAATAAAGGTGTCAATAAATTATATATACATAGGATATAAATGGGATATTTTAAATAACATAAAAAAACGAAAATGTATATATCCATGCATGAATATATAAACGATAAAATAGAATAAAACATAACATTTTAAATACTATTTTTACTATACAGTATTTAAATTATTTTATAATGGTGCTAATTTTTTCTTTTTTAAATACTATTTTTTAACTATAATAAATGTTTTTAGTGAATTTCTAATGTTTCATGCTTGTAATGATTAAAATTTTTAATCAGCATATCACTTAATTTTTCATGATAAATTTTATGCAGTTATTAATTTTTGATAATAATACAAATCAAACAACGATTTAATAAATTTCCAACACTTAATTACGAATTAATACGTAATTATACATTTTTAAAAACTGATTAATTAATTCGTAAATGATTTCATGGGAATAAAGTTGAAAATAATTGATGCTTAAAGTCATAAATTTTATCACTATAGATTGTAAAATAGAATGAAGACAAAAATGTCGGGTGTAAGAAAAAAAGATTTTAAACAGCATTTTATTAGTAAAATAAAACGTATACATTTTTTTTTCAAAAATCAAGAAATCAAAAATTAAAATGTAATTCAATCAACTGAAAGAAAAAACTAGAATATTCATTTAAAGTTAAAATCTTATTATATATGCATTTTTTTTTTTTTGTAAAATTTAAATAAAATCACCAAAAAAAATTTCCTTTTTTAAAAAAAAAAGAAAATTATTCTTTGTAAGAAATTAAAACTATTATAAAATATAAGAAATAAGAAATTTCGTTTAGAATAGGAATATCATTGATGCATAACAAGATTTAAAATTTCAGGGAAATACTTTTAATTTATAGATTTTTGTAAATTAAAATATCCAAGGGGATAGAATAGATAAAAGTTTTATCGAAAGTTTCTTTACTATGAAGTTTTATATGAAATTAAATTATTTCTTTAATATGAAATCTTAGAATACAGATATAAACTTACAGAAAATGCTTCTATGATTACTCGCTATTTCATAGAAGACCAGCAAGAAAGGGATTAGGTTTCTATTTTTAGATAGAATTTTTATAAAAGTTTTCTTTAATATGAAAATAAATTGTTTCTTTTTTATTAAATTTTAGAAAACAAAGGCAAATTCATTTAAAATGCTTCCATGACTGTTTGCTAATACGTGGAATACCAGCAAAAAAAGATGTTATATTTCTACTTTTTATGAAAGGAAAACTGAATACCCGAAAATATATACTGAATTTAACTGAAATATATGGGAACCAGGAAAACTGAATACCTGGTTAAAAATTAGAAAATAATAAATATAAAAAAAGGTTTTTATCGGTATATTAAAGATATATATATATATTTCAATTAATTTTTTTTATTTATTAGTAATTTTTTTTTTTTTTTTTTTTTTTTTTGTAAATTTATGAGATTTAGAAAGGAAATTTTGAATGGGTATATGTTAAGTAACATTTTGTTATCTCTATAAGATTTGGCAATGAAAAAAACTTTGAGACTCTATTTTAAACAAATTATTGTTATGTAAAATTATTTTATTTTTGTAAACTATCAAGGAATAATTGAATTTAAATTTTTAAAGCAAACTTATCTTATAATTTAAAATAAGATTCTTAAAATAGAGTCTGTAAAGCCATTAAAAGATGAGACTGGTATTTGAAAAATTGAAAGTAGTTCAAACAATGAAGAATGCTTAACTTTTAAAAATGAAACCACTAATGGTTTGCCACCAACTGTGCTTCTTGAAGAAATTGCAAAGAATGCAGATAAGAATACAATCACAAGCATCTCAAAACTAGCTGGAAAATTTGCCTATTTCAATGATAATTTTTGAAAAAAAAAAAAAACAAGCTTCAACAAACAAGCTTTTTTTTTTTGTAAAATTGCGCTATTATTTTTTTTTTTTTTTGAAAAAGAAAATATTTAGATACGAATCAAATACTGATTAAATATGAATATTTTTCAATCATTCGTATGAACTGGTTATTTATATAAAAAGAATCATGAATGCACTTAATTTACCATGTTATTCGAAACAATCTGTTATATTATAGTACTCATTTTACATTTATCTATCATTATTTATATCTCTGAACTTACACGCCATTTTACCATGGTGAAATCGGGCCTTAGAAATCGCTATATGCCATTGTCAGAACGAGAAAAAGGTTTTATTAGTACTTATAAATAAGTAGTTAGGGAAGAGTTGTGTAAAATCAGATTTTTTCTGATAATAATACCTATATGGAAAAACTTGAGAAGCAAAAAGTGTGAGCTCAAATCGAGTACAGTCACCATTACGTTGCACTGTTTACAATGTGATTTTGGATTAATTTATCTAATAGTTAGTTAAAAAATATTATTGAGTGTGTAAAATTCCTTTATTTTAGAAAGAAAACCTATATGTATAAAACACAAAACCTTATCCAAATATAAAAGTTGATCCAAATCATTAACGCCGTTTCCTAAATACAGGAAATGAATTTATGTGTACATAAAAATTGCTCTTTTAAAGCTATGAGATAATGTACTAAGCATAAAGTAGACAGCAAAACAATCAAATAGGGTTTCTAGATAAATGCTTTTCGAATTATCCTATAGTAAGCTAATAGAGAAATGCGATGCAATAAGTAATAAGTAAGTAAGCTAATAGAGAAATGCAAGTATATCTGCAAAACCTAGATACTTAAAAATAGTAGTTAGATGTAGTACAATTTAGATTTGAAAGACAGAAAACCAGTTCCAAACAAGAGTAGAGTGAAAAATGTGTATATGAATGTGTATGTATGCCTCTATGTGGTAGGGTTTTTAAAATTGTTTCCTTCAAAATTTTGCAAAAGGATTGATTTGCCTATTCTGAAATTTGTTATGAGCAGCTGTACTAGATGCTTGTTCTTTTAAAAAGATAATACTCGGTTCAGGTCAATCATAAGACAAATGTCTTCCTTCAAAATAAAGTAATGTGCTTTCAAATGAATTTATATAAATTAGAAGAGCTTAAAGCAACTGAGCTTTTGCCGTATTTGTTATATAAAGTGGTTATAATTAAAGTTCCGCTTTGAAATAGTCATCTATTATAGAACAATAGTCAAGGAAAATTACTTAGCATAATATTATCTAACTTGATAATAGTTTAACGGAGGTCATAAAAATTTCTTTTTCGTCAAAAAATAAGCTCACCGGGGGAGGGGGGGGAAGGGTTCTGTATGCATTATTGTTAAGCAAAGTAGGGAAGGAATACATAAGTTTAAAATGCGTTTAATCGTTTTTAAAATATAGTATAAAGTATGTTCACTGAGGCGTCCATCATTTTCTGAAAGCATCTTCAATCGCATTACTGCATTCTCAACAGTAGCTCTCAGTATATCAGGAGGAATGTTAAACTACGTCGGTGTATCACATCTTTCAGTTCCGCCAAATTGTTTAGAATATCATAATATACATTACTTTTTAAATATCACACATTTAACATACCTTGTAACAGGTTTCATGAATGATTAAACACATTTTAAATTGGTGTCTTCATGCCTTATTTTGCTTATCAACATTGACACAGCGCTATTCACCTTTAGTGCGTTTATAAACTTTTTTTTTTTGGCAGAAAATAAATTTTTTAAATTATTACCAAGTTTGATAAAATTTTGTCCAGAAGTTTCCCTTTTATGACCTTTTCAAAGTGAAACTTTCATAACAACCTCTGTGCCAATTTTAATCCTGTAATTGAAGAAATAGTGCATAGATATATTTCAATTCAAAAGACTGATAGCATGTAGAGATTGCTCTAATTGCAAAAATATGGCTAGAAACATTACGGTCAGTACTTTTTTTCTCGCATTTTATTGCTTTATAAATATTCCACAAAAAAGTTGGAATGCAGAAAAAATATTTTGATAAATTATAATAATTATTTGTCTATAATTTTTATTGTGATATAAATAGATTGCAGAAAAATTATTTTGATAAATTATAAGTATTCTTTATCTATAATTTTATTGTGATATAAATAGATTGCAGAAAAAATTATTTTGATAAATTATAATTATTATATACCTGTAATTTTATTTTGATGTAAATTAGATTGCAGAAAAAAATATTTTTATAAATTATAATAATTATTTACCTATAATTTTTATTTTAATGTTAATCAGTTTATAATTAGAAACTTAACAAAAAATATCTAAATTTAGATAAGCAATCAAATAAGTAACATCAGAGACCTTTGAAAGCTAAACACTATTACATTCCCTTGATGTCGATCTCAGTTTTCGTTCAATGAAATAGAGTTCAAATATTATATTCGACCCTCCGACCATTACAGAAGACCATTACAGTGGCAGAAGCCATCTGCATATTGCATTCCGACACGAAATCACTCCCAATAACGACCAGCAATAAACAACGACATTCATTTTAATTACAAACAGTCTCTAATTCTTTTCTTTAAATGCGACTCTCACTGGGGTCTCCATCTCACAGGAAATAAATATATTTCAGAAGGAAAGTGAGCTTTGCCCTCCCCTTCCACGGCTTTGCTGAATCAATAAGATCCAAACCCGCTTCCTTCCCTCGTCCCCTTGACAGATAAATGGTCGAGACAAAAGGCCGAGCGGCGTTAACGAGGCTTTAATTAGGCTCGTATATTGCTTAATTACTAGACGCCTCCGATAAAGAGGGCATTAATCAATGTTTAATATGCAAAACCGCACTGCTTTTACTTCCCCTCTGCGTACTCACCCCCTTCCCTAAACGAACACCGAAGCCAACTTAATGAGTTTCCGCTTGCAGAAAAGAATAGAAAAAGATGTACCTCTTGACCTGATCGTTCATTATCCAATTTGCTTACTTGAACAAATTTCCAAACACATTTACCTCCTGATTGTGTACCAAAACGCATTAGCGTGGAAATTTTTACTCGTTTAGGAAATACGTGCGTGCAGGAATGTGTTTTAAGGTTGCTTTTGGAGGATGGGTGGAAAAAAATCGGAGCACACACATACCTACTGTTTATTTTGCCTCACAAACTTTTACTAAACAATTATCTGGAGGAATGCCAGGCGTTATTCTTTAGAAATAAAAATTCTTCTTCACAATTGCTGGAAATGAAAAGAACTCCATTTATTTGGTTTGGGAAGTTTTACAGAAAAGTGTATTTATGGATTTTGTTTGCAGTTCTCGGATTTTTCTGGTGTGATCGTCATTTCGAGAAAATGATGAAGATATTAAAGAATTCTCTTCTGTTTAAATTGGGCACTTTACTTTTTCAAAAAAAAATGTAAACTGATTAATTATCTGTGAGTTTTAGTTTCTCTCTTTTAAAATCTTTGGCAAAATATTATTGTAAAAAGAGGAGGGTAAATAATAACGTTTAAGTTATTTCTTTATTCATCGCTCTTTGTTTGTTCTCCTTTGTTCAAATTCTATCCCAATCTAATTCCGAACAATTTAAATGTTTCTTTTTTTATTATAATTTCTAGCTCGTATCATGTATTTTATATATAAATAATAAATGATGTTTTCATTTTAACAATTATTTAATGAGTTAAGACAGTTAAATATTTAAATTTCAAATTGATAAGTACCATTGAGAATGAAAATTTGTCGTTATTAAGGGTTTTTAATGGAATTTTAAAAAGGGATATTAACTGATAGGAGAAACAGAGGCAAAATAAAAAATAGATAAGTTCTTGTTCATATTTCTCGGCGATACTGTTAGTGCTCTACATTGAAAGACTAAAAATATTCACAAAGAAATTATCGCCTTCCTTTTTTTTATTTTATTTTTACTAACCCGCTGTAATTTTGTTATATGTTCAATGTGAAACCTCGTTGACTGGCAGGGAATTTATTTGATTATTCTTTGTTATATATGGGTGCCTTAATGAATATGATTTTATCATTATTCATTTATGCCTTGACTTTGTTATTTTTGTTAAAAGCAGAATTTTGTATTTCTCCTAAATTTTTTATTTCCATTTGGTGAAATCTACCCAGTAAAGAGACGACTTTGTCACCCCCTCAAGTGTTTTTAACTGTTTTATATTTTGCGTTTAATTACATTTATTACAATTTTTGCTCGATTTCCTTGACCAATCAGCATGATTCGCAAACTGTTTCAAATCCTGCTGCAAGTTTCATAGACCTACAAATATTTGGGAGATGTGCTAGTTCTACAGGAAATACGTCAGGCTAGGCAAGATCATTTAAAGATGCTGATTATAAAAAAGGCTGAGGGGAGTAATGTTCACTAAAAGACATAAATTTGTTTTATGACACTCAGGATATGATCTGATCCTTAATCTTGATCGGCTACCTTGGCACACCACTAGGGCACACAGATTTATCTGATTGACTGGACAGTTGTGAAATCGACACTGGTGTGAACTATGGTTGAGTACTAAGAACCATCAGCTACCAGGTACAATCATTACTAAGGGAAGCACGTCCAGTCATCTTCTATGGAAGTATCTGACCCCCACCTTTTCTATGTCCAATCGGTTGGCGAGAAGCTGAAAGCTGAACAAAGCTGTTTCAGCTGAAGCAAAGCTGAAACATCTCATCCTCATCTCTGAGGTGCTTCTCGATGGAAGACTCAACTTTCTTAAGAAAATACACAGGAATTCCAGAAAAAAAATTCTATCCACGAAGAGAGAAACTTAAAAAAGAAACTTTTTGGTAATAAAAAAACCCGGCTGATTTTGTGTTAATTAATCTATTGCGATCTAGAAAAAGAATACAATGCACTTTTCATTACATACCATATTTAACAATGTTTAATTAATTAATGAACCGTCCTATCTTCTAATAACAAAAATATATTCAAATTTTCCTTAAATTGTCATCTTGTAATAACCCTTGAACAGAAGGATATTTTTATTACTTTTTGAATAATAATAAAATAATTTTAACTTTGTTACAAAAGTGTAATTCAACGAAGTAAAATAAAATATCGTTCTAATAATATACTAAGAAAGCAATTTATCTTAAAAACCCCATTTTTTAAAAATTGGAAAGCTTTTAACTTCGTCCTCTTGTTTCGGTCTCCCACAATAAAATAAGCAGTTAGGAATAAATATTTAGTTACATTTTAAGTTAGTTAATATTTATATTTAAAACTACTAGGTATCAAAATATTTTTTAATTACAATTGTAAAAAAATATAAAGCATTTACATTTTTTAATAATCTTTTCATTAGTTGAAACTTCAAAAAAAAAAAAAAAACGTATGAGATATCAGAGAAATATTCGAAGCTTTTACATGCGCATTTACATTTTTTAAATTATCTTTTCATTAGTTGAAACTTCAAAAAAAAACGTATGAAATATCAGAGAAATATTCGAAGCTTTTACATGCCTACTTCGTCAGTTTAATAATCAGCCGTAGTCCTAATTTGTCTCTAAACTATCGAAACTCCATAATTATGAAAAATAATACTTTTACTTCGAAGTTTTGCAATGTTTTATTGGATTTTTATATTCATTTAAGTAAATTTTTATTTTTAATTTTTGATTTTATTTTTTGAATTACATTTTTTCAAAAATAAAAATTTTCTGTAACATAAGATTAATTTCGAAGAACACATTTTGTGGGTTGGGTTTTCTCGTAAAATACACAAATAATGTTAAAAGAGACACAATTATGAACTAAGAAATATTTTTCAGTTTATTTTAAATATACGAAAAGATTTTTAAATAATAACTAGATATGATTCAGAAAAATAAATAGGAATCTTTGATATTACATTTTAACTGTTTATTTTCCTAGAAAATTTATTCTTAATAATGATATTCACGTTACTTTTCTCAAAATAAAAATTCTTCATAAGTAATGGAAATGAAAAGAATCAATTCTATTTGTTTGATTTAGAATAAGAAGTAGAATATTTTTCAAAACTTTTATTTTTTATTTTTCAAACATTTACTGAACAATTTTTTGTAATTTAATTTCAATAGTATTTTTCTGATTTGAACAACATTTCAAACAAATGAGGAAAATTTTAAAATGCATTTTGTTTTAAATTGTTTCTACGCTGTACAAGTAAAACCAAATAATTGCTTACAAGTTTAAAATTTATTTTTTAAATGCCATTATGGAATATGATTTCAGAATCGTTTTTCAAGTTGGATTACATTTCAATAAAATAATAAAAGGGTTCTTTCTATTTAAAACGGTACTTTTGAATTTATCAAAAAGTTAAATTGTATAATTCTTAGTGAAGTTCAAGTGTAATGTTGACAATGCTTAGTCAAAAAGAATAATTTTGAAAAAATAAAATGAGTGATTTCTTTTAAATCTGTTTTTTTTTTAAATGTTAAAAGTAAGATTTTTATGCCATTCTTTAAAATTTAAATGGATTATTACTGATAAGTGTAAAATCTTTTGGTTTGTATTTGTTGATAATCGATTGAAATTTAATTTATGTAATTGATTATTCTTAAGATTCAACTTAATCGGTCAAAGAATTCAACTAAGAATTTATGACTCTTGTGCCTGGTCTAGTCTATGCAAGTGAAACTTGGAAGCTCAGTATTGTCTGAACATGTTCATAAGAAAGATCCTTAGAACTGTCTTTGGCCCAGTACTAAACAGAGGATGTTGGTAAACTAAATTCAATAGGCAAACACAGATAACACTGATTATCCGAACAATAAGTTAAGATTGCTCTGACATATCTGAAGAGTCCTGAAAACAGCGCCCACAAAACATCCACTTTTAAAAGTCATTTGGAATTCAAGGTCAGAGGAATACTAACTAGATGGTTGGATGATGTCGAAAGAGACCTCAATGTTCTGAGGATAAAGAACGTGAAGAGAGTAGCGGGAGATCAAAAGCACTGGAAAGTGCGGTTGGTTGAGTCAGCCAAGATTTGAAAGAGCCTGTTATGCTCATGAAGAAAGAGAATTGATTATTCTAAGCAGAAACATTAAATATAATACAATGAATATGCTTAATAAAACAGTTGCCTAAAATGAGCTCTTTTTCTCATAAATTAATATTGATGTTTTTATATTAATATTAATAGTTTTATTTTAATATTAATTAAAAGATTATGAGTGAATTGTAAGCATAAAGTAATTATTTTTGCAACATTTAAATGTTTGATTTCGAGCCCACCAGTAATAAGGAGTGCAATTGGTTTTATAATTGTAACATATTTGTGTTTAAAAAAATAGTTTTTTAAAAAGCATAAATATGTTACAATTATAAAATATATCGGTATTCTGGTTCTAGAATAATCATTTCATATTTAACGGAAAGATTTTGTACAGTTCTAATGCAAAAAAGTAATTTCTTTCAAAAAAAACTTACATTCCTTGATTTATTT
The DNA here is from genome assembly GCA_026543055.1 of Argiope trifasciata. Classification (NCBI taxonomy): domain Eukaryota; kingdom Metazoa; phylum Arthropoda; class Arachnida; order Araneae; family Araneidae; genus Argiope; species Argiope trifasciata. The sequence continues at coordinate 2,741,298 of JAPMOQ010043861.1, read as the reverse complement.
AAGTCTGAAATAAAGCTACTTGAAATATATTCTAGAAATTTGTTTTAACTTATTTTAAATTATTAAACTTCTGTCACTTTTTAATTATATTCATCCGTTCTTATTACGTTCAACTTTCAAATACATCATCTATAATTCATTTGCATAACGCCTTCAAAGCAATGAATCTAAGTTAATAAAGTAATGAAACTTCTCCTATATATGAGCACTGTATTCTTTCACCTTCCAAAACCATCGATTTTGTAACATTTTCCGTTATATTTAGAACCTTGAACCGGAATAAATAGTCGCTCCTCGCATATGTATTGGCCGATTTCATGAAAGATATGCTTTGTTCCTTCCACCCCCCTTTCTCTCCAAGTGGCAAGTCTCCCTCCCCCTCTAAAATAACGGGACCATCCCCTTAAACTTCATCCACGCCGGCAGCGAATCTCCTTTAAATGTGAATTTATAGCTCTGGAAATGAGGAAATAACATTCATTCGCAGATGTACCGCTGCACCATGAACTCGGAATTCCCATTCGGAAACTGGCGGATAGGTGTGATCGGGGGTAATATGTAACTGCACTAAACGGCTTCAGAGGGGGGATGGGCAAGGTAAATAACCATGGGGGAAGGGGCACAGTGACGTTTATGCGTGCCTATTATTTGGGATCGGGAGAAAATCGTTGAGGCGGCACAAATCTGTGAGAGGGAAGGATGTCTCTTTCGCTTTTATTTCGACTACATCGCTTGGATATTAGTTTCGAGGTAAACACTTAGATTCGGATACAAAGTTTCCCATGCAAACGTTTTTGATGTTGGATTTTTAAAATGGTAATTGGTGATGATGATGGAAATGGAAGGTGGGAGGATGTGCCATGCAATAGCTAGAGGGAAATGCTATGGGAAAGTAAAATAAACTTTTATACAAAGATCTAATTATAGAGACCCCATAAAACGACACTATAGCATAAACTTTTTACAAAGAAATCTTTGCGTGTTCGGTTTTGTTTGTTTGGGCTTTATTGACTGGAAAGCCATTCTTTTATCATTTTGTATCAAATTTACAATTAAATCTAAATTTGTTAATTTTATTCTGATTAGGAAATGTAAAGGAAAATTGTAAAAAGACTTACGAAATTAATGTTAATAGTTCGAATCCTATTTATTACAAAATATTAGTATAACTGGAAATCCAAGGTTAAACTAAATATTAAAATCGAACAAATTAGAAAAATGGAAATATATGAGAACGTGAGAATCTACATATCAATGTAGTTAGTGTGGCATAAACTGTTTGAAAGGGATGTAGGAGTTGAAAATTAAAAAGGGCGTTTTATTAGAATGTAAATAACAAGAAGATAATAATTAGCGTGGTTATATAGCAGCATGCTCTCTGTGTAACAATTGTTGTTTAAATCTAGTGTTTCCAATAACCAAGTGTGTTCTAGCAATATTGCTTTCTTTTCCTTTTCTTTTTTTTTCTCAAAGAAGGCTGATTTTGTTCAACAAACTACAAATGGAATCGCTATGTTATTCGGTGCTATAGATATTACTTCTAAAATCTAATACTATAATACGAGGAATGGTTGCCAAGTCGAAAATCGCCCCAGAATTAATAAATCCAATAAACTTGGGGGTCTGGGGTTTTTGGCCACGAGGAATCGATAAAGCGCCGGTTTTGAAGCGCTACGGTCGAGCAGTTCGGAGTTACAGATAGGATATTTTCAAACTTTATTAGTTGGCCATAATGGCTATAGATGGCAACACTTAAATTTTCTTTGTCTATTGCCTAATAGGTTTCAAGTGGTAACGTTCCGGTTATCTTTTCGCCAATGGTTTCACAAATTTTCTTATGGCATGTATTGTTTTGATAAATCACAATTGAAAATTTAAATCTTCGAGTTAGCTTCGATACCTGTTTTCTCCGAGCGGAGCTCGGTCATCCGCTGGTATCTTCTAATAGGCTGTTGTATGTTGCATATTTTAAGGCAAGATGAAATGAAATGTAATGATTTTCATTTTAAGAAAGCTATTCTTATTTTCAAAATGTAACTGAATATATTAGCATGGATCAAGTTAAAGGATTTATCATTATATAAAAGTTTAACTATCACATACAGTCTTAATTGCAGCTTTTGATAAAATGAAAATAAATTGAGGGGAAATTTCTCATTGATGGATAAGATCTATCTTTTTTTTTTTCCTTCTAAATTTTGGATAAAATGTGTATATCTAAATGAAAAAAAACCTTCAAAACTCTTCCCCATGGAAAATTATGTGTAAATTTTATATTCAAATTTGCTATTACTCATAAATATCTTGCTTCTGAAAATAAAGGAATATTTTAAAAGGATATGAAACAATAAAAAATGAAGTTCTTTTCTTAGTTTTAAACCAGAATAAAATAAAATTAAAGTATGAGATTTAATCCTGATGTTCATTTGTTTCTTTAAAATCAAATATTCATTTTAAATTGCTTCACATTTATTCATTTAGAAAAAAAATCTAATATTTTTGTGGTCAGTGATATTTATCCATGATTTTAATTTAAGATCTCGAAGTTGACCCTTCTAAGTAGTGTGTGAAGTTGATCACATACTACATACATACATAATGCTATATTGTTTTAATAAATAAATCGACAAGTTGCTAATTTTAAACTCCTTCTACAATCAAAGAAATCGGGCATTTTATGCACGAATTAAAAGTGACTAGCATAGATAGGCAACAGGTGTGGTATTTGGCAACTTTCCAAAACGTGATAAATTCTCCCAAACAATGCTTTAAGGTGGAATATATTTCAAGATTGATCTACGATATTGCAACCTATGAAAAATTATTCCTATGGTTACTTTCATTTTAAAAATTCTGAAAATGAACTATTTTAATTTAAACACAAAGAAAATATTTGATGATTAAAAATTGGTTACTTCAAATGTGTTATGAAATATTTTTTTTTATCTATGTATGAGTTGTTTTAAAAATATTGCATGATTAAATGAGTATAGTAGTAAAGGACATTTAAAAATTATTGAAGATAACCACTCAAAATCTATCATATAAAACCTTTTTCTAATATCATAATATGAGCACAGAATAATCACACATAAAATTCTATTATGTTATTGCAGCATTGATTGTAACAATACAAAATAGAGCAAGAAAAAAATTAACAAAAAAGTTTTTGCAGACAAACTGTTTGAAATAAAGTTAAGTGAATTTATTGAAAACTCTAAATTATAATAAAAAATAAAATTTTATGCTTAAAAAATTGAAAATTAATCTCTATATTTCTAATTAATTATTAGTATTGTAATCAGGAAATTAAAATAACTATTAACAATTTTTGTGATTAAAATAAATAAGAATATTTTGAGTAAAGCTTAGTGACGAAATATGGCGTATGTAATTTCGGAATAACTTTTTTGGCTAGTGTCCCAACTATATGTAAATTTATAAAACATAATATTTAATTTATGTTAATTAGGTATGTTTATTTTAGTTTTATTTACTGACGAATCTGTTATCTGTGATAAAGTTATAACCTCTCACAAAACCGCAAAATTGGAGGGTAGAAATTCAATTCCAATTATTTTACCTGATACAATTCTGGAGCTTTACAGAAATGGAGTCCTGATTTTTAATCAAGTTATTTCAACCTTATAGTAAATGCAAATATGGCGATATCTACTGTGTGATTAGTTAGCAGGACATGCAGCATCATAATCTAGAAACAAATAGAAATTTTTTGAAAAAATATTTTTTCGATGACACTTTTTTTATTACACAATATTTACTAAAAGAAATTATCGTTCAATTAAAAATGACCATAAAAATCGTTAATTTAAATTTATATTTGCTAAAAACGCGTTACAACAGTGATTTCTTGATTAAAAACTTACAATGTTTTTCATTTGTTTGTCTCAATTTACGCTTGCCTTTAAAAGTCAAAAAAGAATTAGAAAAGTCAAAGAAATATTTCTTTTCAAGAACTGAAGTAATTTTAAAAGCCAATTACATATTTCACTTTTATTATAGTCTTCATAATTAACTATTATTTATAATTAATAATTTTTATAAAAAATAATCATCTTTGAGAATTAGTGAATACATTACTGTTCATCATAATCAACCTATTCTTTTTAATGATTCCTTTGTTTAGTTTTTACTTCGATTCAAAGGACAAGAGATAAATTTAATTATAAACTCATCACTCAGAAATTACGAAAAACCTTTAAAATAATTAACCTCTCATCATCAAAAATTAATAACAGAAGGACGAACCTAACATCATAAACAGCTTTATTAATTGATTTTTGTCAAATTTTCATTTTCAATATCAATTAAATTAGTCAAAGATTAAAACCTTCAATTATATCCCCACTCTCCGACCATTTTCTGTACAAGTGTAGCAGTAAAATTAAAATAACTTTAAGGAAGAACCAAATTCGATTTTCATTAATTCAAGTAATACTTAAATAAACTAAATCTGAGTTTTAAAAAAAATAAAGATTTACTTGTCTCATTAAAGAACGATTTGCGACTTTCAGAACAATCTAGTAACTCCCCGCTTGGTGTTTTTTTTTCTGCCCGACTCAAAAAAAATGAAAAATTATATCGTTAATTAAGAAAGTGAGTGCCAGAAAATTTCCCTTAAAATAATTCCCCAATCATTTCCTAATGGCTCCCATGTTGGAACTCGAAGTTAAAGAAAAATAAATGTTTTGAATGAAAAATGCTTTAGGTTGTCTGGTCCAACCATTATTCCATAAGGTATAATTAGTTAATACGGTGCCAAGAGTGTAATTTTTGTATTTTGATGATTTGGTAGTAAAGGTAAGTTTAATGAGGATAAATTCCAATCAATTGATTACCCTTAAAAACTCCTTTATTTCGCCTCGTTTGAGAAGCGTTTAGCTCATGTTTGCTAGTATTTTATGACACAGAGGCTTGTTTTTGATATGTTTGGTCAAATTCATTGCTTAGAGATACGAATTTTTTTCAAAAAAGAATGTTATTTAATATTGAAACAAAAAGAAAAAAGTAGAAACTGAAGTACAAACCAAATCAAATTAACACATAAAGAGAAAATATTAAACAATTTATATTTAATAAAGCTTGACTCTAAAACGGTTGATATTATGCTACATTATGACTTATGGCACTTTACAAGTCGGCTATCTACAGTTATCTGCCAGCGATTTAAACCGAATGAGCAACTCTTGTTTTTTCAGTAGCGCCAATTAGGACCAAGTGAATGACTTAGTTACTTCATGTGCCACATTTGTTTGCACAGCCTGGAGGGCGCAAACACACACCTCACAGATATAAAGCAGAGGAAGAACAATAAGGCCCTAACTGGGACTCGAACCCGTTACGCCAAGTTCACGGGGAAGTAGCGGTTGATTCTAATAGGCTCACATCAGAAACTCGACTTGCAAAGTGTTAACTTTAAAGCTCTTCTCCATCTTTGCTCATTTTGTATTTAGTTGGTCATAAGATGAAAGGAATCGAAACATTCATTTTAGACCTTCTGTCTTTTACTTCGGCAGCTCAAAAGTCGATGTGGTTAATTCTAAAAGGCATAAATCAAAAACCCAACTTTTACAATATTAGCTTTAAAATTATTAGGCGTCTTTCCATTGCTCATTTTGTGTTTTGTTTCTTCATAAAATGAAAACAATGAAACATTTTTTTCGGTCATCATTTACATTTAACATTGGCAGTTCAAATGCAAGCATTGTTGATTCTAATAAGCATAAATAAAAAAAAAACTCGACTTGCACACTGTTAACTCTAAATCTTTTCATTGCTCATTTGTATTTTATTTTGTCATAAAGTGAAGAAAATCAAATCAATCAATTTTTTTTAATTCACATTCCTTCACTTTGCTTGAATTACTTTTATACTGCTATATTCATGAGTACCTTGCTGTCACCTTTCCTGTTATTAATCTTAAACTGAATATAGTTCTGTAATTTGAGTCTGAACATCATATATTTAAATTTATGTAGTTGTTTGCTCTGCGCATCATATATTTAATTCTGCCTAGTAGCGTTTTCGAGTTTTGTTTTTTCCTTGGATTAAGGCAAACTAACAATCTTCTATTAAAAATATTTGCCCAAAATTATATAAAAACGTTTAATTTAGAATTAAAAATCATATACTAAGCTTGTTACATATGTGTAGATTTATACAGTTTAGGTGGTTTACCATGTTCATAGCCAGCCACCCATGGGACTGTATTCACTTTTCAAGAATTATGTTTTCAAATATCAGGGATCTGTAAAACGAAGATTCTTTTTTAGTGAATAAAATTATTTGAAAAATTATTGTACTTGCAAAAATGTATATTTATCGAATTAATATTCTGCAATATTTGAAATCGTGTCTGATATTTACTTCTCCCTATTTCTCAATCTATTTTAAGTGGAAGATAAAGTTCATGCAAGTACATTTATGTAGTTTTTATTATAAAACAAACCATTCTTCATAGTTTTAATAATTCTTCTCATTCCCTTTTAGGAGTTAATGTTAAAAACAGAGAATGTGTATTTAAGGTGCCATTTTTTAAAACTAAATAACGGTTGGTTGTTTTTTTAAAAATAAAACATGACATTTATGAATAATATTCTGCCAATAAATTCTTCATTTTTAGTAAAGAATTTTAAAAGCTCATTGCTGAGACCCTGTTTGAAAGGAATTTTTACTCGATTAATTAAGTTTAAAAACAAATTCAAACATCAAAAAAGAACAATGCATTTAGTAGAAAGAATTTATTTGATTTCATTGATATTATACAAATTATTTAGCTGCTGTAATATAGAGAGGAAAGAATAATAAATTTAAAATATCTTGGTCAATTAAGAGAATACAAAATATAACGGAATAAAACTCTTTACTGTTAATTAAGGTACATGCCTTGAACTATACACAAATTCATCTCCCGTCTGTTTCACACTTGCAATAATGAAGTAATTGTATTTTATTTCACAGTAAAGTCGTCTTAAAAACATGCTACAAACAAAGGAGAGTCTTAAAATTACATAAAAGTAAGAAAATCAGAAGGGATAAAATATGGTTGCAAGAAGGAAAAAAGAATAATAAATACCTGATCAAATCTATAATTGTTCATATCCTAATATCAGAGAACGATACTGACTATGAGATTAACCACATAGGTATCCAATACCATAAAACAGAGTTCTAACACTGCAGAATATATAAAAATTAAAAGGGACTATATATGGGTTGTAAGAAGGAAGAAAAAGTGTCAAATACATTGTACATTTGCTTAGATATTCCACCAGAAAATAATACTCACTATAAAGTTTGCCAAAATTGTAGTAGCTTGTTTCACGGCAATTTCATCTGAAAATCATTTAATCTTTTAAGATTTTAGCAGTAATGTGTTGTGAATTGCAGGGAAAGAAGGTCAAATCTATAACTGTTCAAATCCTCGTATTAGAGAAAATACTAATTATGAAAACTAGAGCGTATTAGCTTGTTTCACATCAGCTCTATTTTGGATCCGCTTACTATAAAGGAAGATTTAAAAACTGCAGGTGAATATTTGAAAAATTAAAAAGGACAAAGCATGGTCTGCTAGAGAGATAAAAGATTATTTCTCTGTCAGGTCTGATATTGTACTCGAAGTAAAAGAACATGGTGGTTAAGTCAATTTTCTCAAATGTTATCCCAATCCATTAAGGGAAATCAAACATTCATTTTTTTTCTTATAATGATATTTCTATCTTGAAGATGCTGCTAGTGTGCATTCTCTGACTAACGCAACTACAAAGCAACGACATCGCTACGTGCCAACAGAACTTATTTCTGCATAACCCATACAAATGTTATACAGTATAATCACAACAAAAATTTTATTAAATTCATCATATTACTTAAAATGAATCTCCATTCAAAAAAAGGATTGTTAAAACTCATAATAAAGAAATAATGTTATATAATAGATATAAAATAAATTCATTTTTCGAAATATTCTAAGAAAATCTGTTTTGGCACAAATGCAAGAATCTGAAAAAAGTTGGCAAGAATCTAGAATTAAAATAATTTTTGTCCTGTTTACACTCTAGTTCTTGTTTATAAACACCCATGAAAGATAACTTAAAAAGGAACATCTTTTATTTTAGTATCTTTTATTTAAATTTCTTTCAATTAATTGCTGAGTTGCAGAAATTTTGGGAGGTATTTTTCGTCTCTTGTACTAGCATCACCTGACCAAGATTCGAGATCACCTTCCCGTTCCAAAGCAATATTCACGTTAGTTGACATTAATATAAGTGAGCTAAATTAATCACGAATGTTTTTAATCAAAAAATTCACTAACACATAAAAAAAATGCAGAATAATTATATTAGAGGTATCGAAAATTTATAAATTAGAAAGCGATTTTATTTGAACAATTTTATTAAAATAAATGAAGTCAAAAACAAAACTAAAATTAATATTGATTTTAAAATGGTCTTTATGCTGCCTGAATTTTAGAATAGATGAATAAAAAAGAAAGAAAACAATGAAATTCTAATTTCAACTTTTAGTACATTGAACTATTACATGTGCATTATTTTTCTTTTCATAAATTAAATTTGTGTTCAAGACAAACAGTTAAATAAAAAATCACTCTGTTCTCGCACTTAGGCCTTTTTCATTGTACTCTAAGGCTCTCCCTTCTTCCTTGTAAAAGGAATTGCTTTCTAACAGAGTGAAAAATAAGTACTTTTAAATCCTTGAATTACGCAACGAACAAAAGCATCTCCCTTGTGTGATATGATTCTAAAATAATCAGCTTTAGAGAAAGCCATATAAGTGCAGAAACCTGCGAAGTGATAATCTGAATGCAGTTCGTCAAAAAGGAAGATAGGATATTATCCTTTTCATTTTTTCATGTAATCACAAAGGATGTACTCACTGAAAAATTCTCCACTCAAATAAAAACCTAATTTCTGCCAAAGAAAAAATATTATTTAAGATGTAAAGTATTTTTAAATAAAAGAAATATTGCAAATCGTATCCTTTTCTTTTTGCCGACATGTAATTTTTTTCAGAATTTGAAGAAATTGTAATGCATTTTATAATACTAAGATTTTTCTTAAATATTTCTTTAAATTTACTTTTTATCATATTTCGAAAGTTTTGTTAAAATGCAAATACTATATGTGATTTAATATCGTGTCATTTCGATTTTTTTCTTTGTAATTAAACAGAAATGTCTAATAGATGCATTGGACTTTTTTTTTTTCATTTTCTTCATACAATTCATTTGTCAGTTTTTTTTTTTATCATTATTCTTTTTATTCGAGGAGAACAAAAAACAGCAAACATTTATCAAATTTTTACTTCAGATTTATAATTTTATTATTTTAAAGTTACTCTATATTTTGAATTGCAGAAGATTCATGAACCCATGCTTAGTGTTCAACTAAAGATTATAAAAGATGTCCTTAAATTAACACAATAATGTTGGCAAATATTGTGTTAATTTAAGGACATTATTGTGTTAATTCGTGCAATAAAGTGCTGCAAATCCTATTAAAAAATGTTTGACACCTGATAGTTTAGGATTAATAAAAATGGAGCGTTACACGACAGAAAAACATGTTAACACAAGATTTGAATAAAATAAAATAAATAAACATTTTTCACCTTTAAATTGTTATATACTTATTGAATCGTAAGCTGCACAGAATAGGCTTAAGTGTGGAATAGCACAGAGAGCAAATGATGTCCAAGGCTTTGTGTCACTTTCGTACTCATTTGTCGAAATTTTCCTTGACCATCTGGTATAAGCGTGTTGAAAGTCCTGTTAGTATAAACCTTTGACAATTCTCAAATTTTCGAATTGTGACTTCCAGTCTCTCATCGTTTTTCATATACTGTTCAACGATGAAAACACGTTATTCTATCATGTAACGTTACATTTTTACTACTCTATCATCTATCAAACGGTTTTTTTAAAGTGATAGCCAACAAGAATGGTAGCAAATTCAAATATTGCGTTAATTTTGGTCTAACCATTAGTATAATGTAGTGTACTTTGAATTTAAATCATCCATTTAATCAGTTGTTGTTGTCGTGTCCGTCCACGGAAAGGGGGTGCAGTAGTTTCTGAGGGTAAAGACCCCTGAGCACCCAGAGGGCAGAACTTAATGAGGTGTAGTCTGGAAATGACTTGCTGATTCACGTGCCAATTCTCATCATCTGGGAATAAATTCAAAATTATAAGTTCTATCACGATACAAACATTCATTAGATACAAAAAAAGATGTTAATCTTAAGGAAAATTTATGAATCATATCATTAAAATGTTTTTTTTTAAATTAACGTTGCCAAAAAATCATATTTTATGCCTGTTTGAGTAACTTTTTTTCTATATAATTTAAATGAATTTTCTAAAAAAATTTCTTTCCTTACATATATTATTATTATTATATTATTTATTCCCTTATATAAAATATAAAGAATTAAAATGTTGATATTTCAAAACGAGCAATCACTAACAAGCAACATGAGGAAAATAAGACATGAGTCATTCAAATAATAACCTATTCTATTAATTTTCCTGTAATATTATGAAAAGTTGTTTTCGAATTGGATTGTATATCTTTGAAAAAATTGTTTTAAAATAATGCATACCAGATACCTTATTGAACCCTTTTTGTTTGCATTCAAAGCCGGATTAATTTAATACCGAAAAACTAAAAACAATAACTCATTTTAAGTGAACGAATGATGGTAAGGCGTTGATTATGATGCCTTACTTAATTCTTCGTTATTATATTAATCATATATGACTGCAATAAAAATAAACAGAAGCATATTAATTTCGGTAAACTTATACTTATAAAACAAATACACAAATACCATACAAAAAATAATAATACCTCTTTCTAATAAATTTATCTAGAGCATTTCTATGTATGTCTTATGGGACATCAATTGTATCTGTTTACCAAAATTATATTAATTGATCAGTCGGTTGATTTAATCTGTCTTTTTATTGCGATTGTTTCCTCAGTTCCATGAATTATGTTTCTGCTGAATAAAAAATAATTTCAAAGAGGAAACAATGGAACTATTATTAATATAAATCCTAATTAATTTAGAATCCACTGTTTTATGTGTGTATGACAATACTGAAGAAATTCTGAACTCAGTCATTAATTTAAATTTATTACTGTGCATAATGTTAATATTTGATCGTTAATTATATTCAAGCAATCATGCTGTTATATATATTTAGCATTTCCGTTCATAAAATGATAATAAAGATGCTCATAGAAAGTTGACGTGATATCTATAATAAACAAATATACTAATATCATTGAATGTTCCTACATTGGAGGGGGGTATATTTTTTCCCTTTAAATTTGTTGTTCATCTGAGATTTCTTTAAGTCTTAAATATATTAACATAAGGAAATTGTACAATTTAAGGTGAATTAATAATTATTGAACATTAGTAATTATATTTAAAATAATCTTTCTTGGATATTACTAATTTCTACTCGGAATACAATCTGAATACTTTTAAATTTTTTTAACATCCAACAAAAAGTTAAATATTACATTATGCATGAGAATTATTTTAATCGTGGCGCAACAACGTATTTACAATTTATTAATTTTTATAATTATTAGTTCCTTTGGAAATGTGTAATAGAATTAATAATACTTTTTAGATTATTAAAAATATTTTCATTGTAATAATAATATTGTAATTTCGCATACATTTTCAAAATGTATAAATTATTTCAAAAATGTTGTTTTAAAATTATTAATAACAATATTTTCATTTTAATAATAATATTTTCATTGAAATAATACTATTTTCGTTGTATTAATAATATTTTCGTTGTATTAGTAATATTTTCATCGAATTATTTTCATAGAAGAGAATTATTTTAACCATGGTCAAATAGTTTATTTTTTAAGCATTTATACATGTACGCATTAGTTCCAGTTGGAAAAATCTTGAAATGATACAAATAAATTTCAATTATTGTTTCTATCAATAAACATATTACTGAAGAAATTCCGAAACTTAATTTTTCATATAATCCTTTAATTATATAAGAAATATTTTGAGAAAAAAATATTTTTTGTGTACCAATATTTTAAATCGAAAAGAAGCATAGGAAAGAAGGGCAATTTTCCATGATATGACCGTTGAAAAACTATAAAATAAAATAAAACAATGATATTCAAAGCTTTTTAACTCATTTAATTATAATCCTAGGTTAGTGGGACTTTTTTGTGCAATATATTAACACGACAAAATTGTTTTATTAAATATGATTAAAAGGATGGAAAAGACTAAAAATTTGTATTTTACATCTTAAAAGTGCATTGATCGGTTTAAAAAAATGAAATATTATTTTTACCATCATATTAAGCAAATTCTCAACTGTATTCCTATAAGTCTATTATCTATAGGCTAAATGTGTAGAAAAATTAACACTAGGACAGGATTGTAAATAACGAATATATAAATTAAATTCCAACTTTTAAAAAGTAGCTATCTCTTGTATATATATATATAGGACTGTGATCCATATTTTCATTTTTTTAAATAGTTTAATAAAAAAATTAATTTATAATTTATTTTTTAATTTATCACTGAAACAAGCTGTACTTTATTTTAAAAACATTAAATTAGAAAATTTTTATCAAGTAATTTACATTCTATAATTCATTGACTTAAATTACATTGAATTATTTTAATTGTCTTTCTTTTCCATAAATTTAGATAGCTGAAATTAAAAAATGGTGTTGAATAGTTTAAAAAAAAGGGAATTAAAACATTTATTTCTATTTGGTGTTTAATAAAAATTTATTTTATTAGACATCAAATTTTACTATCGGTAGTAAAATATAAATGTTCAATTTGATGTAATTGTTTTTATTCTTTCCTCTTGACATATAAAAATAGATTTTGAAAATGAATTTTTTTCAGGAAATATTGATAACTTTATAATTCAAAATTAATGAAAACTTAAATAATATTCAATACTTCGATTTTTTTCATACTTTCTCTGTAAAACATTGGCTAAATGATTTACTTTAAATAAAATTTCTGGCTTTTAAATAACTTTTTAAATACTTATAAATTAATCTTTATCTGTAACTTTTTAAAGTTTTAGTTTCTAAATATGTATTTTTGGACAACTCTTTGAATATATATATATATATATATATATATACATACATACATATATATATATATATATATATATATATATATATATATATAT
>JAPMOQ010043861.1:2712739-2723040 GCA_026543055.1 Argiope trifasciata | reverse complement strand
GATAGATAGATAGATAGATAGATAGATAGATAGATAGATAGATAGATAGATAGATAGATAGATAGATAGATAGATAGATAGATAGATAGATAGATAGATAGATCCACTTTATTATTGCAGTACTAAAGCAGGCAATGGCATAGAAAGGCCACTTTATTCTCCGGATCTTAACTCGAGCGATTTTTTATGGGGACATCAAAAAATCGCAGTGTATCTCACACAGACCACAATATTAAACGTCTAATATGCATTCTTATATATTTCAAAATCTTAAAAATCATTAAAACTCGTATCTCATGTAATAATATTTAATTACTTTTAAAAATAAACATTGCTTTATTTCTAAAAAGCTATTGACAAAATGAAAAAGAATAGTTAAATAATTCAAAGTAAAAAGCAAGCTCTATTGAGTCAATTAAAGGACGGATCGGTTGAGATGGAAAATAAAAGACCTAAAAAGGATTAGAAAGCAGCTCACTTTTCCATCAACCAAAAAAGACGAAACAAGCAATCCTCGGGGGCGAAAAAGGAGACGGATTTCGGAACTATTAAAACAATTCTCGGTAAAATTCGCTTCGTAGTGCAAACCCCTTTTGGGATTTATAAAGATTTAACGGGCTGCTCGGTAAAGCGAAAAAGTCTTTAGGTAAGTTTGTATATTATCAAATAGTGTATGTGTTGAGCCTTATTGGGTTTCTTTGTCTAGCTCTTTTATATTACATTTGTAGATAATCTACTTAAATAATATTAAATGAGAATTGCCAGGACGGCAAAATAATAGTATTAAGCAAGTAATATATTTTTAAAAGGAATGATGTTAAAGTATTAAATAAAAGTTTAATTTTGAGGTTTAATTTCTTAGCTTTAGGAAAAGTTGATAGTTTTTTTAAAATGCTTTTGTTTAATTTGAATTCTTTAAACTTTTATAATCGTTTTTTCATTAATTTCCTAATACATTAAAGTTTTTGTATTTTGTATTTGTATTTTACGGTATCCAAGAAAATCTAAATAATTAATGATTCATGAATTTCATAGTAGTATAATCATTTCACTGTGATTAAATTTTGGAAGGCAAACAACAAATATGGGAAAATTATTTACAAAATGCCTCGTATTTAGTATTAAATTATAATTTTATTTAATATAAAGTATTATTTACTAATATAAATTTTTATAAGTCTAAGTGAACATCATAAAAATTAAACAAAAGTTTTTAAAAGTCATTTTATTAGTGTGTTTAAGAAGAAAATAATATTTAAGATCATCAAAATAAACAAGGCGGAATAGCCTGGTTGGTAGGATGTGGGATTTGCAGCCCTTAGGTAATGAGTTCAAACACCACTGGCCAAAGACTGTCCGTACATAAGGTGGCTGGTGCTCGTCTAAAACTTTTGTGATTGTAAAGTTCTTCTTGATTGGACAATACCGCTGGGAATACTGGCTCAGAGGTGATCGTTCTCTGATTCAGATCTGAACTACGATCAGTGGATGAATGAATGGCATGTGTGAATGAAGTCCTTCCGTAAAAATAGATTGTGACACATGTGTAGCTATGCCGTAGTCTTCGCTTTAGATAACACTACTGAAACAGGAAGCACGAAATATCTCAACTTAAAATCGCTGATTTTGCTTGTCGGCGTGATTATGACAGGTGCCAAAAGAAAAATATCACCCAAAGAAAATTATAAATATAGAACATATCAAAGCAATAAAGAAATTAAGTTTTAATTAATTTCTGTAACAGAAATATAGAAATTTATCAAAAACATGTCTGACTTTTTCGTTTAATACGACTTTGAAGTTTGGCGATAAAACTTCAACTCTGGATCCTCCTATTTATACCTGATTATATTGAAAAATTGTTGTGTAAATGGATTTAGTGCTTTTACGCTCATCTACATTTTTAAATATAAATTTATTTTAAATAGTAAACTGATTTTTGTGTTAATATTTTTTCATACTCATTTTATAAAGGAAACTTTTATACTTACAGGGAATAATTTTTTTATGTTTCCTGTGAACGCTTTCATGATTAAATTTAATTTGAATGTAGGGTGCATTGATAAACAAAAATTTCCTTATGTATAAAATAATTAATTGTGGAAGAACTCATCTGTAATAATTTTCAGAAAAATCAGACGCCCATGTAACAGAATATTAAATTACTTGGCAATACAAAAATAACGTGAAGAATCTAATGATAATTTTTAACAAATACTCTTGGGGAGTTAATATATGATAAGATAATTTTTTTAGTATTAGAATAAACAAACTTAATACTTTTTAATTTTTTTCAATTCATAAGAAAGACTTTATTGAATGAAATTTAAACACAGTCACGTTTGAAACTTTAAATATTATGGTTTTCTTTTTAAAATTCTCTCTTCCAAGATTTTTTTAATAAATAATTTTATAGATATACATTGGATAAGGTTCTATTTTTATCAATTAGAAACTATTAATATAGCAAACCGCATTTTTTTATAATAATGTATGAATTTGTTTCGTGTATCATGGCAATGGCTCTAACGATTTCGATCAGATTTTATATTTAGATAACATTTGGCGTTTTATTTATATCTGTATTTTATTAGAAAAATGTTATTTTACGCACAAAAACATTTTTATAACTACTATTACAACCTTTTTCTATCTGCTTTCATGCTGACAATGTCATATAGCGCTATTTCATAAATTATTTTTTGGTACATGCATTGTTAGCATAGGGTAATAATCAACTCTTATCTCAAAATTTGGGGAGATAGCGCTATATGACATTATTCGACTACGAATACATTCGGCTCACATCCAATAGTAACAACACGCAGTGATTATGTTAACTAATGGGAATAATATGTTAAACTAAGTGAATTCAAGATTTTTTTTTAAATTTAAACTACCAGTTCGTGTTGAAAATAAATTGAAAACTACTCATATGAAAACCGTATACAATTGTATCTAAATATTTCTTTCGAAAAAAAAACAACATGATTTTACAAAAATAAATAAAGATCTACCGAACGAAATATTGCCTTTCTAATACTTACATTTAAATTTTGGAACACTTATCTAAAAAAGTCGTCTTTAACATATTAGATTTCAATAAAATCTGGCAAAAATGAAAGTTTATTTTGATTATAAATGAGCTTTATGATGAGAAATTCATTTTCAGAAAAATGGTTTTGCCAAACACTATTGCTGAATTTGGAATTTAAGTTCAACTTGAGTTCGGATCTTGATATTTGTTGGAAGAATAATTTCCTCATTGTTTGCTGAAGATTCTGGTTTTTCATTTGAGGAGGAATTTAATAGCAATAATAAAACTTGCCAGAGAGACCGGCGCCTCGCGTCTACTGTTTCCGAAAGAGGCGGGGACATTCCCATGATATCCATTTGTTTCATTTGACTGAACACATGCGAATCTTTGTGTTCTATTCTTCTTTGAAAATGGTAGATCTTCCAATCTTTTTCGAAATGAATACAAAGTGGTTAGATGAGCACAGAGCAGACCACACAAGAGGAAAAATTAAAAATGATAAAAATTCTAAATTAGCCTTCCTTTTTTTAATTAATTCAGTGTACCAAATCAGTTGGAAAAAACGTGTATAAAATATAAATTCGATCTTAAGAATAATATTAAAGCATGCCAGTGATTAAAAGCCAGATAACTTTCCAAGGATACACGATAGAATCAGTAAAAAAGCTAAATTCACTCAGAAAGTACATACTTCCTAACTATTGCACAACAATAAACTGTAAGGCATTTATTAGAGTTTATACGAGAAAGTTTTTGGGAGACCACTCTAGTTTTATTCACAGAACTTCAGTTTAGATAGATTGACACAATCTTACTGAATTTTAAAAACCCTAAATTCATCATAAGCGCTTAATACTGATCCATGAGTGGCTGAAATAACTAGTTAAGTATTCATTTCTTCTTTTACAACAAAAGTTCGACAGAAAACATTTAAATATCCACTAAAAATTGAATTGCCAGCAGTGACTTGCATTAAGTTAAATTCCTTACATATAATGTCATCAGAAGATGGATTTACAATAATAACCGGTCTGAAATTAAATTTCTGTGAATTTGCATCCTTTTTCAAGAGTGTGAATTCTCAGTCTCTTTCTTCCCAGCCTGAGTGGCGAATTATGCAAATGGAGTGACGCGTGCCATTTGATCAGGGTTGCCTGAGGAAACAGTCGTAAATCAAAATAATTGATTTTTGATCTGCATTTTGCGTGACTCCCATTCCAACAGACCTGGAAATAAACCTCCGCGCCCTAGGCAATCACGTACTACAGCTTTTCTAACACTTTGTTCCTGTAGTACTTCTTATGTGGAGTAACTTCTTTTCTCACGGTTAGGAAAAGAATGTTTTGTTCATACAAAAGCGTGAGAATAGGACGTACTTTAACTTTTATAGCAGTGTATTTTTAGAAATCTAACAAAAGTTAGCTCTGTTTAAAATTTAGAGAAGTTTTCGGCGGATTCGTGTGCGGTATTTCATATTTCCGAAGAGATATAATTGTCTAAACTGAAGATCTGTAATTTGCTTTTTCTCACAAGGTTTTATATTCCAGTTATTTATTTTTGCTTATATAAATGAATGAACAACGTTTTCTTTTAAATTTTTTCGTATAATTCTGCAAACGAATGTTATTTATCCGATATATAAATTTATGAGAATCAATAAATATACAGATGTCAGACCTAATTATGATTCATTAACTATTTCTAAACTTTCTTCACACGTAGGTATAATCATCACACAAAGCATATAATCATCTCTAAACAAAAAAAAGTGTCTTAAAATATCTAAGAACTAGAATTTGTGTTGTTTCAGTCTGTAAATTAGAATTATAATTGTCTAAACTGAAATTTATTAATTTATTATAAAGTGGTTTTATATATTAACTAGTCATTATTATTTTATTTTTGCTTCAATTAATGAATTGGAGCTACTCTTCCTCGAATTGTTTATATAAATTAACGAAACAATATCATTTACATGGTATATGCTCTCATAAGAATTAGTAATTAGACATGATAGTATGCCAAACTTAGTCTGGCCCAGTACCTAATTTCTAAATCGTTATAAATAGTCATATAATTCTAATTGGAAAAAAATACTCAATTGATGTAAAAAAATAATGGGTGTGTATCAGACATCCAATGTATTAGAATAAGGGCTAATGCTAGTATTAATGACTATATGTGATGTATGTTATCATTTACCACTACCAGATTGCATGTGATACCAATCATTGCATATCATTCACCATATACAATGATTCTGATAGTAATAGATTATACCGAGCATTTAAAATTCGTTATTAATATACTTTTTAATATTTGGAATTTTTCTAAATACTGAAAACTGCATTTGTAGAATTTTTGCAGCAGAAATATAAATTTTTGAAAGCAAAAAATTTGATTACCTATTGAATATGATGGCTTGAAAGGCATTTTCAAAAAGAATGGAAAGGATGTTAAATAATTTCCTTTTTAATGCCATTGAATGTGTCGTTAAAAAGGAAAAGGCGTTAAAAAATTTCAGTTCTTTTGTCATGGCACGTATTTACAATTATATTTAGTGAGGGTCTAAGTAAATAAGAAGGTAACAAGACTAATTAATAACTATATCTTGAGCTATGCCTTTTACAAGATGTTACGCTAATTTTTCATTATAATAAATCAAAAACTAATATTTTCACCTTAATTAATTTAATAACTTGATTAAACAAAGTAAACATTGGTAGTACTAATTCCAGTGAGGATCCTTTGCAGATCATTAAGAATCAAGAATCTGATTCCGCAGTCTAAATTTATGTAACTCAGTTATCGTTGTGACACGCTGATTATTTTATATATTCAGTATAAAGAAAGTATAGTAATAACGCAAAAAACTGAACATAGTTTTTAAAAATTAATCTCCGCGTTTTTGACCTCCTTGAGTTTGAAAAACATATTTTTAACACTCTGTCTGTCTCGCGATAAAAGGCTTTGAGATGGGCGGATCAAATTTGATATATAGATTTACGACCAAATAATTTTAATCAAATATTTTACGAAATTCTTTGAAACGAAGTCTATCTGGCTACTCGAAAACAAGTGAATTCGATAACTTCACAGCGCAAAATCCTAAATAAATAAAATTCGGTACACGGGTTTAGCATCTAATATAGAGATTTTTATCAAATTCTGTGCAAATTTTCTCAAAGCGCTGTCCGTCTGTCAGTCAGTATTTAGCAAGCACGCAAACGCATAAAATCGTAAACGGAATGATTTATATCAGTAGCGCTTGGTATGTTGTCTTGTGACTATAGTTATAGTTCCCTGTCAAATTTTTTATTTATTTTGTCGGAAATAAGGCGTATACATATTTACTCGACATATTCATGGAAATTATAAATTCACATTAAAGATGTATATTCCACATCGAATATTATTTAATACATTGCAAGGCAATGTTTTGAATTTTAAGATCTTAATTAGAGAGTATGCAATAAAGTTTCAAAGATGTCTTTCCCAGTGATGTCTTTAGTTATAGTGTTTCTTGACTGATAAGATATAAATCCGGAAAAGATATAAAGATATTTTTTGATTCAGAAAAATAGGAGAGGATGTCGAATTTATCGAACTCTCTAGATGAATACAAAACTTTCTCCTTATATACTTCATATTACTTAAATACAGGAATTCGTCACACTTTTTGAAAAATATCTTAGCTTCATGAATATAATTCTAAAAATTATAATTTTTTAATTCGTAGAAAAAGAAAAGAATCTGAAACAATCTATCTCAAACTCAACAAAATCTCACGAAGAAAATTTTTGATTATTGCAAAACTATCTATTATATTATTCATACATTCTACCTGGATTCAAATATAATATTACTTGGCTTTAAATGCTTTAAAATATTTTACTTTCTTGAATATATGATGCAAAATCTATTTCACTCATATTTCAAGACTTCACTGGAAATTCAAAATATGAATCCATCCCTTACATACAGAAACATTTGGAACACAATATTATTTACCTATCATCTCAGCATCTTCAGGCTTTGGCTTAGACGGTTTTTTAATATTAAAGTGTAAATAATTTTCTTCTAGATATGAGCTGAAATTTCAAAGATATGAAATTTAAGAAAAATAATAACACTTTAATAATACGCTCCTTTTTCCTTTCATCTGTGTTCGATTTTCGGAATAACAGCGAGGACAGACGGCATGCCATCTCTCTTATTCCGGAAGCAGCGACGTCAACATTCGAATAAAGAAAATGAATTTCGAAAACCTTTGCAAGCTGAAGATTGAGGTGGAGAAAGGAGAGGCTTTGAAGATTGGCGCCACAGAAAGGAAAAGAGGAAATAAAAAATGAACATGCATTTCTTCTTTTAGTACAAAAAAAAAATCGAATAGCTAACCGAATTTCAAAGCAAGTTTGTCACACATTTACGGTCACGTATTTTGGATAATTCGCTGTTTCGAGACTCAAAAATATCTTTTAATAGTCATATTAACGCTGTCGCATCAGTGACAGCAACCTAATGTCATTGACAGGAAGATTGTGATTTTGGAGTGATGCCGTTGATAAAGGCATTACCAGATGCCAAATATGGAATTTACATTAAAAGAAAGTGCAACCATGAATTTAATGTATAAATCTTGAAAATTTATGTTTCATTTTTATGACTGTTCTGTAAAACACCTTGAAAAAGAGATATATTAATTAAAAGTACAATTTTGTTAAAATAGTGTTATACTTTAGTAAAGAAATTTAGTAAAATATATAGTTTCAACTAGAATACATTAAAAAATTCCTTGATAAATCACATTTATTTACTTATATGGTTTCATGAAAAGCAGCAAGATTGATAAGAAACCATGTTGCCATGAATTATATACATTTTTATTAATATATTTTAATAAATAACTATGCAAAAAAAAAACTTTGGGGACAAAGAAGATTTTTGAGAACTCTGCGAATGTGAAAATAAACACTTAAGGAAGTAAAGACTGTGATGTGAAAGTAAATTCCCTTCACTAATCTCTAAAATTTGATAATGAGATCAATAGTGATGCATGCTTTCTATTTTAGGGGCCCTCATTAGAGAATAGTAAGTTTCCAAAAATAAAGAAATTATGCCAATGATTTACGTTTTCTTACATGTAAAACAAAACATCATACATAAAGCAGAAATTATCAAAGATGCTACTTAAAAAACCTCAGAAATGATTTTGTAAAACTTAAATAGATGCACGATGAACAATTTCAAAGACCAGCAAGGAATCTAGCTATCTCCAGTTTGAAGAAAAAAGCTGCAAATGTTTTAAATATTATAGAAAAACGTTATAATCTCAAGTTTAATTTTTTTTAAATGTGATTAAATTATTTTCTTTCAAAATTCATTAAACTTAGAAAACATATTTATATCATAAAATCGTTAATATCTTTGAAAAGATAATTTTTTGAAAATTAAGATAGTGCAAAATTATCTGTACTAGAATAGTTTTGGAAGTTACAGTGAAAAACACTAACGCATCATTAAAATTAAAAAATTAAAGAATTGGTCTGCTCAGAATTTTCACTCATAATCTGTAATAAAATTGTTACCTCTGAGAATAACTTGTATTTGTGTTCAATAGCTATACAATATTAATTTTTAACTTGGATTTAGCATTTCTACTGAATCTATTGTGTCTCCTCGGGGAGCTATACGAATTTTGAAAATGTCGCTTGAAATTTAAAATAACTGTCTTGTTTAATCAGGAATGATAGAAAAAATAATATTTGTTTTCGTATCGGAAATGGGTGCATTTATTGAATATGAGTGATATATAAAGGAGATGCGTAATTAATATTAATTGTTATTTTTTGTATTATATTATTATTTATTTTATATTAATATTGTTGTTATTTTTTTTAAACTTTATTATTCTAGATTTTAGGGTTGGCAATATTTTTTAGTTTTGTTTTTCCTTCTTCAGTACAAACAAGCAAGTCCAAGTAATAAGTATTCAAAGTTTCATCGCAATCGAATGAGTGGTACGACAACGAATAAGAGACATACAGACAAGCATTCATTTTTATTTATAAAGATTACATAATTTTACTATGCCTATAACCATCCCACAAGTGCAAGAAATAAGTATACAAAGTTTCATTGCAATCAGATTAGCAGTAAGGCACCACATAAGAGACATACAGACAAACATTCATTTTCAGATAATTTTACTATACCTATAACCGTCACGTAGATGTAAGGCTTACATCTACGTGATCAGCTTTCTGCTTACATTGTAAGCAATAAGTTGATCAAGTTTCATCGCAATCGGATGAACGGTTTAGAAAGTCATAACAGATATACAGACAAACAATCGTTTTTATCTCTATAGATAAAATCTCTCACTTTTGTAACATAAAATGTATAAAATAGTTAATAAGAATTAGGCTTTACTTAAAATATGCATTGTTTGTTTTGAAGAGTGATGATTTTTTCTACTGAATCGCCTAATATTACCTAAACAGAATAATATGCATTACGTAATTTTAATATAATAATGATGTTTATAAACTGTCTATCAATCTCGCAAGTCAAACATGAAAAAAAATTAAATACTTGGTTGGATAGAATCTTTGATCAAAAATTGCTAAATTTGGCATGTAGATATTTATTAAAAAGTTAGCTTATACCGAAAATCATTTATTAAAAAAAGATATAGAAATGTTAATCAATTTAGTTATATTAACGTCCCGTTGTATAGTAACAATATGGCTATTTTTATTCCACCTCGTAGTTTTGACCCATGGTCAGATGACGAGGACGACACTTAAGCTGGCAGCCCCCTCTCCACTCCACACTACATCAGCTGGAGGACATTTGACCTGACAGATGTAACATGCAAGTGATCCACTTATGCGACGTTACTTCGGTGGAATCGAGTCTGGAACCTTCTCGAGTCTTCCCTCTGGTTCCGTGACCGAGACTTTACCACCACGCCACCGAGGCCTCAGAAAATTTGAATTTAGAATTTACATAAAAGTTATTCGATTGTTATATTTTTTTCTCAATAACTATGAAAGTTATTTCAATATAAATGACACTTTAAATTCAATTTAAATTTTATTAAAAATTAGTTTTTCAGAAAAATTACTTTTTTAATACATTTTTCTTGAAATTTTAAAATACTGTTAAATTGTAATACTTTATAACCATTGAATTTTTATATGCGTAAAAATACAAAGATGTATTTTTGTGTATATAGTTACAATAATATGAACATGTAAAT
>JAPMOQ010043861.1:2670579-2697739 GCA_026543055.1 Argiope trifasciata | reverse complement strand
AAAGTTTACCATAACAAAATATTAATTGGATATTTTGAATTTTGTTATATTTAATTAAAATTCTGCATTTTATTGAATTTATTCACATGTTTATTTCATTATTATATTTATAATTTTGAAAAATTAATGTGAAATGAGAATTCTGCACATATTTTTGATAGGAATTGAGATGTAACATTTCAAGAAATGATTATTTTTATCTTTATAATAGATATCTTTAATCAAAATTGAAATTAGTCTTTCTTCTTCTTATTTTTTTTTTCATATTCAACATCGTCACTTCTTAAATCTCTCTTTTTTTAAAAGAATACTTTAGTTACAATATAACAATATTTTTATTTTTAATTTTTATGATGATAAAATATCAAGGCAAATTCCTAAAAGCATGATTTATTAATATTTCAAATGAAAGGATTTGTCTAAATAAGCTACATTCTTATTCAGTAAAATGTTCCTTCAAATACTTAAATGGAATTTATTCGTTGTTTACAGAGAAAGAATTATAAATGGTTGCAAATGAAAATCCAGAATTCCTATATTATAAATAAGAATATAAATTATGTTTTTGCTTTTTTTCCAACAATTTTGAACATTTTAATTATTAATGAACAAAATAATTTATTTATAATTACATTTTTGAACTAAAAATCATTTGATAAAGGAATTTAAATTAAACAGTTAAAATTTTTCCTTAATTAATTTTAAATAAATATTGATTTCTAAACACATTTTTTTTTTAAATTTCCTATATTTATTTATATAGATTTTTCAAGAGTTTGGAAGCATTTTTTTTTTTCAGAATGTTTGTTAATATGAATAAATACGTATGAATTAAGTTTATAAAATCATTGCCGATATGATAAAAAATTTCTTTACAATTATCTTTAAATTTTTAGAAGTATCCACTCTCTATTCGTGAAAAGTAAGCAGACACGCTAAGGATAAATCAAAGTCTTTGAATTTATGTGAATTGTGCAAGTATTGATTTACTTTCCTTTTTTTTCTGTCTAAAGAAAAGTAGGATATTTCGTTTACTTCTC
The DNA here is from genome assembly GCA_026543055.1 of Argiope trifasciata. Lineage (NCBI taxonomy): Eukaryota > Metazoa > Arthropoda > Arachnida > Araneae > Araneidae > Argiope > Argiope trifasciata. The sequence goes on along the minus strand of JAPMOQ010043861.1, from coordinate 2,696,699 downwards.
TGATGTAGGCAGCTCTAATGGAAGAAAAAATTGTAATAAGTAAAAAAATATTCTATTAAAATTTAATTTATCACTAATTTTCAATGAATAAAAAGTGCACGTGATTGAGGCAGCCAAAGTCTGCAAAGGGTTGTTGGGCTCATGAAGAAAAATAAGACTTAATGTTAATATAAATGCAATAAATAAACTGAAATAGATTTTTAGCAATAGCACTATATTCATAAATTTTAATTCGCATTTCAAGTATCTGTAAACAATTTATTTATAATTGTTTATGACAACACTACGAACCCCCACCATATAGAAATACATATTTATCCTTATCAATGTTGGTAATCCATTCGGATTCGAAAATTTGGTTTCGTTAATGTAGCGATTTAGTGTTAAACACTGAATATCTATTCAGTTTTTGAAATATCCACATAATAAACGATCCAGGTATATAAAGTTACAGGACAAAGTTCTATATTATTTTTACTGCAGATAATTTTTGCTATTATTCATAATTTAATTTATGCTGTCTGCGACTAATAATAAAAAAAGGGACGGTTCGTGTGTAAGCAAAACGGAATTGCAACCCCAGTTATGAAGTAAAGGCTAATAACAAAAAATCACTAATTTTAGTTATTACATTAATTAAATAATTTATGTCCCTTTACTTACCAATGATTGTAAAGTCTTGAATTTAAAAAATAAAGCTGTTTGGAAGGTTGGGATGACTTGGAAAAACTTGACGTGCTGGGGGATTCTTTCCGTTTGTCTCATTCTACAATTTTTATACCCAACTCAGGTAAACAGGAGTGGGGGGAGGGGAGTATTAATACGATCCAATTGTATTGATGTCAAATTTTGAACTTTTACCAGATGAATAGTCCAATACATGCCCCCCCCCACCCTCCCAAAACATTCACAAACGTCTTTAGTAAGAAATTTCCCCCTCATCAGATGTAATCCGTTTCAGATTCCTATACATTGAGGAGATTTCGCTGAATATAGTATCTAACCTGAAACCTTCTGGGAAAAAATGGAACTGTTCAATTCGCTCGTCGTAGCAATGAAGAATATTTTCAATTTTTAGTACTCAAAACATGAAAATGTCGAAATAAAAAGTATGAGAATTTTTAAAGTTCTCATACTTTCTATGCAGGTGCAGAAAGTTTCTATATAAATTTATATCTCCAATACTCTGTATATTCTATAAGAAGCAAAGAAAACAATAGTAAAAAAAATATTCGAAATAAAACATAGGGCATGTAAGCAATAATCACTGAACACAATATTTGCTTGTGCTTTCGTATTGTCTTTCTTTTTATTCGCGGTAAACTTTGAAAGACTAAAAAGATCTAAAATCTCACGCATCGGCCGCATTAAAATGGCTCATTACCTCTATCGGTTTGGAACTAACGCCTTATCTAATTCTTTCGCTCTTCAAATAACAGTTTATGCATCATAAACAGTGGTTTAAAGTCATCGGGGTGTGATCCTTTACATAAGCTTTACTTTTACAGCCGCCCTTTTTCCTCTTTCTGCTTTGTCGCATTTCAAAAATGATAATAACAGGGCAGGCGGTGAAATATCTTCCCTCCGGTAGCTATTGTGGCTTCCTCCAGACTACTAATTCAAAAACTATCTTTCTGAATAATTACGGGATTAAAGGAAGTCTTGATAAATTTGATTTTATTTTATATTGTACCTTCACTAAACCAAATAATTTCCAGGGAATTCTTTTCTTTATATCCCCACCCACGTTTATGTTTAGTTTTTTTTTTATCCTTTTGGTAAATTATCATTCATTTGTTTATTTGCATTAACAGTAGAAAGCGATGAACAGACGAAGAAATAATGATTAAAATTACGAATATAGGTATTCTGGTGGCAACAAGCCGCTTTGTTATTAGCGAAATGGATTCAACCAATCGCAACTGAGTTGAAGATAAATAAAAGCCAAGTCCAGTAATTAATGGCTTCTCTTGTACATTTTTCACCTGACGCATAAATATTTCTCACGCGAGATCTTATAGTCCGCCCTTAATCACCGTAAGCGCATCTGTTTTCTATTTTACCTTTGCTTGTCGCCGCCTTTTAAATGTGTTTAGACTTTTAAAAAAAGTAAGATCTCATTTTACGGAGAATCGGTCTGAATCATACCATATTCTTCGAATTTCTTATTTTCGTTCTTTGTAGCGAACTTTATATGTATATGCAGGGTTTTATGGTTGTATGTAATTGCTATGTGACCTTCAAAGGTAAATTTAAGGTAGGAAAAGTGTGTTTGCTTAAGCATAATTTACTTTGGTGGGATTCAATTATTAAAAGTTTTGAATATTTAATAGATATTTTTTAAATTTCATACTTTTCAATATCGTAAGGCAAATGTATAAAAAAACCGAAAAGTTTTAATAAATTCAACAATAATTTTAGATCTCTTTCTTATTTGCGATCTAATAAAATATCTTTATTTTAGTTATTTTCTACAGTTTCGTCTCTTTATTTAGTAAATATTATAGAAAATTAATGTAATTTTTCTCAAAATCTGTGCACTATGGTGGCACTTGGATGCAATTAAAAATTAGTTAAATAAAACTACTTAATTTAATGAAGTAAAATTAAAAATACACTGTTCTAAACAATTAAAGTTTATTGAGATTGTGGGTTGATCTTGAGCCTGGGAAATTTTTTGAATAACAGATTCGTTATCGATAGATGATAATAGATTATATGAAATAGAAATAACATTTGTTTGGCGGAAAAAATACATTTTATTGAGTATTTGGGTACAGAAGGAAAAAAATGCGTGCATATGAGAAAAATATATAAGAACAGGTGTTTCCTTAAAAAACAATTGCTTTCAGTAGGAGTTATGGTTTCCTTAACGAACGCCAACATTGAACACCTTTGAGGTATCGAGTCAATCAGGCTAATTATTAATGAGGAGCTGGGTTATTCTGTCTCACTCCTCCAGAAAAACACTTTTCAGTTATTAGAAAATTTGTGGGAGTGGTAAGCTCCCAGCAATTCATCTGCCTAGAATATCCCAAAAAGGTTCGATTGGGTTAATGTCCGGAGACCACGCTGGCTAATCCATTCGTATGATTCCTTCCTCCGAAAGGAAATAATTCAACAAGTTAGAATGATGTGGCCTGCAATTACCGTCCATTTACATGATAGCATCTACAATTGTTGCTGCGTAAAGGACTACAATAGGTCTCAAGATCTCAGCCCTACATTGGCAATCGGCAAGAGCTCCATTTCGAATGATCGTTGAGTCCATCAATGGATATGCCAGAATATACCATCCTTCCAGCACCATCAAATCTTACAATCTTGAAGACGAACACAGGATGTTTTTCCAGGGCTACGTTCCCTCCAGATAAAAATACGCTTCTTATCAGTATGAACAGAAAAACGGGACTCTTCTGATAAAAGAATATTGAGCTATTAATATGAAATCCAGTTCACATGCTTTGTTGCTCACTCTCTGCGGCCACGATGATACCTTGCTACGAACGTGACACACACCATTAATCGGTGAACATACAAATCTACACCATGAAAGGGGTTTCGGGCAGTTTGTGTCGAAATTGAGGTGCCAGTAGACGAGAGAAAGTGTTTTTTAAGAAGAGTGACATTAATATTTCGATGTCTCAAAGCCGTTAGCGTTAAATAACAGTTTTGAATCGGTATTGTTGTACGTATGCACCATTGCATTGTACATCTGCACCATTTACTCCACTTATCTTCTGTCTGCATTTCCAGTCTAAAAAAAAAAAGAAGAAGAAGAAAGGATTCCATATTCTGGAAATCACTCTTTCTGAAACAATAGCTTTGGCTAGTTCCGCTTTTTTTCGACCGTCTAATTTGGTTAAATAACTTCTTTGAGACATCGAACTCATCGAAATAACGCTTTTACCGAATGTCTATCAATCTTCTTTATGTCAAACATTAAGTTAAAAGTCAAATCAAATTTGCTGCCGCTTAAACGTCGTCTTTGACTTCAAACTTAAAATTTGCATGCTGCAAACTTTGAAAAATAAGAAAATTTGCATTTGTAACTCTCTTCTTTTACTTTTTTGCCCACAAAAATTTGCTTATGCTGTTATTTTATACAGTATAAGGAAATATAGAATTATAAAAATTGCTCAATAACAGCAAGAACTAGATAAAGTGAACTAGTATAAAACTTATAATAACCTTTAATTGTTTTGAGAAGTATAATAATTATTATTTAATTATGTAACTGAAATTATTTGAAAAATGAAATTACTATAATAAAGTTTCGAAAATTTTAAAATAGTGCTTTGTTTTGTCATAAAGAATCCACAAATGTACAAAATTTCAGAACTGCAACATATCAAAAAGTGAATCAAAATTCAATTCTAGAATTCCATTTTTATAAATTTGAATTGAAACGAGTTAAATAAAAAATGTGAAAGTGCATATAAAAAGAGAAACAAATGGAAAACAAATGATTTAAGGGCATCGCCTGCAATACAAAATCATTCTCAGTTAAGCATATATGAAAATACAATTACCATACAATAATAGTTTATTTTTATACAATAATAGTTTATTTCGAAACAATCAATATATTCAGTATTTCGAAAGCTTTTATTATTATTCAACATAGTTATTTTTTTATTTTATATAACGCCTTATATTATATATTTGTTCAAAATTGCAGACCTTTTGTACTTTATTTTGCTTGTAATTCTCTGGTCTCAGGAATATAGATATTGAATTTTTATTATAATAGAAAAAACAAACAAATGATATTTGTATATACTGTTTGTTATATTTGCTCAAATAGATAATATACTATGATATTGTAATGTATAAAATATTTTTGTGTATTATTATCTGCAAGTATTCAACTCTGTTACGATGTATTCTCAATTCGCCAAAATATTGCATGGGAATAAATACATATTGAAATTTGTTTTGCTCTATAGGAATTTTGTTTGTTCTTATAATTTTTGTTAAATGCTCATTATATATAATCATGATTTTATTATTCTTATCAACATTTAGTGTATATTCACTGTTACGTTTGTTCCTAGTAGATTTGATGAATAGCTTTTATATTTCATTGATCCTTCATGTTGGAATATGTATTTATTTTATATCGATGCTTTTGTTTCTGAACCCTCGAGATTCCACAGCCGTTTTCTTTAGATATTATTTTATCTATCGTCTTTCTTTCATTCTGTAGTCTATAAATAATCTTAGACTTTTGCATGAAAGCTGCAGTATGTGCCGTTGTAAAATTTGCAGTTTTTTATTAAAATAATTTTAATACAATAACAATTTTATAATGAACTTATTTCAAATAAAACTTGTCTATAGTTCACATTTTACTTATTTATTTATTTGCTTATAGTACTCCTCACTGATTTATTTTCCAGGAGAATTCCTATGACTACATTATATTTACAAATCTCAGCTCGTCTAAGACGAAATGAATTAATGTGTCTAGGATTTTTATGAGGGATTAAGGGGATTCTTATTGATACCATTATGAGTTTCAATTTTTGTGAGTGCTTGTGTTCGTGTGGAAAATTTCTTTTTGCCAAAATTTTTCAATGGAAAATTTCTTTTTATCTAGTTGTTGAGTAATACTGTATTCTTGACTAAATATTGCTGCTAACACTAGGTTTGCCAAAGTGTCATTTTAACCCCTCCCCTTAAAAAAAACATTTCGTTAATTTTCTTCATAAAATTATTGCCGTATTTTATGATAATATTTAATTCATTTTTATCTACATTTATAAGACATATAATCACAAATCTTATCTTTCTCTTTTTAGTTTCGGTGGAATGCCCAAAGTATACCTACTTTTACTGAAGGGGTCATTTTAACCATTCGAATAAACATTGTTGAGAATGCATGCATTTATATTTAAATATGCAATGGCTTAATAGAAATACATGTAGATATGGATATAAGTTTGTTAGTAAAAGGAGTATATATAAGAAGCAAGAAGACAAGACCGAAAGCCAGTCAGATAGAAGCTATTATAAGTTGTTAGTAAGAAGAAGTGTGAGTCATTGTCCCGGTAGAAGATGATCGTAGAAGAACAATACGTCTTTAAGGTTTAGATTAAAAAATAAACACCCTTTTTAGTAAATAAATACTGAGGAGCTACATTTTCATCACACCACACCTCAATAAATATATTGAAAATATAAAAGATGTTTTCTATTTTAACTTCATAATATACTAGGTAATTTATATTTTTTCTAGCTAAATAACAAATGTAGTCATTTTGACCCCTTTCGTAGACATTGGCATATGTCAACTCATGGCAAACTTAGTGTCAATAAAAGGGACAGTTTTTTCCTCCTCAAATATGAACATTACTACCTTTGTTCGTTCTATATGACTATGATAATTAGACGTCCAAGTTAATTAACCGGAACAACCTCAAATTTGAACTATTCCTCCCGACTGAAAATGTTTTTCAGATTCGTCTCGAATGTTACGAATACGTAAAGACATATTATTAATTCAAAAAAATTGGATTAATTTTTCCAAATATTGATGGGAGAAAGAGAGTTCCAAATAGCAAAATTAATTGACGAACGTCCAATCACCAAACAATGAAGAAATTAGTTTAGGGCAAAATATTAAGCTTGCAATTTCAATATATCGTTTCGGATTTTAAATTATTACCCATTTACTTTTAAGACGCTAATATTATGACTATACCTTTTGAGCCCAGTTGCAAATTATTAACAAATATTCATTTAATTTCAAATTGCTTTAACATTTATTATAAAATTTTTCTTTGGGAGTAATTTAGAGAATGTTTATGCAATATGAATTATGAATAATATATGAATTACAATATAATATGAATTTATAATTCCTTCATAATTCATAAAATGCAATATGAATTTATTAAGTTGAATTCATTAATGTATTTGCAACTTGTATGTGGAACACTTCAAGCTTTAAATAAAATGAATTATGAGGATGAAATTTGAACTATTAATAAAACAACTCAGCTGCAATATGAATGCCTTTAATATAAGAAAAAAAATAGATATTTTAAATACAACAGAAAATAGACTCAAAGGATCTTTTCCAACAAATTTATTTTAACAATAAAAAGTTATCTTTGCAAGAATGACTGCCATGTTTGTTAACTCCATTTTCCATGAGGGACAAAATGCATCGAAATCTGAAAAAGAAAATATGCTTTTAAATCAATTTTTGCCTTGCGATCAAAATACAAACGTTGACAAAAGCGCATTTCAGAATCAAAAATTGCTCAATAATATTTCTTTGTAACATATATTACGAAATAAAAAGGAGCTCATATGAAAATTAACATAAGTTTTCAAATTTTCTTGTTTTCGGATTTCCTGGGTATAAATTGAAATGTGGACTTAACAAATAAGTAGGTACTTATCAGCAATATATTTTATTGTTGATATGTATTTCTGTTGAAAGAGAAAACTTTTATCTGGCGAATATTATAAGACATCATTGCTAAAAACACAAAGGTCACTTGTTAAATGTATAACGAACAGTCAGTCATTCAATTTTCATACTTAGCAATTTTACGATAAGTTGTAAGTTTATTTTGACTTAGAAAGCGATTTCAAAAACTTAATGGCAGAGAAATTATTTCTATTCATTTCTCAAACGAACAAAAATGAAATAAGAAACAAGAATCAGACCAATACAAAGAAGAAATCAACATAGTAGTATTTCCAAAATAAACGTGTACTTCTTCAGGGAAATTCCTTAAAAAGTTAGTCAACAGGTATATGAAAATTCTAGCAAGTTGATTTAAAATTTGGTTCTAGATATGAATAACTTTTTAATGAAATACCAAATTTTCAGTGTATAGTCATTCCTCAGTTTCAAGATTCTGCTTTAGCATTTACATGGGGAGGAGGAAAAATATGAAAACTTTTTTATATAGTATGAGTGAGGCCATTTTTATTTTTCAGAATCATTTAATGTCCTTGAAAGAGAAAAAAGAAAAAAAGGGGGCTTGACTTCCTGTTTTAAAATCAAATTTTGCTTGCAAACCAATGATCAAGTTGTTTGAACTGGAAAGAGTATTAAACATTTTACCATGGCACCGACCCCAAAGGTTCGATAACATAGAAATCGAATGTTTGTAGAAATCATGATAGATACAATTTTGTTGTTCAGAAAGCTTACTTGAATGATGTGAAGCGTATAATAAAGGGTCTAATCTTCTTAATAAATAGTATCATATTAGGAGCATGCGATTCGCACCATGTGATGGATCTTGTCCTTCAAAATAGTCACATCATCAATGTCTTAAATGTGACCTTGTAGAGTCATAGTGGGCATAATCATTGTCATCATAGTTCATTCATCATAATCGAATGAATCATCTGCTTATTTCATTGCTAATTCCTCCACATTTGAAATATCAAGCAAGATTAATAGTCCACATCGTAATCATGTGGTAGATGTTACAAAAGTAAATTTTCCTAATCAGTAGAAACAGTGTAAAAGAAGAATTATCGTAATAAATTATTTATTTCAAGTATTTCCTATTCTGGGTTTTATGACCTTGGATCCCCATTTTCTTTCAGTCATATCATAGCGTGTTTGAGTGTGTGTGTAAATATTGCTTTTGAAGTTCCCTTAGCACTTTCTTCTGCTGTCAGAATTAGTGAGCAAATTTAGCTTAACTATCATTATATTCATTCTGCTTCATTCTATAAGGTACCATTTCTATCATCACTGTTATTTGTCAGCTACCGTATTTCCAGACTTCTCTAGAATTTTAATCTTATTTCTGATGATACATTTAAAGTTTTGCTACCTTAGAGACAGAGGCTCTATCAATTAAATTCAAAATGTTTGACATTCTTTCTGCATGTTTGTCAAGATTCAATTATAACTGCTTAAAATGCTGTCTTAATGGCAAATGAGATGGTAGTCATTTCACTATAGCGTTACTTACAACATTTACAAGTTTAAGAATTAAAATTAAAATTAATTATTTCAAAAGTGTTTGTATAGTTATTTTACTCGTCCTGGCCTTTTATCATGAGTTTTGTTTCTAAACAGAATGCAGAACTTTTCTTTTTCTGGCCTTTTCACATAATTTCATTGTTTTATGTCATTTTTTTATATTTTTTAAAAAAATACTTGATCATAATTAAATTTCTTGCTTGTTAAATTAAAATATCTGAATAAAAAACTCTTAAAATTAGATCATTTCATCTCCTGCTGATTTAATGTAGAATTACACCAAATTCCATCCATCAATTAGTTTTAAAATTTACTTTGCATCCTACAGAGTTAAAAAACAAATATCATTACAAAGAACGAGCATATAAATATCAAATATCAAATACAGGCATATTAATCATATGACTGTATCCCCATAAGAATTGATTATTTTGAACCAACAAAATATTTACTTAAAACATTGATTTATTTTAATAAAAATGAAAAGATATCTATAAATTTAAGTTATTTTCTTTTCGTCGTTTTTTTTTTTTTTTTTTTGCAAAGCCATCTTATATTTTCGAATAATTATTATGAATTCTTTGAATCAATAAAATAAATATTTTATTTCTTTTCTCATTTAAATTTAAAATAAGCAAACATATTTTCCTTTTAATACTTTTACATACAAGGTGGCCAGAAATAAAACACCCCTACTCTGACCTCCATGGATATCGAACTACTCAGTGTAAAGGCTCAAAATTTTGTACACATACTATTCAAAATATGGGGAAACGGATTTCACGAAAAAAAAATTAGTTCCTGAAATCACCGATAGGTGGCGCTGCACAACTGGAACTATGATCAAAAGACACAAATAATAATAAAAATTATAATGTTTATGCGGAATGGAATGCTTCCATGCTTCCTTTTTAATTTTTCTGCCCCTTATGGAAAATAAAAATAGTAAAGAAGCTAGAACTCCCGTTGTAACTGCAATTTCATACTGTAACCAGAAAAATTTGCATAAAGCATGGTTAGAAGCCATGTTCTGGGTATAAAAGAAGTTAAAAGGTGGGGAATGTCATTCTTATTAGTGATGGCTGTCACGCTGCCAGAACGCGCTTTGCTTGTGAAGTTGTTTTACGAGAATAAAGGAAATGCTCCAGCAGCACTTCGAGAGTTTCGCCAACTTAAGGATTTGCGTAAGGGACCATTGCTTCCACAAGCTCTCAGGAGAATGATCGCTCGATTCGAGGAAACTGGACATCTTGGAGTTCAGCCTGGTCGAGGACGCAAACCGGTTCGTTCAGATGTCGTTGAAGATGTTGCCACCGGTATTGTTGAACAGTCAATGGATAATGTTTTAGGCTGCAGTAGTGCACGTGCAGTGTCACGACACTTGGGTGTTACCTATAGCACAGTGTGGAACGTACTCAGAAAAATGGTGCATTGTTTCCCGTACAAAATCCGCCCTAATCAACAATTGCTGGCCACAGACAGGGAGATGCGACTGACCTTTGCATTGACATTTCTTGCTAGAGTTGAAGTGGATGCATCGTGGCCGTGGCAGATTCTGTGGAGCGATGAGGCCCATTTCCACCTCAGTGGAACAGTGAATACCCATAACTGTCGCATATGGGACACGACAAACCCCCGTACCTTCCAAGAGATTCCACTCCACTCACCGAAAGTTACAGTCTGGTGTGGATTCACAGCCACATTCATCCTTGGACCGTTCTTTTTCGAAGAGGTTACTTCCAATGGCCTTGAGACATGTACCGTGACGGCCAACAGGTACAAAAGGATGCTCGAAACATTTGTTGTACCCCATTTGCAGCAGCGCCAATGCCTTGACACCATTACTTTTATGCAAGATGGAGCACCTCCACACATTGGACTCCCTGTGCAACAGTTTCTTCGCCAACATTTCACCACTGACAGAATAATCAGTCGCGCGTTTCCGACAACTTGGCCATCTCGTTCACCGGATCTTAACCCTCCAAGCGGCGGAGACGTCTTTTTCTGGAAGGCATAAACCCTCCGAAACGGGCGTAACCGTGTTTTTTCGTTCTGTTCAGTTGTTTCCGAGGCGGGCGCAAACGGTTTTTTCCTACTTTCAATTGAAGCGTCGAAAAGGGCGAAGACGTGTTTTTTCTTCTGTGCCGTTCCCCTCCGTTAATGACCTTCTTGTCAGTGATAGATTACTTTACGATAACCCCCTAAAGAGAACCGAGTAGAAGCACTTAGCGCTCATAAAAGAATTCCTTTTCGTTAAATGATTTAAGTAGGAAGTATATTTCATGTGGTTTTTAGAAACTTATGAGAAAAAAAATCTTCTCACTAAATTTTACTTACCAAAATAATAACTTACGAACACATTCCTTAGTAAAGCAAAATATTTCTAAATAGATTTTTACGTAAAATGTTGCTATTAAACAATTTTAAAATACGTCTAACGCCTTCAAAAGAATGACAAAAATAAAAATAATTTAAATAATTTATTTTAAATATTTATTTAACTACTTTGCCTCAAAATTCATGACATGAATACGTTGACAAATTTTCAGTTAAGAAATAAAGACTGTCTGTTAAAATTTGATTTTTGATGTAAAAATGTTTCAATTTTCTTTTTCATTTATTTAAAAATACGGCATAAAGACTTGCAAGGAATTTCATGTTTTAATTTAATTATTTGTGTTTAAATTAATTTATTTTTTGTGTTTTATTTTATTTAATTCGCAGTAATGTAAATTTATATTATAGGTTCCGAATCAAAAGTTATAATATATTTATAATAGCCATATTGTAAAATTCTTTTTTTTTTTTTTTGTAAATCGCGAGAAACGATAATCACAAAAAAATTAATTAGAAAACAGCTAGAAAACAAAATAAACAAAAAATTAATATAAACAGCTGGTCCTGGATTTATAAAATTTGGTACATAATTACTTCCTGACCAATAGATAATCACTAATTAGAATCTTTTTTAAATTTCTTATTTCTTATTTATTAAATCTTAATTTAAATTTAATCAAGCAGAAAAGCTTATTGACAATTGTTGTGTCACATTAAAATTCAAAAGATTAACTTTCCTTAGACAAAATTTTCGTTTTCGGGACAATTTTTATTCAGGTTTTAAAAACAATTCAGAATTTTAGAAGTAATTTGTAACAATTCTTTTTTATAGAAATGAAATTGAAATCAATTTTGTTATTTTACCGTAACTTTCCGGCGTTACTTTCTTCACGTTGAGAAAAAATATCTGCTTTGTTTAAACAGTAACTTCAGTTAAAATTTTTAAGAACTTTTTAATGGCTTATTTGAATAACACGATGTAAGAATCTTTCACATGATATGCCATAATTGAGGAAATCAAGAATAACGACATCATTAAGACTTTGATGATGAATGAATGAATATTTTAATGAGCACTTTAAAATATTTAGGAAACTATTTTTTAAATGTGACATATGAGATACTTTATATACATTGCAACTAATCCCAATTTGAAATAATAATTTTCTAAAACTATTTAAAAATGTTTCTACAATTTCAAATGATATCATACTAATAGTTTCAAAATATTTGCAAAGATTAAATTTTGAAAAGAAAAAAAATCTTGCGTTTTAATGACTCATTCTGGAGTGTCATGAAGAAATAGGAATCGTCAGCGCAATGAATATAATCAAATGAACATTAGCTTGAAAATGGAAATAAAATGCTCAATGCAAATTAAGTTTTCACTACTTTATTGAATTTAATTTCGGATTTATACCTGATTCTGTTAGTGATTAATGTATATATTCTATACATTAATCACTATATTATTTCTGCATTCATTACGTTATTAATAAATCACTGAAATAAGCTGTAGATTTTTGAACAATATATAAATTAAACAAATATTATTTAAATATGAAAAACTTAGTCTCAAAAAGGCACTTTAATTTCTTCAAGATCAGATTCTTTGAATTAGAAAAACATTAAAAAAATTGTTTGAAGAATCAACCCAAAAATTTTAGTTGAATATTAGTAAAATTAATTTTGAAAGTTGCTTAGTTGCTACAAACATGCTCTTGTTATCATCTCCAATAGCCTTAATTTCGGTTTATATTCTGTTTTGCTTTGATATCATTTAGGAATATGACAAGTACGATATTACTTAATTTGGAACGTTCGATTCATACGCTTGCATATTCTGTAATTCAGAATTTTTTAAAAAATGTGCCTATTTGTTAACTCTGATATTTTCAAAGATAGATTCTAAGACGTATTGTGCTGAAGCGCTGAAAAGTGTTTTCTTGCCAAAAGTGATATTTGATTTAACAACAAAACTGTACTAAACTTGACAAATAACTTTTTATTCATAACAGGTAGAAATATATTAAATGATTTTTTTTAATTATATTTTTAAAAAATCACAATTTATTATTTTTTACAAAGGCGTTTTGATTTCATACAAATATTTAGATAACTAAGGCTATAAGACCTTTACATATAAAATAAATCACGGCTACTACTGTGAGTGAATTGCAATTAATATCGCTTCATATCTCACTAAAAACTGATTTCATCAATTGGAAATTTTCAAAAAAAATTAGTGAAAAATTTCTTTTCTTTTCTTTCAATATCTTTTGAAAATTGTCTTTCATTTTGAGTTAGAAACTAAAATATCCTATTAATATTAAATGCAAGAACACCTCAAGTGATATTTTCCAACATTTATATAAATTCCAAAAGCTTTAAAATGCAGCTTTGTAAAGTTTGTCAAAGAATTATCGAATCATATGCTTCTCTATGAAAGAGCAACGACATTAATTGGTGTGATGTTTTAATTAAGATGTAAATTTTTCACCTCTCAGTGAAAAAGATATCTTAAATTACGTGTCTAAAAATAAATTTTTGGAAACACAAATTTTGAAAATTATATGCACTCGGAAAAAAGAATATTTATTCACATTAAATATTACTTATATTATATGCAGAAAAAATTTAAATGTGTAGCATGTCATCAGCATTTTTATGTTTCTAAATGCCTTTCTTCTTTTATATATATATACTTTTAAGAAAAAAAACAATTAATAGCATAGTGTCTTTTGTAAAAATGTTGGAATAATACAGATATGAGATAGTCAATCTAATTATATAAAAAAAAATTAGTTCACAAATTTAAGACCTCTATGCAAAATATTTCTCCCTTTCAAAGACGTGAATTCATATCGCCGGTTAGTTCGAATTTACATATTGCTAATACGAAAAAAAAGTTGGTGAGTGAAGAATGGAGGGGAGGGAAGTGGTCATCAGTAAGATAAGATAACCAGATAGATTGCAAACCAGTCTCCCCACTGGGTTAATGGGAACCCCGCAGCTGAGAAAGAGGGGAAGTGAAAAATGCTCGTTTATTTTTCGGACACTGTCTCGTGTGAAGCTGATATTTTTTTTGAAGCAACCTATTGACGGATGGAGGGAAATTTTTGACAAGCCAACTCAGAATAACTGGGCGCCCGGAGGGTTAATCCGTGTGATTTTTGGCTTTGGGGACACTTAAAAAACCTTGTTTATCGAGAACGTCTGATAACCTTGGCAGATTTGAAAGAGAGTATCAGTCTGCATGTGAGAAGCATCTCAGATGACCAGTTACGATCCGCAGTTGAACAAGCTGTCCACAGACTTCACATTTTACAGCTTCAGGAAGGGAACCATATTGAGCAGCATTCCCTGCATCGATAACGTCCTTGTTTCATGTATGCTTGGTACTTTCAAATAAAATGTGTTTAAAACGTGTTTTTGTGTCTTTTCAGCATACGTCCAGTGGTACAGCGCCACCTATCGGTGATTTCTGGAACTAAATTTTTTTTTCGTGAAATCCGTTTCCCCATTTTTTGAATAGTATGTCCACAAATTTTCAAGCCTTTACACTGAGTAGTTCGATATCCAGGGAGGTCAGAGTAGGGGTGTTTTATTTCTGGCCACCCGGTATATGATGTAGATACCTGTTTTATTTAGTAATGTTAAATAATAGTTGCTGTTCAAATTAAAGAAAAATTGCCAAGATATTCAAAAACATAACTTTTAAAATAGTTTCATTAAAATGACTTTCATAACAAATAAGTTTTATATGAAAATTGTCCTTTAAATATATGATATTTTAAATCTAAACCGACTATTAATTGAGACAAAATGAAAACTGTTCCGATGTTGTTCAAATTAAAGAAAAATTGCCAAGATATTCAAAAACTTCTTTCTCAAAAACAGAACTTTTAAAATAATTTCATTAAAATGACTTTCCTAACAAGTAAGTTTTATATGAAAATTTTCTTTTAAATACATGATGTTTTAGATCTAAACCGACTATTAATTGAGACAAAATGAAAACTCGAATTTCTTCAAAGCATCTAAAATCCCTACATTAGGTTGCGAAGACAATTCAAATATTTCAGGAACAATTAGTTATTTTTCCCAGACACATCAAAAACTTGAAAAATTTCTTTAAAAAAATCATAGTGATTAGACTTACCAGATTTCCCCTATTTAACTTAATCGGTCTCTTCCATAAAATCCTACTCGAGCGCCTCCCAATGAAGCACTGTTAATCTCTGATCGGCGATGAAAAGGATAAACGAAAGGGAAATAACCAGGATAGTATATCGGCAAAAATCCATCGGAACTTCTTCGATAAAGTCCAACTTCAGCTCCACCTAAAGAAGCAGCATGCTCCTCATCTATAACATCCAATGGCAGAAACTGAGCCAGAGCAACGGCAAAAAGAGAGAGTAATACAACCTGAAACAATAATATTGCAAAATGATTTATAAATGATCCATACAGGACCTTTAAAATATCAATAAAAGAGGAAAATAATATTTGACATAGGTCAACTATTATTTTCACAAAGCAAAAGAAAAAAAAATATCTATGATATATTTTAAACTTAATTATTGTATTTAAAATTGACGGTTATGCAATTTATTTCAATTAACTCAATTTTTACAATAAATACGCCATTTTTACCACCTATGACAGTTAATGCATTCACTCGTAATAGTGAATTTAATAATTATAAGTGACTGCTATAAGAGTTACGAAACCTACATCCATTTATCAATAATATTAAAAGTAATAATAAAAATACTTTTTAAATAATAAAATATTTTAAATAATAATCTTATTCATTAAATATAGCCATACATAATAAGAAAATGCAAATATTATGCACAAGAATATTATTCATCAATGATTAATTAATAATATTCTTAGCTATCGATAACTATTATTAGTTAATAATAGAATAAGAATATTTATAAAAAATTTCTACAGCATTTACTTGTTAATAGAATACAACAGAATGTATAAGATAAATCGCTTATGTTGTATAGGTATGTATGTATGTGTGTGTATATATATATATATATATATATATAATTTACAGTTATACAATATGCATCTACTTATCGATATTATATTATTTTATTAAAGTAATGAAAATTCTTTCGCAAATGCTATTTACAAGATTATAATTAGTTAATAATATGAGAAAAATTTTAAAATATAATCTGCAACTTTTACTTGTTTATAGAATAGGGCATATAACATAATGTATATAATAAATAGAATGCAAGCTTTTGAATATCATTTTATTGCAGACTTTACTGCGGATATTAATTATGTAAAAAATAAATATTTTTCTTTGTTTTAAATATAATAGAAAAATAAAATAAATATATAAATGAATTATATATATGTGTGCTTGTGCATCTGTCTCTCTCTCTCACTCTCTTTCTGTGTCTGTGTGTGTGTGTCTTTATACAACTTCATGCTAATCTTATATTGATTGCCGAATCAAAGTATCTTCAAATTAGTATGAAAATACCTGTTATTATTTCAAAAAAGATTTTTAAATTAAAATAATACAAAGAGCAGAAGTCCAAGAAATACCTGAAATTGGCTTCTGTGAATAAGAATTTTTCAGCTTTCCGTTCAACATTGTTTTCTGGTGCAGTAATTATTGTTTCCACATTAAAAAACATACAAATTTCAATATTTATTTACTATACACTACAATATCATGCTTTCTACATAAATTCTTTAATATTAAAAATTAATTTCTCAAATTTTTGATTAAAATTTTATTTAATATTTTATGGTTTTTATATGCAATATAAATTCATTTCCCATTTAGGAGCAGACGTTTAACTGCATTGCTTATTTATATTGTATAAAATCGATGAAAAGTAATTATTTTTAATTAAAATGATAACCTTTGCACCATTTATAACAAAAATCAATTTGCCATGCTTACCAGGAATTTCATATTGCCGTTGATTCGCTTGAACTACGGAAAAGTTAAATAAACCGGAATTGATCTGCTTATAAAAGCCAGCAGTAATTTTCTCATGACTTCTGTTTGCTTATTCATCAGCAAATTTGGCTGATTCAGTAACTGTCATTGACTGAAAAACAATCTGTTTGGGTTCTTTGTGTGCTAATCCTGTTATTTCAGGTATTATTATTAAGGGAAATGTAACAGTATCGAAAACAAAATTGTTCGAATTGTCTATACATACCTGTACGTTGATCATTAAAACTACTCTTGCAATGTACAATTTTTATTTTTTAACAAATAGTTGTTTTTAGACTTCTGTACTTTCTGCAATTTCATGATTCAAAGAGCAAAGTAACCCAAATCCAAATTTTATTATATAAAATTCAAAATAATTTTATAGAGTTCAAAATACATTTCAAGACTAACAGAATGACATATATATTTATTTACTTATTAATAGATACTCATTAAGAAAATACTTTTTTTAATGTTGATTGAATTTCCCTTAGTTAAAAATTCAACATAGTCAGAGTATAGCATTGATCTTTTCTCATCTAAATAATCTATCTTTAAAAAGAGTGATTATAGATTTTTTTATTTTTAAATTTTATTGTCTTCTATAATTAATCTAATAATATTGTCTTCTTTGACTAATCCAATAAATCTTCAATAACTAATGAAAAAATGCAGAAATTTTTTTTTTCCAAAATTGATCTTTAAAAACACTGCAGTGATGCAAATATCTGCTGTTCTTCCGTTTTAACATTTACATTTCATAAATGATTTTTTGCTCTTTTTTAAAGAAATTTATCTCAAAAAAAGTATTTAATAATGTGCATTTTGAGTTTTCTAAAATGATCATTGCATATTATCTTCAAACCATTATTTTTTAATCTTATTAAGATTAAAAATAAAAACTTTCAATAGTTATTACAATAAGCTTTTTCTAATATTTTATTAAACTGGATCACAGATTTTTTTCTTCAATTTTGAATTATTCATAAAACTCAAATTATAAAAGTATGAAAATAATGAAATTTAACTCGTTTTGATTATTGATCTTTGATGCCGAAATTTTGAAAAGAGTCGATTAAAGATTTGTAATCGATTATAAAAGATTTAACTTGTATTTATCTCTCAATTAAGAGATCTGCAATAACCTTTGGCTAAGATATTCTTAACACAATTCCAGCAAAACCATTAAGAAAACAGATCTGATAAAATCCATTGGAGCGATATGTCTTTTTATTAGTGTCGTGAGAAATCCAGGACAGAAGACTGGATCAGGCACTCCCCTCATTTGCTAACATAGAGCTAGATTAAAAATTATAGAACCTTACTCAAAATAGCCTTCTCAGTTGTTTTCAAACAGAAGGTTTAAATTTATCCTAAATTTGTATTGTTGGTGTAAAATCTCTATTAAACAGATTTTTTGACTAGAAAACGTTCCTCTTTGTGTGTAAATTCAATAAATAACAAAATGAAGCATAAATTTATAACAATTATAAACCAAAGTGTGTACGCCTCTTCAACTTTATTTCATATTTTCACAATATAAAGGGATTTTGCTTTAATATTTTCATAAAAGATGCAAATGGAATGTAATTTTTTTATTTCTCTGCTTCAACTGCAGTAAACAAAATTTTATTACTGCTTTTAAAATTCCTTTGTTTCATAATTTTATTGGATTTTTGCTTCATTATATTATCCATAAAATCCGTTTTTGAGTTTTATGGGGAAAAGTTCCACAAATTTTATAAAGAGTAACAACGTGTTATTACACACGAAATTACTAAACACAGGAACAAACACAGACGAAACTTAAACAGGAACAGCATTTGCAGAAATCAGTGATACTCAAGCAACAAATCAACTATCAGGTGAAATGCGGATATTTTCATTTGATTGTCTAGTGATTTGCATATATTTAAATACTGTGACGAGTATGTCTTCTGGTCATCTAATCAGAGATTTAAATGAGTCGATTATAATAATATATAGCAGACATTTATTCGTGGGAATTCAATATAAACTTTCGGAAATACGGTTAGGTTTCCTTATTAGACTACTTTTAAATGTTTCTGTTACATTATATGCTTCATTTGTTCACTTAATCTTCCATTAAAATGAGCAGACTGTAATATTATGCAGCAGATATTCATTCTCGTTTCACTAAATTAGAAATAGATTTCTAAAAATAAGATCAGTTTTTTGTATCAGTCCTCCTTTGACATGCGTCTATCCAACGATATTTTCTATCTTATTTAATTGGTATTAAAATGAATAGATTACAATGTTTTGAAGCAGAAATTCTTTTAACTATTTACGATCTAATTTAAAATAGAAAAGATATTTAGATCAAAAATTAAATATCGCAGTCATAAACTAACAAATTCGAAAAACCGGTATAAATAAAAGCAAGCAACTTTTGGTAATATAGTTCGTTTTTGGCATCTCAGAGCTTTGGGAAGTCGTCATCTTTTAGAGACGCTTAACGTATTCCAGCTTTATCATTAAAAGAGAAGATTTGAATAATTCCGCAGTGGTTAGACCATTAAGGGATTTGCAGAGGCGCCTCGGTCCAGAATATTTAGTTAGGGGTTTCTAAGTACACTTGCAGAATTCTAACGGCCTTAAGAAATCTCTTTGCATGCTTCCTGGACCATCCGCAAATCTAAACCGGAACATGTGAATCACTGTGAAAGGGAAATAAGAAAGAACGAGGTATGATAGCTTTTCAGTAATATTAACTAGAATTAAACTAAAATCAAATAATTAAATATAAATCAGATAAAAGTGAACCCCCAAAAATTTTAAATAGGTATGTTTTTTAAAATATATAAGATATAGCTCTGTATATTTCTTAGTATACTTTTTCATATTTTTGTATGAAAAAAAATTATTGCAATCGTCTAAAATAAACACCAAATATCCAATTTTTATAAATATTTCTGTCGAAAAAAAATCAATTTTTGAAGCTTAATTCTATCTATGAGCCTGTCTATAAATATAAATATTCAAAAATACATTTAAATGTATATTTTATACTGTAGCAACAAGACTATAGATCTGTATCGAATTTTGAATGAAATCACCAAGTCAAATTAATGATATTTAATATATCATTTTGTGATTAATACTGCAAATTTAGATCTGTTTGAACTAAAAACCATCAGAGTACAATATGTTCATTCGTATATTTGCACATTTTGTGAGTAGTGAAAAAGGTAACAGATTAGTAAAAAGAAATTTTGTAATCTCGTCATAAAAATAGTATATAAATGTAAAAATTTGATTCCAAACAAACAATAAAATAAATCCACAAGGTTCCTGTTTTCAGTAAGAATATTAGTTTCCGGTTTCTAGCCAAGCATGACAAAGTCTTGTAGATTCTTAAAAATATTAAAAATCTTTTAAGAAATAGTGACAAATGGTTTAAAATTTTTGATAGGATAAAATTAAAGTGAAATCGCTCCAAAAATATTCAACTTTGGCAATCAAACATTAATCTTAAGTCTAACTTAGTTTTTCCGTTATCTCTGAAGCAAAAAAAGGGTTTTTATTTTTAAAAATTTTAAATTAATATAATTATAAAATCTATTTTTTTAAATGTATATTAATTAGAAATGTGAAGGGTAAAAGAATCTTTATTAATATAAGTAGTAAATATTGATGGAATAAAAAATGCGAAGCTGACAGGTCTGTTGTAAATGAAGAAGGGGTTAGAATGTAGATAAAATGAACGTGTGAACTTGGAGTTTTAGGGCAATTTAAATTGTTTAATAAAATATGTAGAATATAACAAATATTTTACTTAAATTTATGGATTAGTAATATGTATTAATATTCAGCGTTCATGTAATACTATATACTAAACATGTACCAATTATGATCAATTATCATTGAAGATAATTTTATTATTCCAAGATTAAATCATCTAAATTCTATAAATTCATAGAAGAGAGAAAATAAATATGACGAAATTTGAAACATGTACATAATATATTTAAAATATTTTTGACATAGCCTGTTTAATTTAAATTTAAACAAATCAAAATTTATCATGTTAAAATATAAAAAGGATATGACTCAATTCCAAAGAAATTTATTTAAATAATAAAATAATTGGGTACTCTAAAAAACTTAAATGCTTAGATAATACATTTAACTCCAAATTTGTCCTTATTCCAGATTGAACAAATTCCGAGGGGAAAACATTCTGAAAATTCACGAAAATTTGCGTAAAATTCCAAAAATTAGTTTGGAATTGAGAGTGGAAAATATTAATACAATATATAATATTTAGTGATTCTTGAAAAGTTATCTCTTTATGGAGAAGAAATATAAAATCATGATAAAGTTTAAAAAATTAACTGAAATAAATTCTAAGATATTCTTAATTTACCATTGCCAAATCCTATCGTTCGGTATAAAATAAAGCTCTACAAGTTTTAATAAATGTCTATCACTCGACATTAAAGTGAAAATGCCTTTTGAAGTGAACAATAAGATGCATAGTATCAAAATGATTGCAGTTAAAAATAATATCGTAAATTTGGATTTTGAAACCAGATTTTAAAAATTGGAGGGTAAAAGATCCAATTGGGAAAATCTATTCAAGAAATTTGAGAGTATATTTTACAAAGACAAATAAAAATTAGATTGGTTGAGACTTTGAAAATTTTATTAATAGGATTAAATAGAACATATAGACATTCAGATAATTGTTAGAACTTTATGGATAAAGTTTTGTCTTGATGTTTAATCTATAATAGAGCAATAATGACACAAATACACAATAAATTCAAATTCAAAATGTGTTCTTATGACTTCGAAATGTCTGAATGAAAAAAGAAAAGTACTAAAAGATATTAAAAATAAAATAAATAAATATGACAAAAGTATTAAATTACATTTTATAAAAGAGCACATCTGATAGATGAATTGTAATTTTTTCTTCTGAAATTAAAACTTTTTTATAAAGCTATAAGCTTTCGCAAGACATATAGTCAAACTCAATAAAAAGGAATTTCTAAATAAAGTAAACCTGAAAAGATAAAAAGGTGTTTTTTTTCTTAATCAGATTTTCACTTTACGAAATATCTTCAAAATGTACCAGAAGAGATTCTTTGTTAAGAATGAGAAATGCAGTGGTGTAGCAGAAGAAGGAGATGTTGAATATATTTTCTTTTGGAGTGCAGGATTTAGAGGTATGAAAATTAATGCCGGAAGTTAAATTGCTAGGGATCTATAGAAAATTTTGCTTTTTTACCTCATTTTCCAAAACTTTTCTAGGTATGATCTTAACCGACACTTTAGAATTCGGAGTAAAATTCTATTCTTTTTACTTCCACTTTATTAATTTTTCAGTAATATTACATTCGTCTGTATTAGTATATTTTATATCCGTGCTCTATGTTAATTTTTGCTTTAGCTTTTATCCTTAGTCATTTATTCATTTTTCACTATTTTCTAAATTTTTCAGAATGCTGGCATGTAGATTAATTTTTGCTTTAGTAATTTTAATTTTAATTTTTACTTTTTTAATTTTAATTTTTGCTGGCATGTAGATTATATGATTTAATTTCACGGTACTGTGATTTAATATGTTGTAACATGAATGCTTTGAATACAGCCATTGTCTTTTCTGCACCTTACACCTTTTTAGGTAGGTAGATGAAGCCAGTGAGGCTGAAATAATTTAAAAGTTTTAATTTTCCTCTAATTCGATCAACAAATGTCAATGCCCAAGTAAAGAAGAATAACGAAGTAGACGAAACGAGGGTTAGTATAGAAATAAATATTGTTGAAAACAAAGCAAAAACATTTGAAAAATTTTGGATGCCTTATTTAAAAGATATTTTTGTTTTAACTTGATATAATTTTTTTGTGTAGAAATAATTTATGATCATGCTATAAAACGTGTAGAGATAGCTCATAGTGATTTAGCCATTTAGTTTGTTACGTTTACATTGCGCTGGCGTCCTGGCATAGGGGTAATGCTTCTTCCCCATGATTTGGGTTTCCCATGTTCGAGTTCCTGTTCGGGCATGGTTGTTCTTCTTTTGTTCCATCTAAGAGTTGTGAATGTGTCCCTCTGTAAAAAGTGTTGTGCTAGCGAATATGAAACATGAAGTAGCTAAGTCATACTCTTGGCTCTAGCTGGCTCTCCTGAAAAAAGAAGGGAAATTAATTTAGGCTTAAATCGTTGACAGAAAACTGTCAGCGGGTTTGTAAAGTGCCATGAGTAACAATAACGGTTATATTGCAGATAAGTTCATCTGCGATTTTAGAAGTTGCTAGCGATATTTTCTTAAGATGCTTTCATTTTAATTATGTATATTTACTTTCATTATAAAATGTTTTTGATTTTTAAACGCAAAATCAAATATGTATTGAAATTTGATGGAATAAAACATTAATAAATATTTTTTAAAGTGTTAAAAGAAGTCTCTGTATTCAGAAAGATATAACACATTATATGTGACATATTTATAATACTTTTAATATACAAATCAATAGTATGACGATTTTACTAAAATCAAATCTGTTTTGACTTGGCATACTGGATATTTTACGAATATTATATGATGTAGTTGTAAAATAAACCTATTAAATAGAGGTAATTCAATAACATTAGTTTAGCTTTCAGATATAGAGGTTTACTGTTTTTAAATATGCATTCAAGGATTAAAGCATTTCAACTTTGTTATTTTAAACTAAGCATAATAAATCAAATTTTGTAAATCTTTTGTAAAATAAACTTGCAGCCTTATAAAATTAATTAAAATATTAAAATTTGTTGTACCGCTTTTGAGATCTTTCTTATGTTAAAGCTGTATTCAAAATAGCAAGAACACAAATATATTTTTATTTCGACCCACTTACTACAATACTTATAAACTCAACTAATACAATTAAAAAGTTTCAAATTAGGATGATGTTAAGTAAATTTCTTGCAGATACATTAAAAAATATCATAATGCTATTTCTCTTTGATTATTTTATCTCTATTTAATCTTTTGCGAATAAATTCATGAGCATTCTAAATATTATTTTATCGTGCCGATAATTCAGAATATTAAATATTTGTTTCGTAAAAATTAAAAATAAGTAAGAATGTTTCTCAAGAAATATACAAAAAATAAAGGAATTGTTCATTTATCTTAACTATCTTGAAACCAAGTTTATACTAAAAGGAGATTTGCTTTCGACAAAAAAAAGCAGCAAAAATATAATTTTAAATTGACATTTGAAAAATTGTATTGCTTATTAATAATTGAAGATGAATTAAATAATTTGATGAATAATATTTAATATTGAGAAACAAATTTTGTTCAAATTTTACCTATAGATCTGAAAAAATATATGGAACAATGTTAATAATATTTAAACAATCATTTAGCAACTTAGCTAAATAATAGTCAACAAAAGCTTAGTGAAAATTGACTATATTTTTTATTTATCCTTGATACTTTGAAACATAATTTTTAAATTAGAGATACTGATTTCGAAAAAAAATATCTACAAAAATATAATTTTATATAATATAAACAAATTATAAGGTCTAAAAATAAAATAGCATATACTTTAACGATAGGTTTGAAAATGAGTTTTATGAAATAAAGTGTTAAATGTTTACGTATTCTGTTATAGCTTAATGAAATTCTAATATGTAGTTAATGGAACCATAATTTATTATTCTGTTTTTGTATGAGTAATATAGACATCAGTAAATAAAATCAAGGTTAAAAACTAAAAATTTATAATTTTACTCTCGTATAGGAACTTTATATATATATATACACTGAAGTGACAAAAGTCATGGGATGACTGTTAATATCGAGTCGGTCTTCCTTTTGCCCGGCGAAGTGCAACAACTCGACGTGTCATGGAGTCCACAAGTCGTTGGAAGTCCTATGCAGGAATATTGAGCTATGCTGTCTGTATAGACGTCCATAATTGTGAAAGTGTGGATGGTGCAGGAGTTTGGGCACAAATGGACCTTTCGATGATGTCCCATAAATGCTCGATGGGATTCATATCGGGGATCTAGGTGGCCAGATCATGCGCTGGAATTGCCCGGAATGTTCTTCAAACCAATCGCGAACAGTTCTGGCCCGGTGACATGGCGCATTGTCATCCATAAAAATCCATCGTTGTGTGGGTACGTGAAGTCCATGAATGGCTGCAAGTGATTTGCAAGCAGCTGGACATAACCATTTCCAGTCAATGATCGGTTCAGCTGCACCAGAGGACCGAGTCCATGCCATGTAAAAACAGCCCACACCATTACGCAGCCACCACCAGCTTGAACAGTGCCCTGCTGACAGTTTGGGTCCATGGCTTCGTGGGGTCTTCGCCACTCTACCATCAGCTCGTAACAACTGAAATCGTGACTCATCTGACCACGCCACGGTTTTCCACTGGTCTAGGGACCAGTCGATATGCTCACGAGCCCAGGAAAGTCGCTGCAGGCGATGTCGTGCTGTCAGTAAAGGCACTCGAGTCGGTCTTCTGCTGTCATAGCCCAAGGAAGACAAATTTCGCCGCACAGTCCTGTCGGACACGTCCCTCGTACGTCCCACATTGATTCCTTTGTTATTTGACGAAGTGTTGCGTGTCTATTAACATTGACCATTCTACACAGACGTCGGCCGTCTCGGTCGTTAAGTGCAGTGGTCGCCCACTGCGCTGTCCATGATGGGATGTGATGCCTGAAATTTCATACTCTCGGCACACTCTTGATACTGTGGATCTCGGAATGTTGAATTCACTAACGATATCCGCAATGGAATGACCGATGCGTCTAGCTCCAACTAACATTCCACGTTCAAAGTCTGTTAATTC
>JAPMOQ010043861.1:2628200-2666585 GCA_026543055.1 Argiope trifasciata | reverse complement strand
TGTGTGTGTGTGTGTGTGTGTGTGTGTGTGTGTGTGTGTGTGTGTGTGTATTATTGAAAAACATCTACTATTTTATTAAGTGTTCTTAAATATTCACTTCTACAGCTAAACAGTACTTAGATTTTGTTAAAATAATTTTTTGAGCGTAATTTGTTCACTCTCATGTCTAACTGCATTTAAATTTAAATTTTGATTTTTTTTTCATGTAGAAGAAACATAAGTAAGTTCTAATGGAAAAGACAGTAACATAAATATTTTTTTTTATGAAAATTCGTCACTTAAAACTGTATTACAGTGAATTTAAATTACAATTCCTTCTACTTTTAGAAGTTGGAGAGAGAGAGAAACAGAGAAAACGGTCTCGAGACCTCCATTACAGGATTTAATCAGTTTCATCAGGCACCAGTTTCATCTAATATTAATTAATGTAGAAAGCAAGAGTAATTATAATTAATGTTATTAATTATAATTATATTATATTATGAATATTTATATATTTAATTCTACAAGTAGCAAGGTTTCAATATAGTTAATTTGTAACTGATTTATAAATCGCTGCATAAGCAAAGAATTCTAATTTAGGAAACATGTCCCACATAGATATACTCACATCAAAACGACAAAAAAAGACTAATTTCAAATTCTATTCACTGTCTACTAGATTAATTCGATATTTCATGATTTAAAATTGATTTCACATTCTTTACTACACAAAGTGCAACAATTCAGAGCAAGGTTAAATTAATTTCCTCTGATTCACCTCATGAAACGTCTCTACAAGATTCCGAATCAATGCATCGCTTTCTTCTATTTACTTTCAAACAATTCCCATTTCTGAGACTTGATCAATTCCTCTAATACACGAGACAAGTGCGAAAATTTTTCCAAACGCTTTCTCTTTCCACGGGCGCGAGTCGTATATAATTTAAAGTGATATCTTCTGATTGAGCGACGGCCGTATAATTTGTTTCCAGAGACTATTAAGGTCAAAAGAAAGTTGTTCTCACTCCCACCCTTTCAACCAACCCTCTACGAAGAGAAATCACGCATCGAATAATGGAGTACTTCAACTAATTTATCTCACCACGTTTCAAAAACACGGCTGAAGAAGGAAAAAAAATGGCGCTGCAGTATAAAAGAAACGAATTCGGTGGATAGCAGAAAGGAAAAAAAAACGGATTTTTTTTTTTTAATTTCTTTATCCCCACAGGTTTTCGATAATTTGTGTTTAATGCCTTTTTCTTTCCACCCACCTCTAGAGTGATCGATTCTTATTTTAATTCCACCCACCCTCTTTTTTTATTTCTTATTTTTCGATTTTTTTTTTGGAAGAATGTATGCGTGCATGCGTTAGGGATCTAGCATTTTTTTTAACTCGCTACCAAGTTTTTGTCTTCAATGAGTATATCGACTTGCGAGGTTACTGGATTTATACTGGCGCTAAAGCACTTACTTAAGTGCCGCCAATAAAAAAAGATATGAAAGAAGCTTTTCAAAAGTTTTGAAAATGTATTCGTTTCCATATTTTCTTAAATATCATTTTACATTTATTGCAGTTTCGTGTATTTATGTTAAATTACGTCCATGAAGCTTTTCAAATAAATATTAACTATTAATAGCAGGCCAAATCAATGAATGAGAACATTTATTAGAAATTAGCCGCCTTTGGCACCAAATTTGTTTTAGTACTATTTACTACAGTTACTATTTTAGTACTACAGTTTGTAATTAGTACTATTTTCAATATTTTGCTCTTTTTCTCTACCCCGGTTGCATATCTTCCTACATTTCCCATCGTTTGAAATGTGAACTTTTACTTGACTGGAAAATGATTAAATCCTGTAATGTCCGTCATGAAACAGAATATATTCATAAAAATTTAAAAGATAAAAAGAAGAAACATTCATAATTGAACATTTGCATTTACTACTAAAGAATTTACGGAAAGTCTTAAGGGATCATTCTGTAAAAGTTTTTTAATTCAAAAATAAACGCTAAGTACAAGATGAAGCTTGATTCTAATAGAATAATTACAAAAGAATAATTATACATAACCAATAATATCAGAAACAAAGCAGCATTATTTAAAGATGGGAGAACTTTTAAAAAAATCAAAACTTATTTCCGAAATTATAATTTAAAAATAAATTGGAATCATTCAAATAATTTAATAGAAATTCGCTTTAAAAATAAGTATTTTTAAAAAGTTATTAGAAAAAAAATTCGGAAAAATTACTTGAAAGTATATATCTTGACATTTTAAAGAAAATTTGTTACAAAATTAGTAGCTTTAGATCTAGTATTCTGCTCTGTAAAGAGTAGAAACGCATTCACATATTCTTCTTTATTTTTCATATAAATTGGGGAATAAAAGTTTGAAATGTCTGATTTATTTTCTCAATATAATCAGTTCATTTTTTTTCAGTCATCTATCCTATTTTCTCAAATGAGCTCTTTAAATTTATTGAAATGTCATTCATCTTTAACGAATGAATTTTGAAAAATATATTTATTGAAAAATGTAAGCTGTTTAACTATTTGTAACAAATCAAATTTTTGAATGAGGAAATATTTTAGCTTATGAGAAAAGAAGATTTTTAATTGATAATTTATTACACATTTTGTAATTTTAGATTTAACGGCCTTCCATTCAGTAAAGAACAGAAAGGCATTCACTTATTATTCTTTATAATTAGTCGAATCTGTGAAATATTGAAATTCATTGAAATTTCATTTCCTCAAAAGAATCATTTCTTTTATCTTTATTTTTTCATCGCCGTATCGCATGTTCTCAAATGAGATTTCAAATTTATTGAAATTTCATTCATCTTTATGAAATTAAAAAGAATAAAATTATTGAAAAAAATTATTTATTTAACTATTTGTAATAAAACGGGCTAATTAATGAGAAATTATTTTAGCTGTTGGGAAAAAAATGAATCAAATAAATTTTTCAATTCGTCGAAAACATTTTTTTTTTTTTTTTTTTTTGTAAAATGATTAAAAATATTGAAATTTCCTGTATATATGTTTCATGGAATTTGAATCATAAAAAGGCAAAAATGTAAATTAACTGTCAATGAGCTGATCAAATCATTCTAAATTAAAATGTGTAATGAAGAACTATAGAAGAGGAGATAATTTTTTAAACACTTTCTCTACTTTCAAAAATGTATTAGTTTTTGATTTTTTTGTTGTTGTTAACTGGTATTTCAAATTTATCAAAATATCGATTATTTATGCAGCATCAAATATGAGCAATGATAATTTAACGATAACTATTTTTTAAAAGATGTTTGTCCTCAAATATAATTTGAATTTAGTTGAAATTAATGTACTTCTTGGAATATGGCATTATTAGAAGCAAATTTAAGCCTTTAAAAATAAATATTGACTACTTATATTATATACTGAGATGATAAAATTTTAATCAACCAGAATTATACGAGATGATGGAAAGAAAATTTTCAAATGCAAAATTATTATATCAATTATAAAAAATATGTGAAGAAGTCATTTTAATATATACTTTATAAATTAAAAATACACTATCAAAAATATAACTGTGAACTCACTAGAAAATTTCCACAAAAGGAAACTCAACCTCTTCTTTTCGCCTTGAAATGATTTACTTTCTTGTTGAATTCTTGAAATTAAATGTTTAATAAATATGTGCTATTAAAGTATAAAATTCTTTTTCCATAGACAATATTCATTGTTTCAAAAGTTAAATAGGTATTTCTTAAAATAACTGAATTATGTATTTTAATGCTGTTTTAACTTTATTACGTTTTTTTAACTTAAAGTCAGTTTATCCATGCGAACGTATTAGCAAAAAAAGGATCATGAATTAAAAGAATTAAATGTTGAATTCGAATGAAACAATTTATATCTAAAATTCTTATACAAAAATGCAAAAGAATTCATTCACCTTTGTCATGTCATCAAATAATATCATTAAAGTTATCGAATTTCATGTGTAATCAATTAGATTGAAAGTACTTATATGTGAAAGAAAATGTTTATGAAATGTTTATGCAGACAATAATTTTAATAACGATTATGAGCTATGAAAAATCACATACATCAAGAAGCTGTCTAGTAATCAAAAGTAACTCCATAAAATTGTTTACTAGATTCAGTAAAAATGCTCCCACGGTGCTCGGTACATTTATTGATTTAAAAATTTCCAAAAGGAAATTTATAAATGCGTAAAATTATCAAAAGGAACAAGATATTTATTATTAGAATGATGCTTGTAATACAAAGCAGCAACAATTAAGAAATAGAACTTGAGGCTATCGGTTATAATTGTAATGATTTCCAAAATTCCAAGTAATCTTTCAAGAGTTTGTTGAAATAAATAAATCTCTTTCTTCCATAAATCTTATTCCACACAAACTAACAACTTATTATTCCCTCTACAATTGCTAAGTTAAAATTGAAGACGAGAATTTAAGATAATCGAAATAATGTGGGATTAAAAGGCAAATTCGATTCAGATATGCAGGTTGACTATTTTAATCGCAGCTCTGTAGTTAATTTCTAGATTGCTAGAGTAAGGGATATATTTTGTATTGGAAAATATTCAAAATAATAAGAATAATTATAGTAATAATTATAATAAAAAAAAACTTTTGAAAAAAAAATCCCCGCCTAAATTTTAAATCATATTTTCGAAAAATATTACTGAAACCTTAAATTTGAAAATAAAAAATTTTTAAGAATAAAATATCTAAGTTATGAAGGTTTCATTTTTTTTATTTTACGCCAATTGATCGAATATTCAAATAATTTAACCACTGCCTTTTCTTGGAAACAGCTATTTAAATAGTCTGAAGACACTACAAGTATTGAAATTTTGGACTACTTTATTTTGCTAGACTGAACTCCAGCATTCCTTGGTCTAACCAAGGAAAGCGGGATTTTTTTTAAAATTTAGAAAATAAGTCATTGAGAAATGTTTGTAATGTGATTAATATGACGAAGGCATGAATAAAAATTTGAAATTAGTAATTCTTCTACAACAAAATAATAATCATGCAAGTTGCAGAATTGTGATATCGAACCGAAATATTTGTTGCATTCCTTCAAAGCAGTACAATAGTCTAAGTAAACACGATTTACATCCTGATAATAAAGTTATAAGGAAAATATTAGAAGTGAAAAATGTGAATCTACACAGAATTGTGTTTATATCCTATTGATTTAAGATCTTATACCAAAAAATCTTGACAAAGAACATTAGAAAAAAAAGAAATCGGATGTGGCCCTTTATAAGTTTGTTTTGTTCGTTAAATTGTTTCTTTAAAAAAAGAAACCCTAGAAAGCTATTTTGATACAAACCTCATGACATCGTAATTAAAAGAAAACAACAGCTTCTGATCTGACATTCATTTAAAAAAATAAAACCCTTCATCAATAAATTGAAGCTTTATTTACGAATGCAGATTTAATAAACAATAAGCACTATACACAACGAATCGTCATTGAAACTGGATATTGAAATAATGATCCAAAAGGATAAAGTCATTTTCTTACTGCCAGGTCTCGTTCTCTACTGAAAATGCCCCCCCCTCCACTACCGCAAATTAAAATTCGTAGTTCTAGTCAGCAATAACGAGCCAAATATATGATAAATGTAAACTCAATTGTCAAACCTGGATTTTATGGTCTAGGCTGATGTGTCAGTTAACATGCTATCTTAGTTGCTTGGTTGCATTTCAAAATTACATCGTTAGAACTACAGCAAAAAAAAATCAGAATTCAAGTGGTTTTTCATTTGAAAGAAAAGAAGAGAAGAATGCAAATATCATATGTTTGTATCGTGAGCATATGGCACAAACGTCAGCTGAGCCAATGTACTCGCTTAAAAATTGCATTCGCAACTCGGAGAAAGTATTTGACAGTAACAAACTCTCATCCGTAATGTTACAGATTTAGTTTAGTTACTCATCCAGTTTTAAAGCAATATGAAAATTTTTCAGGAGTGCACCTCAAAATTTTGAGCTGAAATAAAATGACAAAGATAATATTAGAATCAGCATCCCACTCTCTAAATTTCTATACACACCGTCATGAGAAAATTTGTCTAAAAAAAAAAATATTTCCCAATTTGATAAATCAAATGTGCAACATACCTTATGTATTGTAAAAGCTCACTGAAACAGATAATTTTCTAATATCCACGTATCTGTAAACTATGGTTAACTGAGCCTGAGAATATCGCCTTTATTAAGAATTACAAAAAAAGGAACGCAGGTATTCTTATTATATTCGTAAAGAATTGCAAATGAAAAGAAAACTTAGAAAACAAAACTGAGAATGTAACAAAAGAAAGTGGAAATTACTTTAAACACTCAAGTAAAGAAAAATGATAAAAAAAAAAGAATACAAATATCAAAACGTAATTGAATGAGTTATTTTGATTAAAAGAGAAAGAATAAAAATATAAACTAATCACAATGTGTCTATAACTTGTGACTTTCTGATCATGAAACGTTAACTTAGTCTCGGGACCATCATGATTACCACCATTAGCTGGCGAAATTCATAAATCAACCGTTAATCTAACAAATCTCATCCAACAAAATCAAATTTTATCTTTAATTTTTTTTAAAAATTTCGTTCAAGCTTTCTTTGTAAGAGAAATAAATGATTGACTTCAGAAACGTAAATAATTTATTCTTCTTATCCATTGTTTCTTTTATTAACTGAAAAAAGACTAATCAGACACTTAAATAAATGGCAATCTTTAAGATGATAAATTTAAAATGAGAAGCTAAGTGATTCGATACTTTAACATTTTTATGCTTTATTCATTTCACTCGAGAGAATATTTTTCTGACCGCCAAAGAAGGCGATCTAGTATCCAATCGGAGGCCAACACTTCATACATTCCCTAATACAAAATAAGAAAGGCGCATTAATATTGCCAAATCCGGCTAATGACCTAGAAAAAAAAAGAAGGAAGAATCTGTGGGGCTAAAAACGAAGGCAGCTCTCAAACTATGAAGAAAAAAAGGGAAAAGAGTGGAGGCAAAATGAGTAGAGAATGCCATGGGAGGCAAAAAGGAAAAAAGCGGAGGCAAAAAAACCCGCGTTACGCGGCGCGTTTGTAATTTATGGAATGTGTCAAAGTGGCTGCTACAATTAAGGGGGGGCTTGAGCTGTGTCTAAATTAATCTGCTGTTTAGCTCCATTAATGTTTTATGCAATAAAAGCGGACGCAGTTTAAAAGTGTGAAAGAAGGTTAATGCCAAATCAATACTAGGTCATTACTAGAACGCCTTCCTGAGTTCACTGGGTAAAAAAAAATGTTGGGGATACGAAAAATTGGCTCCGAGTAAAAAATAGACGGTGTTAAGGCAAGAATCAGTTAACGGAATTTCGCACTCTCCGCCCACCCCACAACCCCCTTTCTTCGAAGGGGCTCTTTTTCTTTTCCCCTTTCTTTAATTTTATTTTTAAATTTGCCCGGGGAGCAGTTTTTGTGCCAGCAGGGGGTGCGTGTGGATTCTGTTTGTAAAGATTTAGGTTCATGTCGCAATTTGAAATAGAATATTGCACCCATAGTCTGAAAACTCCGTTGATCTTGTTTTATATGCTACTAAATAAGATTTTCGAAGTGGTATTAAATCGTATATTTATGCAACTGATTTATTCATACTAAATAACGCCTTCACGTTATTAGAAGATTATTTATACTGTTTTGAAAATATGTTGCCACTAACATGTGAAAATCTACTCAAGCAGATATTCTATAGTTTGACTCAGTTGGACGGTGGGAAAAAATAATAACTTTATTTCCCATTATTTCATCGATTATCAGCAGATTATCAAAATGATTGATTAATCGATTAGAAAATCTGCAAATTTCTTACAATCGATATTTCCATTTATCTTGTATTTTACAGCGATGTCTTCCTATTCCCTCAATTTTGTTCTGTAATCTGCATTTTTCAATACTTACTATTGGTTTACACTCTCCCTACATTTATTTATTTATTTTGTTCATATTTTCAATCTTTAGAAAAATACTGTTTATTCATCTACTCAAGTACAAATACATTTTTTTATCTTGTATTGAAAGATGCTTGATAATACAGTTTTTTTTTCAAATATTAATTCATTAATTAAATTTAAATAATTTTTAATACTTTAAATAGAGTTTTAGCAGTTTGTAATGAAAATTGGAATCAGCAGACAGTAGCCCAATCGGTAAAATACAAGGATTTCAGTATTTTTCCTGTTAAGTTGAAGAATGCGAATTCAAGTCTTGCGAGAATCAGTAAATTTTTGATACTTAATAATTTTTTTTTCGATTATTAGTCAATAAAAAATAACTAAAATAAAAAACTCTTTGTTGACCTAAGTAAGAATTTAATTTTAAAATAATTTATATTACTTGTTTCTCTTACGTTGAGATCGGCATTTGATGTATAATAAATTGTTATAGAATCACGTTTAATAAATGTTCCAATTATAACAATATTTATATATTATGAAGTCATTTGACGTTTTTTAAAATCATTATATAACATAGAAATATAATTTAATAAATACGATGTTAAAATATTTTAATTACAATAAAATTACTTTATAAATAAATCTACGATGCACATTCAACTTCCTCAGGGTTAAT
This sequence comes from Argiope trifasciata, assembly GCA_026543055.1. NCBI lineage: Eukaryota > Metazoa > Arthropoda > Arachnida > Araneae > Araneidae > Argiope > Argiope trifasciata. The sequence goes on along the minus strand of JAPMOQ010043861.1, from coordinate 2,657,941 downwards.
ACAAGGAACCAATACGAAAATAATTTAGGCTTTAAAATAGTTTACATTTAGGAATTATTATGATTTTAAAAAATTTGGGTGGGTAAATATGTTTTCTTACTGTAAAAAGTTGACAAAATAGGATATGAGACACAATTGAAGCTTTGGAATTACGTATTTATGGATTCAAAAATCCAGCTTCTTAACTGTATGTGTATCCATAAATCTTCCATCCCTGGTCAAATATTTTAATGTTGACATTGAAGTTCACAAAGATCACTTTGGTTCAGATTCTGTCCTCGCCTTATTAATGCAGCTGAAAGGGATGTATTATATTCCTTGAAACCTAGTGCAGTATCTGCAACAAGATACCATTTAATCTATTAATATGCAGTGACGGATTTCAGCACAGGCGTTGGAGGCAGTTGCCTCGTGTCTCGATGTACAAAGGGGCCTCAAAATCTACTTGAATGTATATCATAGTGCTAAACAGAAGGTAAATTTAATTGTTCAAATCTCCTCTTCGGTATCATTCACGGAATTTTCACATTTTACTTTTCCTTTAAAGAAAAAGTGTTCATTCACCGATAAAAGTGTTAGTGAAAAAGTGTTAAGTAAAATTCTTGCGGAATCAAAACGCTGCATCTGCAAATGTTTTTCTTAAAACTTTATAAGTTCTCTTAATACTCTTTCCTATTAGAACATTGTTGCATGTTTACCATAATCTTGATATAAAAATAGAATGATTTCCTCGAAATCATTTAGAATGAAAATCGGTAAAGAACTCGATTACTGATGGTTTAAATTATATGTGTGTAATAAATTACAAGATTCATTGGTCTAGAAACAATAAAAAAAAGTTACTTAGTACATAAAGGTCGATAAAAAGCATAATTTTTGTACAATAAAAAACAGTTCTAAGTGCATTAGGAATTACCTTTCAATACTTATTGATATCACAAAATAGATATTAAGAAAAAGTTAAAACTGAAATGAGTTTATCTTGCTACATTTTTGTCAACAACAGAGTTTACTGTGGAGGGGCCTCAAATTATTTTAGCGCATGTGACCACGTATTACCGAAAATCGCTATTATTAATATGGCAAGAACTATATTTCTATGAACTTATTAAATAAATAAGTTCTAGAAATTGTATATCAATGTTTCTGTATTCCTGTGAAGTTTACAGATCTATTTTTTGTTTGATTATTTAAAATAAAGTATAAATTAAAGCTCCTTTATTGATAAAAAATTTGAAATAAATATTTATATTTTTTATAACTCATTCCATTCATTAATTTCAGCGAATCCTTTTAGCATTCTAGGAATAGTTCATTCTACTGTTTTTTGTTATACAAATTGATAATCAAATCCGATTGAGAAAACCCATAAATATCATATGCTAGATTCAAAAAAAAAATTTAATGTATTTCAGAGTGTGGCATTATAAATGTTTTTAAACTTTTACCGTTAGCGATTCTTTTCCGTATAAAAAAAATTTTTTTTTTAATGTAACAAAATATGAGATAAAGAAAAGTAGCACATTATTTCGGAAAATTTAATTTACTGAGTAAGTTTTAAAAGTGAACTTCATAATTGTTTTTTAATTTCCAATATAGAAAAAGAAAATTCCTTCAACACTACATTTTAATTACTTTGCTGTAATGGCTGACGAAGCTTTTAATTTACCATATTTAGATGAAGAATCTTATTCGATGCACCCTCTTTTCCGCATAGAAAAGCTTATAATGTCTAAATTCAAAAAACGTGTTCGCTTAACGTATCTTCTGTTATAATTTGGTTTCGATAATTCAATTTAAACAAAAATAACAGCTTTTCCCAGTTCAAACCATGTGAAAGAAAAAAACATGGGAAACTTCCATGAGTTCAGTAACATAAAAGTTAACTTTTATAAATTTCCTTCCATATTTAAAACAATGAAAGTTTCATTCAAAGATATTTATTATCATATTGGAATTAATTCCATGATTTTTTTGACAATATTTAAAAAAGTTATCTTGAAATGGTTTTCTACGAGAAACTACATCAGTTGGAAATTATAGTGTTTCACAGAATGTGTGTATTTATGTGTGCGTTTGTTTCAGAAATGACAAGTTTGAAAAAAAAAAAATTTGTTTTAATGTTTTTAGGAAATGTTGCTCAAGGATATTTTCTTTTATCCATCTTTTATACTTGATTTGTTTGATATTGCTGAATTTCTTAATTAATCTTTTCAAAGAAAAATAAATAAATAATCTTTTTAAATCAATATCTTGTATGTTTGTGTTTAGACTCATCATACCGAAATGACAGAAATACTTTTATCAGGCGATACTTCAGCAGGCACGCCCTTTTCCCACCGTAATAAGTGTAAAGTTTCTGAATTCAAACGCATTTGATAAACTTTCAAAAGTCAAAAAAAAAAGAAAGAAATAGGAAAGTTCAAAACAATACTTGTTCCTTGCTACGATTCATAAAAATTTTTATCGTTTCATAATATAAAAACTGATTTAATAATCGTTGCTCTTGATGAGAGTAAATATCAATTTTGGATTTCTTTTATTCGTAGGTATGAAAAATAATTTAAGGTAATTCGTTTATTTCTGAATTTCAATTCGAAATAATCTTCTATTATTATAATTTATCACTGCTTTCTCTATTCTTACGGAAATTGCACCAAAATTATTATTATTATTCAGCTATTAAAGATGATATATTCAAGATTATTTTCGATCAGTTAATGATATTATTATGACAACAATAAAGATACTGTTATGGTTTCAGTTGAATACTTCATGCAATTAATATATAACTAATAGCGCTCATTACATCCGATATTTTTTTTAAGTTGCTTCAACAGACTCTTAATTGCAGTGTAAATTCGAATAACTTTCCGACGATAGTTACATTAATCATTGTGGCTAGAATGGTCCATGTTTGCTTGTTGGCATAGACCTTTGACTTCAAATAATCCCATAAAAAATCCAATTATATTGAAATCATAAGTTCTAGGGAGCCAATACTCAAATTTTCAAACTGTGACAGCCGGACTTTCATTAATTTTGAAATATTATTCAACAATGAACACGCGTTGCTCTACAGTGTAATGCTACATTTTTACTAACCCGAAACTATCAAATGTGAAATGCTTTTTAATAGGGTTCCTAATACTTCACTTTATGAATGGCAACAAATTCAAATCTTTCTTTAATATTGGGACACCATTTATTGTAAATATTGCAAAAATTCATAAAAAAAGAAAATACTTATTTATTTCATTAATAGTACATAATTCTGTTTTATAACAAAAGCAGCACATTATAATACTGTATTATGAAAAGAAAATGTGAATAAATTTAATTCGAATTCTAATGAGATTCCAAGATTTTAAATAAACATATATCCACATGCTTATAGTATACTGAAAATCACTTTTTATTCGTACTTCTCTATAAACTTCAATTGAAATCACATTCAATGTAATTTAACATTCTTCTTTATCACCATTTCTGAAGAAAACTAATTTTGACTTATTATATTTATATGCAACTTTAAAAATAAATATTTTCTAGGAGAAGCATTTACAATGCTTATTATCGAATCGCAAAATGAAACAATGAATTCTAATATAAATAGTTTGAGTTCTAGAATATTAAGAAAAACTAAAATGGAATCCACTAATTGTAGAAAGTAAATAGTACAAAAAATATACGTGAGGTTTTTTTTACCTTGAACACCATTAGATTTTTAGCAAATGATAAAAAAATTCGAAATGACCATGATACATATGTGTTGCATGAAAATAAAAAATTACTAAAAAATTTGTAAAAACTTCATAAAATTACTAATTTTTTAAAATTCATTTTAACATTTTTGTACTCAAAATATTACTTATTTATATATCTTTTTCCAACTATAGTGAAGAGCCTTTTAATAAAAAAAAAATAACATAAATCTTTATTTACAAAACTTTTATTACAAAAACATTAAAAGTAGTCTACTTTTATTATACAGATCGGCAAGAGACTTACTTAATAACTTTTATGATAAATATCAACAAGCATTTTGATATTTATCATAATGCTGATGAACTTTTGTTATACAGATCAATTTATTCAAAGTAATTTTTACGATGATCAAAACTTTCAACATTTTACAACAAGTCAAATATAAGCATTTTTGTATTAAAAAAAAATAGCAAGGATTCTTTACAAGTTATTTGTAGAAAAATAGTCAAAAAAAAATTCTTCGTCAACTTTTTTAATAATGAAAATAATTTAATATTTTACTCAAGTGCTTTTACAATCAAAATCCTTAAAAGTTTGTCAAATATTTTATCTTATAAGTATTGATTATAAATACTATCAAGCAGCTTATTTTACAAATTCCTCCTCCCCCCCCGGAAAAAAAGAGCATTTGCTCCTTATTTATATATTTGCCATTAAATAAAAGGAAAAGTCCTTTTTATTAGAAATTTTCATTACCCCATATTTTTCATAAATTTATTCCAACAAAAGATCAATGCTCATTTATCCTTCCTTTAAAAAGAAGAAAATGTATTCCTTGTTCTGTATAATAATTCTTCTTTATTATTTAATCCAAGAATTTTTTATAACGTAGACCGCTAAGTATTTTGCCAAACAACTGTTGATTATAAGTATTATCAAGTATTTTATTTACAATCCACCCCCCCAAAAAAGAAGCATTCTTCTTTATTATAATTCCTATTCCTCATTTAATCCAAACATTTTCTATAACGTAGATCGCCAAATATTTTACCTAACAAATGTTGATTATGAGTATTAGCATTTTATTTGTAAATCTCCTCCCAAAAAAGTTTTTGCTCCTTATTTATATATTTAACATTTAAAAGAAAAAACAATCCTTTCTATTAGAAATTCTCCACTTATTTTGTTTATAATATAAATGTGCTCCAACAACATGCAGAATAACTATTTATCCTTCTTCATTATTATAATTCTTCTTTCTTATTTAATCCGTGAATTTTTATAACATTTCCTGTCAAACATTTTATCTAACAAATGTTGATTACATATAATGTCAAGCAGTTTATTAACAAATCCCTGCCCCCAAAAAAATATCCTTATTTATATATTAAAGAACGAATTCATAAGAAATACGCTACTTAATATTTTGTTTTAAAAAATCGTTCTTTATTATTATTCTGCTATTTTATTTAATCCAAAAAATTTTCAGAACGTAGATCGTCAAATATTTCACCTAACAGTTACTTGTATGTATTATCAATATTTATTACAGAACCGCCCCCGTCCCTCGTTTGCATTTAAAATAAAGAAGGGATCCTTTTTTTAAGAAATACGTTATGTAATATTTCATTCATAAATCTGTGCTAACAACACGCTCAATGCTTATTTATCCTTCATTTAAAAAGGACAGAAGGCTTCTTTATTATAACTCTTCTTTATTATTTAATTTAAGAACTTTTTTATAACGTGGATTGTCAAATACTTTATCTGACAAATGTTGATTATAACTGTTATCAAGCAGTTTATTTACAAATCCCTTCCTCAAAAAGAGACTTGCTTCCTTATTAATTTTTTTTTTATTTCTTATTCAATCTAAAAATTAGGTCGTCAAATATTGTACCTAACAAATATTTATTATAAGCATTATCAAGCAGTTTATTTACATATTCCCCCTGCCCCCAAAAAACATGCTTTTTACTATAATTCTTCTTTCTTATTGAATCCAAGAATTTTTTATAACGTAAATCATCAAATAGTTTACCTAACAATTTTTTATTATAAGCATTATCAAATAGTTTATTTGCAAATCCCCCCTCCCCTCCAAAAAAGAACATTTGCTCTTTATTTATATATTTGGAATAAAAAACGGTGCAATCCATTTTATAAGGAATTCGCTTCCTAAGATTTTGTTTATAATATAAATGTGCTCCAACAACACTCTGAATGCTTATTTATCCTTCCTTTAAAAAGAGCAAAATGCTTCTTTATTATAAAGATAATCATAGCAACAATGAGCAACTTTCTCGCAGAACTTCCATTTTCGATCCTAATGAAATTGAGCATCGGCGGACGGAAAGAGTTAACATATTCCTTCCTGTCTGCAATATGTTGAAGATCCTCTTCGCATAAACTTTTCAGGAAACTTAAAATGAAAGAATATTCAGTGGAACTAAGCACTGGCGAACGAACATTCTTCTTCTTTTTAAGTCGCCGCCGTGAGCGAGAATGGAGAGAGACTTTTCCCAAGAAGGGAGTTAATGAGAAGTTGGGGGGTAGGGTGGAAAAAATAACAAATCGAGTCCCTGTTCATCATTTTCGAATTTAAAATGCTAAGGTAAGGAAATTAAAGAAGGAAGGCGAGTGGGAGCGGATTTTCTCACCGCGTTTCTTCATTTGCATTCTTTCGATATTCTTGGTGGAGTGCGAAAAATAATATTCTTGCCTTGTACCTCGAAAGAGCGATAGACTGACTGCTGGCTTTTTGTACCGGAATGACTACGAACAATCGGTTCGTTACGGCGAAAAACACTTAACACTGCGACAATATATTGTTGAAGAAGATGGTGCATAATGAAAGAAAGAAGTATAAAATATTTCTTCTGTTCAAATTGTTTAGATTTTTAAGGGCTAAATGTAGTAATATGTATTCTTCGTTGAAAAATCTCTGGATAATAACATGTAAATAACGATTTGATTCTAAATCAATTGAATTATAAAGTAGCGAGTTCTTATTTACTGTTTAACTAGTGTTAAAGAATCTGTATTCAGAGTTCTAAAGACAAGAGGAATAATCTGAAAAAGGATACCAAACATGGGTGGTATTCATTTCATTAAGTGAGGAAATAAATTACACGATAAAGATCTCAAAATATACAATAGTGAAAAATCCTATTATATGCATAATTCAATCAGTATTCATTTAATAATTCAGTTATAGCTCTTCTAACAATAATTTCAAATTCTCAAATATACTACACACTTACTATTTATTCACAGTAAACATCACTGATGTATAGACACAGATATATTTCATACTCTTAAGTAAACAACATATTTACCCTTGACAATAGACATCAATAATGTATAGAAATAGATATAGTTATATTTCAGGTTCTCAAGCATACAATACACTTACCATTGACAATAGACATTAATGACTTATAGATAGATAGATATATTTCAGATTTCCAAGTGTAAAATATAATTACCATTTACAACAGACATTAATGATTTATAGATATAGATATAGATATATTTCAGACTCTCAAGTATACAATACACTTACAATTTACAATAGACATCAATGATCTGTAGATATAGATATATTTCAAATTCTCAAGTATACAATAAGCTTACCATTAACGATAGACATCAGTAATGTATAGATATAGATATCGTTATATTTCAGAATTTCTAAAATACAGAATTTCTAAATTTACAATAGACACCAATGATCTACAGATATACTTCAGATTCTCAAGAGTACAATACACGTACTATTTACAAAAGACATCAATGACGTTTAGATATAGATATAGATTACCATAAAAAATCAAATATCAGTTTTAATTCACTAAAAGGCGAAATGCGAATATTAATAATTTTAAACATGTATCTCCTTTTTTTCTTAACATCATTCATTTTTTCGCTGTCAGAAATTTGAAGCCCAATGATCTAAAGAATTATACTTCTCTATCGTTATAACTCTTTTTCTGGTATGCTTTCAACCCTACTTTTGACATGTTAGAAACAAAACGGTATTTTTTTTCGATCTTAGCAATATAGCACGTTAATATTATTAATAGTAACCTAAACAAAAATTAAAACTAACTTTATCCCATTTGATATTAAAAAAATTATAAGAAATTTGTAACATTTTTATTGTAAAAAGCTTATTTGCTACCAGTTCTATTCTTTCCTAAAGTTAGAGTCAGTCTGCACACTTTTAAATATAAGTTTAAAAAATAAATATTCATAATATACACCGTTACTTGAAAATGTGTACTAAATATGTTTTTTTTTTCTTTTTTTTTCTATAGCGCAATAAGTTTTTGCTTTTGAATTAGTTCCTTTAGCTAACTTTTCAGTAATGATTATTTAGTTCTCAAAACATTTAATTCTCAGAACTCGTAAAGGTTCTGTTTTTAAACCATTTAATAACTTAATGTACTTACATTTTTAAACTTTAGAAATATACTTTGTTCCTAAATATTTGGAAAACTAAATAATCCGTGATTGAAATAAATAGTTCATTAGAGAGAAAAATTACCACGTTTAAACGAGTTAGGAAACTTAATTTAAATGTATAGAAAAATATGTATTTGTAAAAATCTAACATAAAACATCTACGAACAGACATAAATAGTTTGGCAGCCTAAAGAAATTTTAATGGCCAAAATCCCATCCTTTGATTTTTTTAAAAAGGGATATGACAATGATTAAATATATGATATTCAGTATTTTGTTCTCAAACTGTTAATTTTTTAATAGCATATCAATAAGTAATGATTGCTAAACTGAATACTAAAATATCTAATTAACTTTAATTAAACTGAAGTATTTAGTATTAAATATCTAACTTATATTAATATTTAATTTTTGAGTATTCCTTGAAATTTTTAGAGACCAACTTTGTTAAAAATAAATAGAAAGAAGACATCTATAAGAAGGAAGCGGACATTTAGGGACAATATTGTGCTTAACAATATATAAGATAGAAAAATTGTTTAATCGAAAAATTTTGTACTTGAAAAATATTGGGAACAAGTAATATAATTACGTTAAATTTATAGTGAACATTATTTTTTTGATTTGGATAAAAATAATTCAGTAAAATAAAATAAATGTTAGTTGAATTTTCTTTTAACAAGTTACGCCTCATTAAAATTTTTGCTCCGTCAACTAGAAATATGTTAGACAAATACGTTTCAGTATATATGCTAATCGCTTAGATACTTTATATTACTAAAAAAGAAAAAAGGCTTTTTAAGTGCAATATTTAACATTTTATATTGTGTTATCTGCAAAGGTAAATGACCAAAGAAAGTTTTTATAAATAATTCTCCAAAAAAGTGTTTTACAGAAATATTTCATAAGAAACTACTAGTTTAAAACGTAATGATAATAGAATAAATAGATGTGAAAGGATCCTCCATAATTTAAAAATGAAAATGATAGTTTTAAAATATTTCATTATTTTATCGTGAATTTAGTTAATATATTGTAGATTTAATTTTTAAACAAGATTGTATTACAATGTATTTATATTTGGCAATGCCTATATAATTTCTAGAAATCATCTAAATATTAATACAATCTTTCCTTCAAGTTTTATATATAAAAAAAGAAATCAACTGCACATCAACTATTTGAGGATCAAATATACGTTTTGCACTTAATACACTTCACAAATTCATTAAAGTTTGACTTCCCTAATTAATGCTTCTAAAAATTCCTAAATACTTTTTGATGTGAAATCTTTAGAATTTAAAATGAAAATTTTAATTTTCTATTCCTTATAAAATATCTAATTTTAATATATTTATTCTAAAAGTTAATTAACAGTAAGTATATTAAATAAAACATGTTCAATTTATATAAATTAAGTTAAATATTAATTATTTAGTAAGGGATTTATACGGCTTTAATTTCAGCAGGAAGATGGTTTTTTATGCTTTATTTTTATCTGTTCTCTTTATTCAAGAGAAATTATTTAATTTCTTCAAATATAATTTTAATATGATGCATTTTGAAAATGAAATGATGAATGTGAAAATTCTCAATAAAGTCGAAAACAAGATATTTTCTCAAATACTGAAATTCACAGATTAAAGAAAATGTTTATACTTTAGCACGAATAAATTAAAATGTAAACCTCTTTTATTCTGTAATTTTATTTCTCAGAAAAATCTGTTGAAATAGCTATGGTGTAATTGGATTATAGCGAAATGCAATGTTTAATTAAGGCAACTCTTTATTCTTCGCATTTTTTGCTTTAATAACAGTTGCCATACCACCTTATAACTGTCACGAGGCTTAAACTTTTTGACTAAAAAAATTATATACATTAAATGGATTATGAAAAAAGTTCGTTATAATTTAAAATGTAGTATTATTCTTTATTTTGCTTGAAATTAAATTGATTTTATCCTTGTCTTCTCCAATAGGATCTGTTCAGTTTACTTTTTTACAAATAGATGGCGCTGATAGTCTAAGAATAAGAACTTTTTATTAAGAGCGATTGTAAAATTGCTTTTCCTGAAGAATAAACAGAGTTAAAAGAAAATCCCAGTTTGCTTTGTTTTTTAAAGAAATACATCAAAGAAATCAAAAAGGGATTTTGACCAGAAATTAATATTCAAACAACATATAACTTTCATTTCCTTTCTTAATTGCTTTCTCAGAATCATAAAGCTTCGTTTTCTTAAATTGCTCAAGATGCAAGATTTTATGTTGATAGCTAATTTTTTTTTATTCAGTTTTTGTTTTCTCGGAATTTTTGTGAAGAGGCATTCCGTAATTTATCAAAATTATTGACAAATAATGGAATTTTAATACGATTTTCCTCATATCTGTCATTTATTGACTTAATACGACGTTAATAATAAAGACTGAATAAACAACAAGTATTTAACGATGGCAGTTTATCCAAATAAATAATACATTTTTTACTTAGTGATGTAAAAATATCTTTACCTTTTAATATTGCCCGAATTGATGATATGACATGATTAAATGTTTCAAAATAATTTTATGATGAAATTATTTTTTTTTTCTATCTTATCTGATATACTAAGAAAGTAATAGTTTTTAACTATTTATATTTAATATTATTATGTATAATCAATAGATCGATTCGAATCAATTCCTTTCTATATATATTTTATATTTTATGTAACAAATTCGATAGATGCAACCCTCTTGATAACGTGAATTATTTTGAATCAAGATGTTATTGTTTTTTATATGATATCTTTTACTGGCCATATTTTATGACTAACAGTATTGAAATAGAGCTAGGCTGATCTTTAGAAGTGATTAGGGCTATATAAGAAAAATTATTTTTATTACATGAAAAAAAGTTAAGTAAAATATTGATTACCCTTCATTGTGTTACGATATACATCTTATAACAATAAATATAACATTTGATATTTTAACTTGATATATTAATATTATCCACGTAATTTTCAATATTAGGATTTACAATCGCTAAAGTCACTTATGCAAGTTGGTATTTTTGTTTATTATTTATATGTGATGAAATAAACATAACGCTTTATTAAAGAATTTGCTTTTTTTAGAAATAACTTGCTATTTAAGCTGCATGATTAGGAAAATATTTTACTAGTAGATATTTAAATTTTATGTAAATTTTTAATGTCATTTTTTATAAAATATTTTGCATATTTTTAAGTGGAATAATTAATGACAATTGAAATATTAAATATTTTTTTAATAAAAAAAGGCATTTCAAGAGAGTTTGATTTTGAGTTATTTGTGATTTTCTGCTTGATAAATTTAACCACTGTAATAGAAAATTTTTCATGTAAATAGATATTTAACTAATGTTGTAATTTAAATTTGTCGTGCATATTTAACTAAAATATGCATTAAGCATATTTTTTTTAATTCATTTGTGTTTCTATTTTGAGCGTAATCCTTAATTTTGTTCTTCTCCATTTTCCTGTTTTGAATAAAATATTTCCTAAATATTTAACTTCCTTCAATGTTTAATTAAAGCAATTTGTTTTTCGTAAACATATTCATTAAATCCTAATATGATGAGCTTTAATTCTCCTACATGATATGAACATTCAATATGTTTAACATCTTAAACCAATAAAAAAAAATAAAGAGAAATAAATTTCTTGTAAATTCATATATAAAATTAAGACTTTACTTGAATTAAATATAACTAACATAAAGATAAGTGATGTTAATATAAATACAATTATTTCAACAAGATAATTTTTTAATTTCTTTTATATATTTTTATACATATAGGAATAAGTTTTTTGAAAGATTTTCTTCTTTTCTCAGTTTTATTTAGTATGTTTAATACAGTATACCATATGCGAATTTCAAATTCATTTATTGATACAACCTCTTATAGATCTGATAGCTTCACAATGGCTAAGTTGTTATTAAATTGCAGTTAAAAGAATTTGCAAGGCATCTTTTATTAATACGCTTCTAGAATAACAAATATAGTTGATAAAAAAATTATTTAAAATTTGTGATGTAGATTCATAACAGAAAGATAAAATTATATTATATCAGTCTGAAAACCTTTAAATATGATGCAAATAATTTAATTTATTCATCAACCCCGCAATAGGTTTATCACTGATCTTTAAATCACATATTTATGAAAGAATTATGTTTAAGTGAAAGATATGTCTATTTATTTTATCCGCTCTCAGTAAATGTCTTATTTTCTCTAAAGCTACCTTTCTTCTTACCCACCATGATACGGTAGCTAGAACGGGATTAAATTCTAAAGGAATCCCTTTGGAAAGGAAAGATCCGATGTCCCTTTTATTTACTAAAACAGCGAATCTTTGTTGATTATAATTTAATCGCTTTGAAGGCAACTTTTAAATAACATATATTAAGAAAAATTGAAATAGGAAAATGTTCCTTTAATAATGATTTTCAAACAAATGGCTTCAGTATTTCGCATATAAAAAATGAAATTAAATTTGTAAAAAAAAATGTACACAACTGTAAAAAAATTTCAATGAATTAGAATACTTAATTGCAATGTTAATCAAGGGTATCGATTTGTAAGTCAATGACCCAACTGCAAACGAAACCAAAAAATTCGTTGATCTGTAAGCAACTTTGAATACGTAAGAGGAAACTCTTTAAGAATAATGATCTAAAATTTTAATCAGATGGATTTATCACCTCGAAAGTCTCTCGTATTCTCTCCAATAATATCTCTTCCTCTGTGCTTAAAATTCTGAAACTTCAGTAAGTCCTGGAATATCTCGAATAGATCTTCAGCATAATGTAATTTTTACTAAAAAAAATGTTAATATTTATTTTGGTTGTCTTTTTTGCCGTTGATTTGAAAATAAAATCTGACACAAAATTACATTTGTAATCACATAACATCTCGAACTTCATTGATTAAAAAAAATTGCATTTATGAGTTATTGCATTTACATGCAGGTGAAAATACATACCGACAGGCATTTAATCCCTTGAAAGATCTGATTCAAAATTTAGTAAGAATCTATATTTCATATGCTAAGTTTGTGTATCATAGATAATGTATGTAAATATTCATGCTTCGAAGTTATTGATTGCTTTCGTACTTGAACGGAGAGACAGGCACACTTCCTCTCAATAGATTTCGTTCAAATTTTGATAGAAATATACAAATTTAACATAACTTAATTTCATCTGTCTAGTTCAGAGTGCTTATGAGTTGTGTTCACGCACACAGATATAATGCTGAAAGTAAATTTTTTAACATTTTAATTTTAAGTACGTTATTTTAGGTGAAAAGACGAATGCATAGTAGCAATATATAGGCAAATCTTGCCAAGAACAATATTTGCAGAAAGCAACAGCGTACAAGCAGAAAATAGTTATTTAAAAAAATTATAGTACAAAGCCTACAGATAAAATTTGATGGAAACTTCGCTGAACTAGTCGCTTGAACTCAACTCAGCTAATCTACTTATTACTCTCGATTTCCCTACTCACTAATAATGACTTTACCCCTGTCTTAAGGACATTTTATAGTTTCTGTGACAGAGGAATGAATTTTCTGCAATAAACACTGGCACTCGAGTCCTGAGGAAGTTATCCCCAAGTGTCTCGAATAACCTTCAAATAGGTCCTTCATTTATATCACCAAATGGTCTTTGTCACCAAACCCGGGCTCATTACCCGTTACTATAGCTGTTAATTTTCTTCCTTACTAGAAAATTTACAGGGCAGAGAAGCAAAATTACTAAGTAATTTATTGGGAAAATCGAGCTTAATTTGAGGTCTTTACATAATGCGATGTTGATATACCATAGGAACTCTACTTCTCAAACAGGCCTTAAATGGATGTTTCGTGTCAGATGCCGTTACGTAGATATTCTGCTGCTGTAACTGTAAATTCTCCTAAATACCGAGACAACAACTGTACACTTCAAGTAAAAGAAAAACTTGTGAATTAATGAATTATGTGAATCACATAGACCAAAGATTGCTCGTATTCTACTTTTTGTTTTCCTCGCTTATAAAATAAAAAGAAAACACATATGATTCTTGAACTGCATGGTTAAGGTAAGAATAATCTGTGAATAATATTTTTAAATGTTAAAAAATACTTAAAATATAATTATTCATGATATCAATAATTTTTATTAACAAATTATAATACATTCTACTTGTTATAAACTAGCATTTTTTGAAATTATTTTAGAATTTTTATTTCGGAACTTACAACAAATTCTTTCAGGAACAGTAAAAGTTTTTAATAATCTTTTTTTAAAAAGAATTTCGCATCAGAGTTTTAAAAAAATTAATTGAATTTATTGCTCTAGTAGTTCGTGAGTTTTTAAATTCGTTGATTTTTTATTATGACTATTTTCAATTAACTTGCAGGCTTAGTGATATTTTCCGAGTTAATTTCAAAAGAATCGTAGAATCCATAAACTAACAAAAATATCTATCGAAACATTTATAAACATTTATCGTGTCATCATTTTAAATTCACTCAACACAGAATAAAGAATTTTTGAATACCGGTTGCAGCGATACAAAAAAAAAATGTTATCTACATCAAAGAATATACGATTACTGGAAGAGAAATCAACATTTTATGCTTCAGTTTCCTTTTAGATTCTAGAGACTGAACAATGATTGGCTGCAGGCTACATAACGGATCAAATGTTTCCTAGAAGTGCGCTGTACAATCGATTAACACTTGAAATTGCCTTTGAAGATTCTGTAGAAGAAATGAAAGCGTTTTACTGGAGAATAACTGAAGTAACTCTATATAAATCGACCAAATAGCCTTTTTAAAACCTCCTTTTGAAATTAATCATTCATCCAAAAAAAAATCATTTTTGAAGAATATTTTTGCGGTTGAAAATGATATAATTGGCTGTGTTACCTGGAGCAGAAAAATCATGGCTGGTTTAAAAGGCTGATGCAGTAACGATTGCTCAATGAAGAAAAACATTCTTCTTGAGTTTTCATGGTTAAGATTGAAGTTGTAAGCATTTAAATATAAAATATCTTAAAAAGAAAATTTCCTCAAATATTTGAAACTAAAGTACCTGAAAATTTGGAACAAAAGGATGAAATATTTCAATATCGAATTTTAAAGATTAATAAAAATGTTAACAAATTGGTTATTAGTTATAATATTTTGGTTTCAAAAATTCACCATTTCGAAAACAGATGAGAGAGAGAACAGATGAAAAAAAGACTATTGAAATTAGTTTCCATTATCTTCTCTTTTGAAAAGCAAACAGGCTTTAATTCTTTTTTTTCATCATAAAATAAGTAATTAATGATTTTGAAATTGAAATTATATTTAAAAGTTTAAGAAATTTCCCCAAAAAATTCTTAAAAAGTTTATTTAAAATATAAAAACATATTTAACATATTTTATAATATGTTAATATAAAATAATAAAATAAATAAATAAATATAAAAACTTATAAAATTTTAACTCATAAAATTTTATTTAAGATATATGAAATAAAATTTAACCCAAATAAAGTATATAAAAACTGCATGAAAAAATAAACCATTAGGAAAATGGTTTATTTTTAAAATAAACTATTAAATAATATTAAACTTAAAATGTCTATACTAACTATTAAAAAAGAAAATAGTTAATTTATAGCTTTTTTTAAAATGTTACCAGTTAATTTTTAAAAAATAAATAAACCCTTTTCTTAATGGTTTATTTTTAAAGTAAACTATTAAATAAGGTTAAACCTAAAATTTCTATAATATTAATATTAAAAAACAAAACAATTTTATAAAAATCATATGTTTTTTTTAACTTTAGCCATGACGCAGTAGAATATGGGCCTGCAATCCTGAACACTGTTTAAAAAAAAGGGGAAATTGGTTAAACTAAAAATATAAGTAAATAAATATTTAATTTTAAAAACATATAATTAAAAAGTTAGATATTGAATGATTTAAAAAGATAGCTGAAAGAAATTTAAAACAAAAATAATTAAGATATTCCAAACTTTAGTCAGAATTAGTATCGCAATAAAGAAGATTAATTTTATTATTTTATTTCCTCCAACATTACATTATTTCTTTAATTAAAATTTAAATTTAGCTATGATATTGTGCGATAATTAATTTAATATCTTTGCAATTCGCGCTAGTGTCAAAGCATTTACTAAGGCAATAAAAATACTTTTAAAATGTAATTAAAAACATTTTGAATTTTTTTAAAAAAATTAGAAAGATTAATACTATAGAAATACTAATTTTTCTAATTGGATTGTGGTGTAAAAATGGTATGTAAAATCGCTGAAATTCCTATTTTTTTATTTAAAAATACAATTAAAATATTGAGCAATCATTTTGCATTACTTTAATTATTTATCGTTGATAGACATACTTCTTTTCTTTGTGTGACGAGCTGCATTTAACTATTAATTTTTTTACATGAAATCCATTGGTGGTCATCACCTTGTAGTAGCAATCCGTTGCCTTTACAACGGCGTACTCTATTGTAAGAATTATTTATCTTGCTGTCAGTCCTAGAATTTTGTTAATGTAGCTTCATATCAATCTGTATATACAGTAAATAATACGGCAGTTTGGAAGAAATTTTAATTAAATTGCTTATTTATTCCAAATAATAACTTGAACAAGTGTTACCATTTATTTGCCGTTAAGTTTTCAAGCAATTGTGACATTGTGTAGTTATAAATTTGTATTCGGTTGCGTTCGTTTAAATTTGACTATATTTTTGTTATTAAATTCTTAATCAAAGGTCATTTTTATTATTGTTATTCATTACATTTACAACAGCATCTTCAATCACAAAAAATTATTTTCTAGATGTCAGCCTAAGTAGCAGTTAATGGAGATTTGTATCAATATAAACAAGCAGCAAATCATACAAAAATGATGACGAAATCTTAAGTTGTTATTTTTACTAGCAAATGGAACATTACTATTCCTTAGTCAATCAATTAATATTATTTTTCTTTCTTTCTCAGAAAGATAAAAATGAATGAAACTTCATGTCTAACAAACAAATTAGTTGCTAAAATATATCTTAAATTCAAGCAACCTTTTTTCGATCTGTAACATATAGGAGTATATATAATGCTTGCCGTCAACACTTCCAGAAATGTTTCTATTAAAATGTCTGTTTTGAAATAAAGCCATGTCGAAATAAGATCAATCAAATCAGTATTTGTTTATTTTCTAAATTATATTGCATTATTAGGGAAAACATAGTCACCTTTGAAACTTATGCAGGATATTTTGAAACTTACACAAATTCTCAAAAAGAATAGAGAATTAATGGTCAATTGTTGTTATTGAAAATACGAATATATTGAAATACGAAAATACGAAACATATTTTGCAAACAAAATTATTTCTTTACTTTTTAAATGATTATTTATATATTTACAATAACATATGAAGTATACAATAACATTATGAAATAACAGAGATAAATTTTGAAAATAAAGCTCATTAACATTATTTCTCACTCCAGTTTCTTATGTTATATATTAGTTCAGTTTGTTATTCAGAAGGTTTACATTAACGTATAATTTTAATTTGCAAACATTGTATGTCAATGAATAATTTCATCGTTTCAGAACACTTTTAGTGCAGTTTAACCTTTTTATAAAAGCCATTTTATGGCATTTGTACAACACATAACATTTATAAGTAGATAAATATGCAATTTTCACTATCATGGATAATTTTCAAAGGCTGTGAGTGAAATTATTCACATTTTTTTTTTTTTTAAATGTAGGTAGATATCTGCTCCTACTGAAAATCTAAACTCATGCTTGTTTTTCCTCGATGGATTCAGTTTGCAGTAGGTTGGATGGATAGGATAGGTTGGATAGTTTAGATAGGATGGATTCAGTTTGTAATTGATTCTTCAAATGGGATTGAGTTTCGTACCTGGAACTCTCCTAGTTACAGCAGAAATTCTACGGCCCCATGGTTACGGTCCTTCTTTTTTTTAATATTTTTCAAATTGTATTCAAAATTGCACTTCCCATTTACTGTTCGTTTCAAAAATATACCATTTGAAACCTATTCCTTTCAAATATTTATTTTTTTAAGTTCGGTTTTTCAAAGTTTTCTCTCTCGAAGTCATTCCAATTTAATTAGCAGGAGACCTAGAAGTGGTATAGAAGCATTATACGACACATCAACAATGAAATAAAAAGTTCATTTCTGATATTTAAGACAGGATCATACTTTGATACTAATAAATCAAAGTTCGCTGCATACTTAATATTTAACTATTATAAATAAACAGTAAGGTTGTCTCCTCAAAACTTTCTCGCATATTCTTTAACTTTTCATGAAAGATAGCATTGGCGTACGTCAGGAATAGTAACTTTTCGGTGCAAATTAAGAATTATTATTGAATCTATCATGTCATTCTTGAAGAGTTATTTGGCTATTAATATTTGGATTAATTTCTGGAATTCTTTAATAATACTCAAAAACTGAATTTGTGTTTTAGATACGTTTGTCTCAAACTATGAAAATAAAAATTTGACACAAAACTCCACTCCACACAAAATTCATACTAAATTTGATATATTTAAATTAATGTGTTTTTGAATAATCGCTTTTAAATATTTCTAAAAGAATAGGCAGACTGATAGTCAACCCATCGATGGATTTGACTTAAAATTTCACAAATATTTTAGAAAATGTATATCGAATTCCACCTATATAACTTTCTTCGTTTTGTAGTTATTGTGTTAATTTTCAATCGAATAGTCGAACATGTTGACTTTCTCCGAGCAGAATTTTACTCAAAATTTGATAGAAATTTACAAATTTCGTATGAAGACCATATATTTAATTTCAACTATCTAGTTCAAATCGTTTTTGATTTGTAACAGAGAGACAGGCGGACTTTTTCCAAAAATGTGTTTTTCGAACTCAGGGTGATCTAAAACGCGGAAATTTAAAATCTCGAGCGCCAATTTTATGACGATTCTCTATAATACGTATACTGGAAAGTAAAAATGTAGCAAATTAAGATATAAGCTAATATATGAATATTAGTACTAATTAACGAGATTAATTTCCCTTACAATTATTTTCATCTTTTACACAAGTTGAATTATTTTTATTTTGCTTTTAAAAATGATGAAGAGAATACAATATGTATTTTGGCCACCTATCTTGTGAATGTAGAGAATCTGAATTGTATAAAGATTTTTAGTTTTGATGCTAAAAGAATAAACTAAATTTCCTTTATATCTTTGCTGTGATTTTGAGATATAATTTTGACATATACACGAATGAAGATACTGATAATTTTGGGGAGAAGGGGAAGCTGATTTCGATAAAATTGTAACAGTCCCTAAGCAAGTGTGCTATTTTAATGTAAAGACCACACACATTAAACAGGCAAGTTTTGCTTTATTTTTTTATTTACTATATTTACAGAGGGGAAATATAATTTCAAAAAGATATTATTTAAACTAAAATCCAGAAGTTCCTCGAACTCTCAAAGTCATTTTTTGCTTATACTAATGTCTTCTTTGTGTCATAACTCAGTAGCACAAGAAAGAGAAAAAAATTAATTTTCGTTGTTGAATTTGTTAAAGCGTCTCTACGATTGCGCATTAAATTAATTAATTTATGCCCGACATTACCTCACCACACAAAGGAATGAGAATTTGTGCAACAGACCAGTTTTTACCAAAACATAATTCCAGAATGACATTGTCGAGAATCGAATTTCCATTTCAAGAGCAAACAAAGCTTATGCATCTGGCCCATCATCGCAAGCCAAATACTTTGCTCCTATTTCAAAACATATTTAAATTGAAATATAACCTAATTGCTGAAAACGCTCATGCAATTCAAATACTTGTACTTCACAGGATCAAAAGCATTATTCGCATTCAGATCATTCAAACCTTTCGTGCGTATAAATTTCAACAAAGAAAATCTCAGAAAACTGCTCCGAGATGAGAACAAAACCGCTCTTTCTGACGTGGCATTTCTAATTATTGTTGTAATTAATTCCGAAATTATGCTTCTCAAAAGATTTTAATTCGAAAGAAAGGCACCGAAGTAAATACCACTGAAATCCTCATTACTCCGGCGTATCAAACGCAGCCCGACCGCCCTTACATTTACAGGACTAATTTCCTATCCGTTAGCTTAGTCACATTAAACGCATTATACCTCCTTTTCTACCTTTTAATTACTACGAAATCCTGCCGAATGATTTAATTACCACTTTGTTTTCCGTTCTAGTGTGGTATTTTATTCGGCGACTTTTTTTTCCCTTGCCTCTCCTTTTCCTAGTGTTTCGTTAATTTATCCCAAGCCTTCCACCCTTTCGTTAATTTCCCCAAAACCTTAATACCCGTTAATAAGATTACCGGAATTGTTTTAAGTCCATCGCCGGCAGCGCTTACGGTTGACTCCACCTAAAAATACGACTTAATCATTGAGTGAGGAAAAGTATAGCAGCGAATAAAATAAATAACAAAAATAATAAAACAAAAAAAATCAACATCACAGACGTACGGACAGAGAAAAGAAGAAGAAAACTGTATCGAGGGTTAATTACTAGTTGTTTAACGCGCAATGCCGCGGGGGACCGCCGCCCCGCCATAAAATTAACACTTGTTTAATCATTAACATTAGCTGCAAATTAAAGAGTGCGCCTTATTGACTTTGAGGATCGCTGGGACGGGGGAGGGAAGGACTGAGAAAGGGGTGCCAAAAAAGGGGAGCTTCTACTAATTAACGCTTGTAATTATGAGAGGGACACTTTTAACGGTTTTATAGAGGGCACTGCTTTTTTTAGGAAGTCAAGCATTGCATAGATGAAAAATTAATAATGGAAATCACGAGCCTTAATGGAATGGGGTTTTTTTAGATTTCCCCGTTTGGGGCCCCGATAAAAATTGCTTCACTATTTAATATTATTTATTCAAGCAAATTTAATGAAATATTTTATACATTTGATAAAATGGTAAGATAGTAATAATGGGGATTAATTATTCAAGCGCTTAAATAAGAATTTTCAAAGCAAATTTTATTTCATTTGTTTAACTACTTTTATAATAAAGTTTGATCTATCTGTATTTTTAAAAAAAGATAACTTTATATTTATATTGCGTTTATTTTAAGTTATATTGCATGAGTTTGACTTGCCGATTCTTTGCAAAAGACAACGGCAACGAGAGTACCATAGGTTATCATTAGTATTTTTTTCCCCATTTTTATTCTTTAGTACAAGCTTGTTTTATACATTTTTTTTTCTTATCTTATTTTTTCCCATCTTAGCAAGTAAATTCTTTTATACGATACCTAGGATCACCTACCTTTTCGATAGTTTTATCGATGATAGGAAAGAAAAAACATTTGTAAAAAAATTTTAGAATTCTATAACCCTTTAAACAGATATTAAATCGCACAATAAACATACATAATTTTTTAAATTTTAATAATAAATATGCTATTCAGTATATAATGCTTTATTAGTACTCTACGTCTTTCTTGGCATTCATTAAAAATGTATTTCTTTAAACATTTTTATTAAATTTTATTATTAATTTATTTCATATTTCTAAGATGAAATTTTGTAATCTATTTCAACAATTTTTCTAGTAAACTAAGATTTTCAAAGTTTGCAAAACTGGGCGAGAATGCTTTATTTTAATAACCATATTTGGCTTAAGTTATATTTCACGCAATTCCTTCTGGTGCTGCCATCTCAAAAGAATTTGAAAAAAATAATGTCAAGATTGTCTCATGCTTTTTAGAATGAATTATAAATTAATGATTAAAAATTAGAAAGCAATTAAAATTTTTAAAAGTAACCTTATGTGCACATTTCAGTACACTGCTCAATCTGATCTTTTAAAAATTGTTTTTACTTACTTTTATTAAGTAAATGTACTTTTTTATTATTTATTTACAGGCAATATTCTAAATTTTATCCATTATTAATACCCGGTGTCAAAACAGTTAAATCTGAAGAATTGAGTGAAGGTTTCAATTTTCTTCGCTGTCTGATCACGCGTCAGAATACGTTTTAATTCAAAACAAGATTGTAATAGCTGTCGCAAGCCAACATAAAATTTAGGAGCAAACTACACATACAAATTGAGAGAACTGTAACAAGATAAGTATAATAACTGCTATAAATCTTTCTTGAAAACTAGGCTTTCTTTTATTCTTTAACTTCTAGAAATTTCATTCATATATTTAATGGATTCACGTATTTCACACATCAGCACACATATCTATTTCATTCGTATCAGGCACAGTACATCTTAGAATGCACGAGTGATTTCTTTAAATATAAGAATGCATATGTACAATAATGTAGCAAAATCCATTTGTTGTAAATGTTTTAAGCCATTTTGTTTCTGCATTATTTCTAATAGCCGTCATGTGCCAGTTACGTTTCCATAAATTATACAATGTATTTAAAATTTGTAATGAATAACACAGATTAAAGGGTAGGGGAAAAAACATTTAATGGATTTCATATAACAACAAAAAATTTTAACAATACAATCTTATGTTAGCACTTCTTACAAGGAGTATTCAAAATCGGGTCCCAATTCTGCCCCTGATATTCTATTTCTCAGCTAAGAATATTCTATTTCTTACTTTTATAGCTGACTTAATTCTTTGAAGTATTACTTGGCTTTCCTGATATTTCTAGAAAATTAATCCAATTTATGTTTTTGAAACAATGTGGAGACTTGAAAGTGCTCCATCTCTGCAAGTACAATGCTATTCAAAAGTTTCCTCCAAGAAATCATGCACAAGTGAACCGTGCGCAAAACACGACTGGTCGCTAGAAAAAATTTTAATCATATTGTGATTATTGTTTCACTGGCTAGGTTTCATTAAATTCAAGCTTGGGACACGTTTAAATTATTTTCGAGAATTTCTTTTCCCACTACTGGAAAAAGCTCATAGTTCCTTCATTATATGGGATCATTTTGTCATTAAGCAAATAAATTTCCCTGCTGCGATTCGTAAAAATTAGAAAAAATTAAAGTTCTTTAATTTAATTTTGATATAAAACCTTGTTGATGTAAATTATTTCCTCAAATTTTTCTCGTTCATATCTTCAAATTACAAATTGTGGAAATGTTATTTTGATTTTTTTAATCCAGATTTTGATTATATACTAGTAAATTTGAATTTGTAATCTGATTATTAGTTTATGGAGTTATTTCAGGAAATTCTTAACTTTATCATTTCTACTTTGAAAATTTCAGGAAAAATTCCGAAAATCTCACAGCAAATTTAGTCCAGTTTCCTTTATACTGAATAACTGCGGGGGGGGGGGTTCTTTTCAGCTTGAGATTTTGCTAAATTAGGATTAGTTCAGCCTGGTCTGGTATCTGAAACAATCAGATTCTCCTATGATACATTAATAAAATCTAGGAAAGAAGGAACGTATTATTTTTCCCTACGTTATATAAAAATTTTATCTATCTCACAAATTAAAAGTAACATTTTTATACCAAAAAAAAAAGATATCAGTTTATCTTCGTGCAATTTCTTACATAATTTTAATAATTTCTTCAGAGGTAATTTTGAACTAAATTGTTATACTGACACACAAACCACTTTTATTGTTTCATCAAATCATTCACACACGTACTTCTACCATTGTTAAATTTTGGATAAACATCAAATTCAATACAGATTTTTCTTCCCTTTTATGCCAATGATGGTCTCGGAGTTCTGACTTAGGAATAAGGCGTCTTCTCCATTATCTAGGGTTCGAGTCCCGATGGTTGTTCTTCAACTGAGTTCTATCTTAGTTTGTACAGTTAACGGAGTTCCCGCCCGTGCTGGGCTACCTCCGGACCTGGGAGAAAGCTTCATATGTCCTGGCTTTGGTGAATAGACTTGACTGCTAGGAACTCTGAAGAGTACTGGAGGAGAGGACTGTGCCCCCTGTATAAAGGGGTTGTAGAAGCGAATGTGCGTGATATCTTCATATGAGCTAGAAATCATACTTCTGTTCACTGGGTGCTCAGAGTTCTTTACCCTCAGAGGCTACTGCATCCCCTTTCCGTGTAAACACAGACACGGCATCAACAAGGGTGTTGTTTTTAAGATTTTCCTATAAATCGCATATTTCCTGATTATCTTGACTATTTCCTGGTTATTTTCCTATAAATCGCATGCTTAAAAACCGTTAAGCAAAAAAAGCAATAACGATACAATAAAACCTGTAAAACACAATACAGAATAATCATTCTAAAGCTTTATCCTATAGTGGTTTAATGATGTAATTTGAATCATAAGCTTTTAGAAACCCTTGGTTTCACTTTCCAATTATCATCCAGCCCAGTTTATAATTCCCCGTGAATTCAAGTACTTGTGTTATCAAATGTAAAAGTTTTTATTTATTCACATGGTATCAAATTCAAGATAATCATAAAAGAAAAATTTTGAATATGATATACTAACCATTGACGAAACAACAAAAAAACCTTAAATTTATTATGATTTGTTGTCTGTAATAAAAAATTGTAAGGAAAACGGTCGAATTATTATTTTTTTCGAATTCAAATGATAAAATAAATTAGAAGATAATATGAAAAAATATACAAAATAGTTCAGACGGAGTTTGGTAGGAGGCAACTTCTTCAAAAATAATTTTAATTAAGTTAAATCATTAATATTTGTAATCAGACAAATATTATAGATGTAATCTCAGCTTAAGCAATACATCGGAAAATAATATTTCCCTAACTGGAAATTGAAAAAAAAAAATTATTGAGTTCCATTTCATATAACTTAAACTTCAGATATTAAATATCAAAAAGTTAATATATTTAATATACACAAATAGTTACTGTAATTGTTTTTGACATATGAAGTTCTAATTACACTGCTTCTTATTATATTTTTCAAACGACATATTTTTAGGTCTATTTTGCTAAAGTGACGGAACAAATTGAATAAAAGTATTGTTTTGTATTTCGGTATTTAATTTTTTTTTTAAATTTTAGTGACTACTGAAATATCTAAACATATTTCCGCATTCACTGAAATATGTTAACATATCTCCAATTTCATATTTAACTGAATACACAAACATATCTCCAATTTCATATTTAACTGAATACACAAACATATCTCCAATTTCATATTTAACTAAATACACAAACATGTATCCAATTACAACATATGTTTAGACAATCATATCCCCAAATTTATATATAACTGAATAAAGCAAATTTTTCTGATAATATCATTAAGGATTAAAGATGGAGTAAATTAATTTTAAAAAATTTAATTAAATGAAATATATACACAGATTTGTAAGAATATTTCCAAATCATCAATCACATTGGCATTCATCAATAATTACATCTCTTGTGATTTTTTAACTAGAGTATTTAAAATTTTTAAAAAATGTAATCAGGGACATTTTTAAATATTTACTAAAGAGCAGTTGTTACGAAGTCTTGGCTACAACAAACATAGTAGTACGACATGCAAAGAAATTATACGATAAAAAACAGATTTTGTTCAGATTAGTTGGTTTTCAACAGAGAAGAATCGACTGAAATATTTTTCTATATTATACAAACTATCTAACTTCCAAGTTGCTGAATTTATTGAATTGAAGCCATATACTTTTTGATTAATTATAAGGATTAGTATAACTGAAATATATTCGTTCTTCAAGCATTTGTTAAAGCCTCAAACTAATAAAGGATAAGCGACATAATAAGGCAATAAATTTTGTCATTTGATCTTCGGAAAGATCTATCTCTTAATGAACATCAATTCATTTACTAATCAGAATTTGAGATAATATTTATCAACTTATTGTTAAATTAATTTAAACTCTGTTGTGAGAATATTTAATTTCATTACCAAAATTCATTTCTTTATAATAATATGATTTAAAGTCAAGAGATAAAGAACATTTTATTTTGAAATATTTACAGTAATTGGATATTGAAAGTAACTCTGTGAGTAACTCCTAAATGTCATTAAGTAGCAATCTTTTGAGATTTCATACAAATTTCCTTTCAAAAAGGTAAAATTGCTAAATATTTATTTTATGAAACTGTAAAAATTGAACATTTCATATCACTGATTACTATAAAATTTAATAAGCATTAAATGCAGATCTATACTTGAAATATTATATTCCGTTTAAATTCTTTTTTGTACGGTTATTCCTCTTCCGTTTGATAAAATATCATAAATGAAGACTATTGAAAAATAAATTGAGTAAACATGTAGATAAAAGGATCGATTTTTTTTGTCCAATAAAAAATGTTAGTTGAAAAAAATATTATGCGAAATTTAATCATCAAATTAACTACTTTTTGAAATCTATTTCGAATAACTTTTTATATTTCTCTTTCAATTTCTTCTCCCAAACAGCTCTTTAATTGCATTTATTTGTGAAATTATTAAATGCGTTTTCTTTCTGTGTTGAAGTAAATACCTTATACAGTGTTCTTTAAACTTCCTGTATGCTTAATTAGAGAGGTAAAGCAAAATATTAAATCGAAAAATAATGAGAAAACCAAATGTTAAATCTAATAAACATCATAAAAACAAATTCTCCTTAAATTGAATAAAGCAAACAACATTTCAAATCATTTTAAACCATTGAAAAAAAACTGTCTTGCTCTTGGGAAAAATCTTAAATTGATATAATAAATTCCCTATTCAGATTTTTTCAAACTTCCAACCTGTTTGCGTGACTAGAGTAATACAACCAAATTTTAATTCGAATAATTATATATTGTTTTCCTTGGTTATAAAACACCATGTTCTTATTATATTTGTCTCTAGAAGTTTAATGCAAAATGAACACATATATATAAGAAGCTTTCACTTATTTATAGTTTAAAGAGTCTTAATAATAAATATCTAAAATATAGAAATCAGATAGTTCAATTCAGAAATAACAAGTTGTTTTTTCAAAAAAGTTCATTCCTGTAACTCAGAAAATGAGCAACTATTTTGTTAAACTGACTTAGGATAATTGAAGACGTATCTTCATATTTACTTAGTAACATGATCAAATCAATATTTAGTAAATAATAAGGATTATTTATAGAGAGCTCTCTCATTGGAAAAAGTTGACACTTTTTCTACCATCCTCTGATCTTGAACTGTAGGAACTAAATGATTTTTAGCATAATTTTCAGTAGCGTATAATGCTTTCAATTCATAGTTAATTCCTTTTTATTTCTCTTCAATCTGTTTGCAATTCCAGAAATGAGACTGTCAGTCATTTTAGTGTATCTATACAACAAAAAATTCACTTAGCCCATTTAACATAAAAAACATCTTGATTTCTAAAAGTTTATAAAATTCAAAGATTTTGCCTGAAAGACCAGAAAAACTTTTATTTTTCTAATAGATGTGCGATCTAATTATAGGTTTCGAGACTTTATAATTTGATCATTGTTTGATAAAATAAATAAAATATTGTTCTTTTCACTAGTTCTTAAACTATATATTTGTTGAAAATTGTTATGTGTAAATTTGAAAAGTATTTAAAAATAAAGTTTATTCAAAAATTATCTTATTCTTCCATTCAAAAAATATTTTCCCTTATATTTTTCATTTATTCAAAATTCCAGTTCACCGTATAATTTCATATTTTCGAATATTTCATATTAGCACAAAAATTAAGTAATTTAAGTGTAGCTTTTATTGTGCTATGTACTGATTGATTGTGCATTTTTTTACATTTACAGTATTTATTTTTTATTGCTTTGAGAATTGCTTGTATGACATTTTATATTGTACTTTTCCTTTCTTATCAGTCAAATTGTAATGTTTTATTGCCTCATTAGATCTAATGTTAATAATTGCGAAATTATAACGTTTCATAGGTAACATCACTATGTGCATATAAATTGGTTTTTATGTAAGATTGCTCGAAGATGGAGTTCACAACCTTGATTTATTTCTCTTTCTTGGAGTTTTATCAAGTGAAATTTTTTTGGTTGAATAACAGTTCTGAATGATAGAATAGGATTAAAAATTAATAATAATAATTGTCTTTTCTAATTTATGCCCATTTGATATTTTTCAGTTAACAGCAACTTCTTTTATTGAAATTAATTTTCTATCGTTCTTTTGCAGATGCCCTATTGAATGGTTTTTAACTTTCCCCTTTTGTAAAGTACTTCGATAAAAACAAAATATAATTGGATAATAATCTAGAGTATTATACCTATTACGTGTGTAGTAAGACCCCCAATATGTTATTTGTAAATAATCCCCTATTCTTCCATCCACAAAGAAGGATTCAGTAGCGGAAAGCGATGCGCTCCTGAGAACAGAAGGAGTGGCATAACCTCTCCATCCTCTCTCTCTCTGAGAAAGAGAGGGCTTTACCTCCTCCTCAGAGGAGGAGGGAGCGAGCGGAAAAATCGTCTGCAGCAGCACCAGCAATCCCTAGAGACAGGCAGACTTCGCAATAACC
Source organism: Argiope trifasciata (assembly GCA_026543055.1). Classification (NCBI taxonomy): domain Eukaryota; kingdom Metazoa; phylum Arthropoda; class Arachnida; order Araneae; family Araneidae; genus Argiope; species Argiope trifasciata. The sequence goes on along the minus strand of JAPMOQ010043861.1, from coordinate 2,629,269 downwards.
TAGAAGGAATCGGGTTTGGGGAAAATAAAAGAAACTGCAAACAATAATAAGAAAAAAAGAAAGATGTCCTCTTCCAATCCAAGCAGTGGAGGTATTCTTTGTGTTTGCTTTTGGGGAAGGGAGGGTTAGCTTGCAGGCAGGATAATACTGCAGCAGGTGGGAGTGGGGGGTCATAAGGGGGTGGCTGAAGAGTCTTGTAGTCGTAAGAGAAGACAAATGCTGACTCAGTCGTAAGTCGCTAATTGTGTTCTCACGCCGTCAATCGATCTAACCATGGATGGAGGAGAGCGTCACAAATTGCGCTTTGATGTTATTAATTACCCCAGTTTCTTCACTCTGCAGCAAGCGGTGCTTCCAAATTAGTGCTCAGCAAATAGGGTCCCCTGACGCACAACTGTCGTTACAGAAGAGCCAAGTTTGCTTCTTTTTTTTAATGTATTTATTCCGATTGAGTAAAGAATAGATTTACGTATGATGGGGGGGGAGGGAGATGGAACTTTAGAAAGGGAAATTGTGAAAGATAAGCCGCATTATACTTGTTAAGGTGGAAAGGGGTGTAGGGGGAGGAAAAATAGTGAGGCTTGCTTTCTCTTTCTTCTTGCGATAAACAGTTCGCAACTGTAGGGAGTAACAATAATAAATGGGAATGCAGATTGAGAGTGTAATTTGATAATGCTCAGAAAAATTAAATGGAGAAAATGTGGGGGAAAAAATTTAATGGTTTTCGTTTCCTGTTAAAAATTTTACTGCGCTGTTTTCTTTTGTTAGGTTGAGTAATTAGATTTCGAGTTGTTGTTGAAAGGTATGAATGACATAATTATATTTGGTTCGAAAAGCGGAGGGCAAGGATTTTCTTTCGGAAACTAGGAGGAAAAATAAATGCGAAAGTGAATTTAACAAGTAATTATTATCAAGCCCTCTGTTTTGAATTTAAATTTGATAAACGTAATAATCGTCTAAAGAATGATGTAGAATAAATAAATTTCACACATTTATTTTCTGCCCTTATTATTTTTAAATGCCTTACTCAATCAATAAATAAAATGCTCGTTAATTTCCGACACACACA
>JAPMOQ010043861.1:2596784-2628100 GCA_026543055.1 Argiope trifasciata | reverse complement strand
TATATATGTAATTTTAAAAATTCAAAAGTTCAAGTAAATTTTTACAAGAATTTCAATGGCGATAAATTAAGAAAGAGGAATGTTAAGTTACATTCATTGTATTTTCAATTTAAGTTTACAGAAAAATACATGCAAAAAATTATCTTCAGAATTTTATAAACGAGTGGAGCCTTGTTTATCTTAAAATTTTCGAATCTCAAATCTAGGATTCAAATTAAATATATTAGCATTTTCTTTTTGGAATACTGTTTTGTAATTTGCTATTTTAGTTACAAAATAAAATTAGGCTCTTTTTAATAAATTATTTTTTTCTTATTTTATGAATTTTTGAACTATTTATAATAAACGATGTCTCAAAATTAACGTAAGATTTAAATTTGCCAGCATTCCTGCATTAAAATATTGATATTCCTATTAGAAAAACATTTGACAGCCGATATTTTTTTATTAGGAATAATAAAGCGTTACAAGACAGAACGAAGTGTTTTTATTGTTGCACAATTTTTTAAAAATAATGAAAGTGTGACGGCCACATTTAAAAACCTTTAATACCTTTGGAAATTTTTTTTCCGAATTTTCGACAAAAGAATGCACATGGGCCAGCAAAACCTTAAAGGCCATTTGTCATACTTAATTCAAGTCTTGCGTTAACACAGTGTTCTGTCATGTTATACTCCATTTTGACTGACCCTAAACTATGAGCTCTTTAACTGTTTTTTAATAGGGTTGGCAACACTTTATTGCACGAATGGTGGCAAATTCAAATCGTGCGTTATTTTTGGAACATCCTTTAAGACGAATCTCAAACAGAAAGTGCTAAACATGTACTAGAATTATGGCCCATAAATTAATAATATAGTGTGCTTCCTAAGATTAAAGAAAGGCAACAATTAATGTTGTTCCATAAACACAATAATGTTTTTTGAAAACACTTTTTTGCCTAATTTCAAAATTTTTAAGCATAAAATCACTAAATATTTTCGCTGATTAGTTGAAAAAAAGTCTAATTTTTCTTCATGCCTCATTCAAAAATATGCAAATGTCAAACATCTTTCAGATAAAACTTTAAGTAAACTTCTTGGTTGTAAATTTATCTGACATTTTATTTCGTTGATAAAATGCCGTTGATTCTTAAAAAATTAAAAAAAAAGTTTTAAATCAATTTAATATCTCATTCAATCGAAAAAATATGTGAATACTACAAATAATAAAAAAATTCACAGATTTTTATTTTGATTATTATTTAAAGAATATTTTTACAGTTGAGTTAAATTTAAAGATTAAATTATTTTTCAATAATAAAAGCCTCTTAATGTAATATTACAAATGTAGCAATTACCTCTAGACGTTTTGTACAATTTCTGAGCACAGACACAAACTTCATAAAATGTTTCCTTAAAAAAATGTAAATAATCTTTTCATGTATGATGAATGCATTGATAATTGTATATCAATAACTTTTCTCTACACTTATCGCTTCTTATAAAATTGCATTTTCATACAATAATTTTATAGAGGTTTTAAAATAAATCTCATTGATACACATTCAATGCGTAGCTAATGATCTTGTTGCACAGCTTGTAATTGCTACATTCCTTATGAAGTTTCAAAATAAGACATTCATAAGACATATTCTGATGTATTCTGATGATGATTAGGTGTGTTCCCAAAGTGGCGTTACACCAGTGAAAGGCTTACAATTACAATTAAAAGAATCGAATTTAAATAGCTATCAAAAGACTCGCTATTCAAACATAACTTTACCATGCAGGTGTACAAGATGCAAAAGAAGCTAAAGGTAGCACCAAAAAAACATTGAAAAAAATAAAAGCAAAGAGAGAAAGAAAATAAAAGCATAAAGGGAAAGACAAAAAAAAAATAAGAAGAAAAAAATAATAAATAAATAAATAAAAATGTATAAATAAATAAATAAAAATGTATAAATAAATAAATAAAAATGTATAAATAAATATAAAAATATAAATAAAGAATAGTCCATTATCCGGAACAAAAAGCTACAGTTACAGAGCTCTTCCTACAATTTTTCAAACAGAATATCGTCCACTTTTAGCAGTGCTTAAAATTCTCTGCACAAACTTTGAAGAAAGGCAAATAATAAAGTTCATTTAAAGTCTGAAACTGGTGAAAAACATTTACTTTAGAAATATGATTAATCACAAGGTATAACCGAGAAAGAGTACTTTTCTTTTTGCCAAAAAAGAAAAAAGATGGAGTGCTAGACGAAGCAGATTGGCGATAATAGGAAAAAATATTATTCCGTTTGGAAAACTCTGCTTTCTTTGTGATACAGGAAATCCAAAATATGTTGGGCTTCAAAAACAGTTCACTATTTGACAAAATTTGAGTGACAGAATGAAGAGAAAAAACGAATAGAAAGAGAGATAATCTCTTTCTCTTTATCTATCTTTATATGTATGAAGAAAAAGGGAGATATAGAAGTATAAAATGTATAGAGATAAAGATTACAATTTGAATCTGTTATCTAAATCTACAGAATCCAAACCCTTGATCTTTAGAGGCAGTCTCTCTAACTGTTGCTGATTACCAAATCCTTTCGGATCTCCAAGACTACAGAATGCATATTCAGCTTTTGATATTCACGGGCGATTAGAGACTGCGAAATCAACTGGAGCGTCTTCCTTTAGCAAATCTATTTTCAAGTCTGGTAACTTCAATTACCAAAGAGAGAACTCCATGTTGAGCCATACGCCATCGGGAAGCGAAACTCAAAACGGCGAAAGTCGGAATATGGTTTCGCTTAGAATCGCCCCAGAGGCCAGAAATGATGCCTCTGTCCATCGAAACGGTTACAAATTCCAACCGTCAGGGCGTGCAACGATCAGCCTCGTGATAGCGCTATCACATGTGATTTAGAACGATAGCCGTGCACACGTCTGTGGGGCGTAAAAGGTCTGGTGGCCGCCTCCCTCCTTCGCAATATATTCAACGTGGCATCCGAATGGTGTTGAATGTAAATTTCTGGGGCGCGCGGGGCGTAAATCACGGGGCGAGCTCTTTGAGCGCAATTTAAAGCCAGTTATTGGTGCGAGACAATCAGCAGGCCGATGTGGGGGGTTAGCACTTGACGGAGGGGAGGAAGGCCTTACTGGAGCAGGGAGCGTTTCCCCTCGTTATGCTAATGCGGACACGGGCGGCCGAACGGACAAACGTTTCGGCGGCGGAATTAACCGAACCGCCGGCCTGTAAATAATTTAATATTCCACTTGGCGTCGACAACATGCAAACTAATTTACCGCCGCTCGCCACTACGGCCCTACAGGCGGCGCTGCAGGGGCTGCTTTGTGGGGCTGAAATGAAAGGGGGGTGGAAGGGTTGGAAGCGGCAAAGAGGATGCTATGAAGTGGTCAGAAAATGTCGGCTTCGCTGAGTTTGGATTCGAATCAGTGAGCAGTGATCGCTGATAGTTGCGTTTTCGCGCTACTGCCAGAGCGACTGCTGCTGGTGGGGTGGAGAAGTGAGTTGTCCGCCTCCTGCTTCTGGTTAATGTGTTTCGGCACGAACGAATGTCTTGGAAAAGCAGACCACAGTCTCATGACGCCATTTTTGTCTTACAAATAATTTTTCACTATTATGACGTGAAGTATCATAAAAACATATATTTTGCTTATACAACCCATATATTTTTTTAATTTTTTGTTAAAAAAATCTTTAAGAGAATATTAATTTTTATATCCTCTGATAGAAATTCTTAATGTATATTCTTTTTGTAAAATACTGCCTGGATAAATTAAGATGTGTTCTTTTTTATTAGGAAATATTTATATAACATAAAATATCCTAGAAGTTTATTGAAATAAACCAAAATTTTCCCACTGGTTTTCAGGTTAGATTATAGGGAATTTAACCTCTAAATGTCAAAATTAATAATAATTTTAATAATAATTTTCAGAATATGATTTTAAATTTTTCGTAGTTATCATAGCTATTTTTCCATAGGGTAATCGAGGTTTCAAGTATAAGAACTTTTAATACGAGACGCATTTTATTATAAAAACAAGGACAGAGAAAATATTGATCATATAATTGAAGGCAAGTGAATAATTTAGTGAAATGAAGTCATCATTCTCAAACCATAAATTACATGGTTTCAAAAAATTACATTACCATTGAGCTCTAAATTATTCCAAACCAAAATGATGCGAACTAAACTTATCCGAGTAATTGATTAAGATTCAAATTGATGCGAATTCTACTACTGAAATTGCTTAGAAACTGCTACTACTGGATTTCGCTTGTGTTCTTAGTGTTTTGTGATTTTCTTTGGTATTTCTTACCAGATGAGTTTCTTGCTACGCTGCATTTTATACCGTTTAGTTCCGACTTAAGCCCTGTTCTGACGATTCATTCCTTTATGAGCATAGTCGAAAATCTACCATGCGACTCATTGTAAGACCAAAACCGCCTGTGCACGTCCATCGAAAGCTTCCTGCAAACTACCGTTACATTGAACAGACATCAAAGAACTCCGGAAAATCACCAGTGAGGGGAAAGAGGACAAGATGCACCAGTTTCACACGTATACAAGGCATCGGAACGTTTTAGACTTTTATCCATTCAAATCCAAGAAGCATGCGTTCTTCAAGCAATTTCAGTTCAAATGTATAACAACGGAAATAAATTCAACGAAATTTTCTAATTTCAAAAATTTATCTATTACTGATTATATGCGTTTAGCAAAGTAATCGTTTCGAAACAGCCTATCCAAATGTACTTGAGCTGTTGCTTTTTTTATGATTAAATTCTGGAAAGTGATAAACGTAAAAGCAACGACATAAAATAGACTGTATAATTTGTACTTTTCCTTTTTTTGTAACTCATTAAAACCAAAATGTTGGGCAAAATTTCATTTCTAGCCCAAACTCACATAGAAAATTTCCTATATATAAATCTGCGCATTTGAATTAACACATTTCAATGCTTGTAGAAGTACAGCCGAATAAGTGGTCAACCCTTTGAGGAATTTGGATTCGAAATTTTGCAAATATCCTTAGTTTAGCTGTCAAATATATGTACCAAATTTTGCACATGTAGCTCTCTTCATATCATATGTAAAACGTGTTATCGTATATTTGAACAACCAGGCTTAATCAAAATGGATTTTGTCCGAAATTTGATATAAATCTACAATTTTAGATTAAGAGACCATGTACTAAAGTTCATCAGCTTAGTGATTTAAAAATATCAAATTCAGTCATAAAAAAAAACACAGATATAATTTCAAAATTGTGTTTTTTGGACTCATGGAAAGCAAAAACATGGAGACACCACAAAACTTTAAGTTCGAATTCTTTCACGATTACAATATTTTCTTTTTGATTTCTTCGTATATGAAAAACTAAAAAAAGAAAAACGTGGACAAACTGGATGCATGCATTTTGTGGTTTGAATCTCAAAATACACATATCTAGCTAGAGAATAAGTGACAAATAAATTCATTATTCTTTAATGCTTCTTTTTTAAAATCATTTGGTAAATGTTGTGAATGCTGAATTTAAAGGTTTGGTTAGCATAAAATGAAAAGGAATTGTGATATTTTTTAAATTAAAAAAAGATTAATTTTAACAGTATTTAATATATAAAAGGTTATGTTTATTATGTTTTTGAGACAAATTGATTTTGTTATTTTAACGCATGATTGAAAAACTAATCATCATTAATTCAAAATTATTTTATCAAAATAACCTCTGAACATTTTCAAAAAGAGATGACTACTTTAACTGCGAATACTTTAAGCATAATTCATTTAAATAAAAAGTTATTTTAATGAAAATGAAAGCTTTCATATATAATTTGCATAATATTAAGTATGAAAAATATACAATATATTTCCGTATTTATAAAGTTTCAGTCAAAAAAAAAATTATCACCGTTTTTTCACAAATTTCTTTTGCTATTACTTATTATTTCATTATTGAATACAATTCAAGAATTGATGTTTCATTCTTGATTCAAACTCAAATAAAAAAATAATGGCTCATTACTTCGTGAACAATATTTTATTTTTAATAATTACATTTATAAAGAGCATTAGAAACAGTTTCCTTAAATGAAATAAAACTTCCGTTCACAAAATAAGTAGATTTAAAGCTTAAATAAAACTCTAAAAATTAACATTTTCACAATCCAAGTTCAAAAACCGGTTTATTAAAATTCTTTATTACAATAATTCAAAATTTTAAACGAGCTTTTATAACCATGGTCTCATTTGGAACGCTGCTTCATTGATAAAAAAATTTTAATTTATCTTTTAATTTTTCAAAAATGAAAATAATTTTGCTCTGTCTTCATGAAAAGTAAATTGTATTTGTTAATTCCTATATAAAATAGCATTTATACAAAAGATTTATTTTTTCCTCGTTTACTATGAAATGAAAATAAAAATTGGAATTGATGAAAGCTTTAATGAAAGGAAAATGTGCATTTAGTCAATCATCTCTCCTTCTAGAGCTAATTCACATCCACATGAAATTATACCTTTGCTAGTTTTTTTTATATATCATTTGTATAAAAAAAAGAATTCTGATTGCATTCCTTCTTCATAAGGCGAAAAGAATGAGAAATTAAATAAAAAAGCAATAGTGGAAATGCAAGTAATATAATTTTTACTATAATTGCTGAGCCCTAAGTAATTTATTGCAAACAAGAAACTTCAATATTTTTAAAAAAAAGATAGGTACAAATTATATGATAAAGCATTTTAATGGGGATGAAAAACAGAAGAAAAAAAGGAAGAAAATATTTCGTAAAAGTTTCTAAAAATCTATTTTATATAAAAGACATAATAAAGTTTCTCCAAAAAAGTTTTTGATTATTTTTCTTTTCTTTTTCTGATATTCTCCACCAAATTTAATACAGGATTATGGCAGGAAAAGTTTGTGATTACAGTAAATTCTAGGAATGTTTAATTCGATAGCTTCGACAAACTTCATAATCGAATTTCTAAAACTGCTAAATCAGCAATTACTAAGCTATACCCGAAATAATAGAAATACATTGTTTAACCCTTTAAGAGAACATTTTAACAACCTTTCTGAAACAAATGCTGTTATTTGTACTATAAAAGTAAGAAAAAAATGTTTTTCTTATGATTAATTTCCAATAAATTCATTCTTTTTCTTTTTGTACAAAAAAAATTTTTTATGCAATACTGATATTTTTCAATGATAGTTATCCTTTATGTCATATCAATGAAATAAATTTGAATTTATAATACCTTGTTTTGATTAAACTATACTATTTCTAAAAATCATCTTGCTATTTTTGGTTGTTGTTCTTGTTTTCACTTTTTTAAATTATTATAGTTCAAATCATAGGTAAATATAATACTGCAATACAGCATTTCTATATTTCATGATTAATTGCCATTACTAATTTAATAAATAATTAATAATTAAATAATAATGATTATTTAATAATTATCATTGTGACTGGTATTGAATAATACTGATTATTTAATAATTATCATTGTGACTAAGATTGAATAATATTGATTAGTTAGTAATAATAATTGAAATTTAATTATAGTGATTAAGATTTAATAATAATTGATTAATTAAATAATGATTGAGATTATCTCATAATAATTAACAATAATTGACACACCTAAATAAAATATATGCATTCTCATGTTTTTCTCTAAACCCTGCGCTTCGACCTTCATATGAAAGTAGTAAGTATAGAGCGGTTAAAGGATTGCATGATTAAGTAACAAAAATGTCTTCAGATAGTAATGAAAATATTTCAGAAACTTCACAACTTTTTTTTCTTTATTTAGTCCAAGCAGCCTTTGGCGACTAGCTGGTTCTTCCAAATTAATATTGCTAAAAAATAAATATTTTTTCAAGTTGTAACTTAATGATTGGTTTTCTCTCTAAAATAATTTACAGTAATAAATATTTACGACTTGGCATTTGCTCATGCCATTCTGGGATCCATTTTTAGGTAATTGTAATATTTCTGCTATTTATTATTTTTAATTGATTATTTCTTAAAATATTTAATTAAATAATCATAATATTTCTCGCACTTTAGTACTTTTTTTCGAGTTTAATTTTACTATGTCTTGTAATTTCTGAAATAATTCATGTAAACATTTATTTAAGCATAAAAGAAGGATAGAGAATAAAACCGTGTTGTTTTAATAGCTTTCCACTTGTTTTGTTTATTGTCTACATGAATCTTCCTAATGGAGTCAAGTCCATTGACTTGCCATTCAAATGTAACTGCTCGAGAAATGTATCATCTAATTGCCTATTGTCTGAAGCAATATTGGGCATTCACTTTCGTAATCCTTAAGTAAACTATATAGATAATGAACCGAATTTTGTAAATTGTCAACAATGGAAGAAAATAAATATATATTTTAACGATTTTCGCATCCTTTTGAATTGTTCAACCTTTTTCTTTTTCCATTTCGAGTAATTAAATTAAATATGTGATGAAAACGAGGATTCAGTTTATTGTAACAATAAAAAATATTATTGCTAATTGAGCAAAAAAATATTTTTTGATGCCGATGTTCTGATAAAAATTGCAATTGAACTGAATTGTAATTCTTAAAAATTCATTGAAAAAAAAATTTAAGATATAAAAAAACATTTTTTTAGTTAATCAAATCATAAAAAACAAATATTATAGCATATATTATAATAGATCAGTAACGTTAAAATATTTTAAAGTATTTAAGATTTACTACAACATAATTTTACTTTCATAATGAAAATATTTTTTAAAAATTAAGGAATAAAACTTTTTTTAATAATACCCATTCGAATTTAACAAAATAGACGTGGTACTAATATAATAAAAAATTATCAAAAACATTATTTATAGCAGCATATAAAGTAGAAATCCGTTACAAAATTGTCATGAAATATTTTTACATTTATAAAATTATCTAGAAACACACAATATTCTATTTAATTGGAAATCAATTTGTCTTTAATGAAACAAGAATTCTAAATTTGACAATTTCTTAAACAGCCAATACAATTGAGCCAAAAATTATGCTTCCTGAGTATTCCTGAGCTTCCTGAAAATTATAATTCCTCCTTAACTAATTCACGAATGGCTGAAACAGAGCAAAAAGCTTTTAAACGTAACTTGTTTTTTCAAAATGAACCGCTTTTGAGTGATATAAGGCTTTATCACAAATAAACAACATTCATTTTTTAATACTATCCGCTTACTGGACTTAGATGAAATGATTATCAAATAAAAAAAACAAGTGTTTAGTGGTTATCATGTGTTAAATTATTTAAGAAATCTTTATACCAAACGAGTTGAAAATAACCTGGATTGGGATGAAATATTTCTGGAATTTTGAATCAGAGTAAAAATCTTGTAAAATTACTGTATTTAAATTTTTAAGAAAAAATAATTTACAAAATAACTCAGTAATTCCGAATTTCATGTTGAGTAGCTGAAAGCAGTTATATATGGCGCAGATGTTTAAAAAAATCGAAGCAAGAGAAAATTATTGGTGAGATCTCCATGAAACTTTCTTTCAGCAAAAAAAAAAACATGAAGAACCTTGAACAAGGTTGTGAACAGGTTTGTGCAAATGTTCAGGTTTTTTCCCTGAATCCCAAAACTGATATATGTGTGCTTTGTAATATAATAAAGAAAAACTTGCATCTGTGTATTTTAATTTCTGAGCAACAGATATTATAGAAATATAGGTCTTAGGTGTGAATAACAGATATTATAGAAATATCGTTCTTTGGTGTAAATTTACAGTGCGATTTTTGCCTTTTTTTGTATTAATTATTAGCTTGTAGTTCATAAATAATTACCGGTAAATTTAATGTGTATTATGAGCATCATTTATGCAATCTGCTGAAATCAAAATCTGATATTATTAATTATAGTCGTAAAATTATATACAAACATTTCATTTATTTAAGATATTAAGGTTTTTATGTTATAACGCTTGCATACATGCAAATTCACAGACGGACAAACGATCAACTTTCTAACAATTTCGAATTTCAATAAAAAATTTGCAATTTAAATGTAATTACTGAGAATCAAATTTCATTTATTTAAGTTGTTATGATTTTGAATTATTACATTTTCACATGCATTCAAAATGTACAAACTGACAGATAGTCAACTTTTGAAGCATTTGATTCAAACTTTGATACGGATTTATATCTCAGAGGTTAAACTTGTGCACCAAATTTTGTCCATGGAGTTCTTTACGGTTTGTAGTTATCGTGTTCTCTTGCTCTTTGTTATGAAGGCTTCCTCTGACCATATTTTGCTTAAAAATTTATGGAAATCAATATATTTGATGTTAAAGCCATATATGAAATTTTCATCCGTCTAGCTTAGATTTTGAATTATTAATGGCCTGAAATCAATGTTGAGTGAATGCTTCTGTGTTCATTAGGACTCGGTGGCCTGATGGTAAGGCTTTGGTCTAGGCTAGGGTTTCAGGTTCGAGACTTGATTCTACCTTAGAAACGTCGTGTAAGGTGGTCTGCTGCACGCTAAATCTGTCAGGCTAAACATCTTCCATCTGGTGTGGAGCTGTATGGAGAGGGGGATGCCAGCTCAAGCGCTGTAGTCTGGCACTCCCCTTAAGCGTTCAAAATTACAAGGTCCATCCCCAAATAACCCTAGTGTTGCTTTAAAGCGGGGCGTTAATATAACTTAACTAACAAACTAAACTAAGCCTCTGTTTCACATACAGGTAGGCAAGTATGATTCCAAAAAGTGCTTTTTATTTTTTTTAACTTAGAGGAGTCTAAAACGTAAAAATTTGTAAAAGTCTAGAGTTCAATTTTTTATAGTTTTATGATTTTAAATTTTTTATTTCGTACGCGAAAAAGAGTTAAATTAATCAAATATTAATTTTAAAAAAATTGACCAATCAATAGACCCCCCAACGTCCCCCTTTAAACAAGTATGCTTTCTCTAGCATCCAATGGACGTAAGATAAAGTCCATTCGTCGCTTCCGAAATCGCAGGAACACGACGACTATCGTAATATTTAATCACCGCCCTTTCAGCCTCTTGCGTAGCCGCTGCTGCCACATACGGCATTACGTACCCTTTATCATTCCCAAATGTCCTCTCGGTTCGATCCACCAGACAAATCAAGATCCATCGATGAATATGTATGGCCGGCCGGCATTCGCTTTCAATTCCCTGGGCGGCCTCAGTAAATAATTAGTCTGCGAGCCGCCGAGCCGCACTGCTTTGATGCAGCGCTACGAAAAGTAATTGAGCGATGGACAAGACACGGGCCTCCAGTTCGCTGCGGAAGAAAGTTCCGGTGTCTTCTTTCATCGAAAGGGGGGTGGCAATGAAGGAATTCATGGCAGCCTTTCCTCGTTGACCGGGGGATACGCTAGAATTAGTAAATAGATGAAAAATGCCATCCGTGCATGAAGTCCATGCTGAGTGAATGCCCTCACGGAAAAGGAGGGGGAGGATTAATGAATGCCGTCCATAGGAGAGCTCGCAAGGCATGTTGATGATTTAGTTTGGGCTATTCATGTTAATTTTTCTTGGGAATAAGTGAGCTCGAGTGCTCTCTCCCTCACTCTCTCGTTTCGCATTGCATTTATATGGATTGGAATTCGACTGAATGGAAGATTTAGAGCCTGGGGGTGGGGGGTGGAAGAATTTGGAATGAAAGAGATTGGCCTTCCTTATTTAGTTTGGTTCAGATATTAATTGGTACCAAAATTAATCTATTTCTCTTTTGAATTTGATTCCAGATTTCTCTTGATCGGCGTTCGGTAGGGGAATGATTTCAGAAGATTGCAAATCCAGTTTATTTCTTGAAAATTCTTCTAAGAAGTTTATACCTAGGGGTTTTATATATAGGGGTATATACATATTTCGGGTAGGTTATATATAGTATTATTATCTATATATAGGGGTTTATAAGATATCTATAGATGCTTTCGGGAATATTTTTATTTTTTATTTGAGTTGTACTGAAGAAGATCTGAGAAAAAAAAAGTATATTATCAGATACCACAAAAGTTTTTTAATGTTTTAATCCTTTATTCGATGTAAAGATTGAAGAAGCGAAGAAATACATTTTTGAATAATTATTTTTATCTTTAATTTCCTAGTTAAAATTATATGAAAAACTTTTTTATTAGTCATAAATACATTTTTTCTCTTACAAAATGAAAATTTTTTTATTATTAAAACATCTATTTCCTTTTCTTTTACAAGGTTAAAATATAATTCGGTAATGTTATCAAACTTATTAACAACTCTTAAATAATAAAATACAATTTTTTAAACTACAGTATTTTGAACATAATAGAAATAAATAAACATTAATAAACTACAGAAGAAAATTTTTATTATTTGCATATTATGACAATGACTTATAAGACAAATTAATAGAAATATATTTCGTTCAAAATCTAAATTATATTCCAAGCCTGAGACTTTTATTAATGCTGAATTAAATAATCAATATTTGTTAAAATAACATAATGTAACTGTAAAGAAATATTTCTTTCAAATCTTTTTGGTCTAGTAATCTTTCTACTCGACAGTAGAAATTTTCCCCAAGTGTTGCGAGATATTGACGGAGAAAAGTGTTGAAAATCTAAAAATTATCTCCTCTGGCAATATTTATCGTTTATCCCCCTACACAAAAGCGAGATGAACGATCTGAAAACCTTTTTACTTCTATCTCATGATGACAAGATCACAATATTATTGAATGCTACATTAAAAAAAAATTCTCATTGTTTCTGGCAAGACTTGTTCCAGATGCCCCGGAATAATATAGCATGCATAAAATTATAATATTCTTTTCAACTTAAATGAAAATTGTTGCTTAGTTTGCTAATATATCTCTCATAAATTGTGGTTTCGAAGCTATCATATTTATCACATTAACAAGGAAATTAATCATCATTAAACATTATGTCATTCAATAATGCTATGACAAATAGTGAATAATTTTAGAAGAGGTTTAAAAATTTATCTTAAGCTACAACAAAAAACAATGCCCTTTTTATTAATTATCAAAATTTTACATTATGTAATAAAACTCAAACGCATTAGTACATTATCCATGTCCTTCCCTTCATGAAAATAGTTTCGAAGTTGTTTTTTTTATTTCCCCCACTCTAAGTCTCCTAGTAAACGAGATTGTTTTACAGATAACTAATGGATGCTGGGTCAATGACAGTCAGCCTCGCAACAAACCTGGATACCGTTTGGCGACTTCATGACTTTAGAGAGAAGAACGAAGGACACAGAATATTCAAGAATAATGGCAAAATAATTATTAGAACTCGAGTACTAACGTATTTCGCAAAATATTTGATGCTCTGGCATAAAGGCTGTAGAAACAAGAAAGGTGGAGTTATAGAAAGTGAGTCATCGAGTCACAATGAGACAAGTTGAATTCTGTCCCTGTTCTGTTTCGATTGCTTAATAGTGTTCTGCTGCTTGTGTACTGCTGTATATTCCGAATGCACTTATTAGGTAAATTCGGCTTTTTGCTACTGTATATTCGCGTTTTCAAATAAAATAAAACACCTTTATTCTCTCGAAAGCTTGATGAACTTTTCATCTGGCAATCCACCTAACGAATTGATATTTTTAGTAGCATTATGGTTTACAAATTTTAGAAGGATATTTAATCTAATTTATTTTAAAAATAAAAAATTTCTTAAATTATTTAAATAGTTAATACTCTTTTAAATAAATTCTTGAATACAAACATAATGCACGATTATCATGTAGAAGCTAATATTCAGGGAAATACAGACACAAAAGTCTCAAATTCAAAATAAAAATGCTAAAATTTAATCTTTCGTATAAGAGGAAAAAATGATTACTCCCCCCCCCCCCCCCCACAAAAAAACTCAACCGCTTTAAAATGACTAGACAGAGTTCCAAGAATAGATATAGTTGAGTAAGTTGGCTCTCTCCAGATATTGTTGCGCGTTCCCATTTCTCGATTTGCCGAAAGAGTAGTGAGGCAGTGGCTAAGATAGTGCCCAGCCATGCTTCACAAAATGATAAAGCGGCGAATCGCACTGATCATTACCACGCTGGAGATAAATAACTTTGTCAGTGATGGAACACTGCGAACTAATGGCGTTTAGCGACCCTCCCACCCTCTTCTTAATATCCTTCTCTCTCGCTCTCTCTTCTGTCCATTCTTTCTCTTACTATTTTTTCTCTCTTTCGATCATATCCCCTAAGACTCCAAGTAAGATTCGACACCTTTCATCATCAGAGTTCCATTGTGGTGGAAGAGATCACCCTCGCTTCTTCCGAGCGTGAAAATGGAGCCAATTCTTCTCATTCCCCATCCCCCTTCGGAGAACAGGAGGAAAGGAGAGAGCGAACTTCCAGTAGTGAAGGTGGGAAAAACAATGGTTTTTCTCGGGATCTTGTGGAGATAAAACTTTTCAAGTCGCCCTGATGTATGACATGCAGTCCCAGCACTTTGCTGATGAAATATTTCGGTTCCAAGGACTGCTTCAAGAGTATTCCGAAGAAGAGCACTGGGAGTAGCACTGGAAATGAAAAATATCTTGTTTGAAATAGTGGTAAAGGATGAGAGAAATGCTGGGTATTGCTATTAAGAAAATCGTGGGCATCACATCAACTACCTCCAAAGCAATATCAATAATTCTGAATAATACAGAATATTTCTGTGATGAATGTACAAACAAAGACAAATCAAGCAATATTATATATGCAGAAACATTATTAAAAAAACTGTCCCTGTCAATAAGACTGTAAATATCATGCCGTTCAGGGGAACTGAATTAAATTTTGGTTCAAAGTAGTCTGAGATACGCGCTCAAGAATCACTAGAAAAACAAAAGTTAATCTCTAACATTTGCGATTGCAGTGATAAAAATTTAAAATTTTCAAATGGGAATGCCAATTTATTGTTATTATTATTAAAATGTAATATTCTCCATAAGAAAAGGGAATAAATCGCGTTGAAGCGGCACCTGTAGCATGAAAATCATCAGCGTAGGCAGACTAAAAAGAGAAAATAACCAATAACATCAAAGAAATAACAACAAAAAACATTATAAATATTTTGTTGTGTCTCAAAAAAAAATCTTATGGATTTTCAACTTAACATTATTCACCCAAGATTACACTTTGTATGCGGCAGATGGCGCCTGGTATCAAAACAGGTGTCATGCCGGGAGGAACCCATCTCTGTTAAACACACCACATTTCTCTCTTTTCTTCACAGTCTGTCTGCATCTGGTGATTTTATTCTATAGATACCCTTTCAACACGATTTATTGTCTCCTTTCTATGGAGAACACATTCTAATATAAAAAATGCTGCTGTCATTTGAGATATTTGAAATTTTTTCACTGCAAATGTATTGTTAGTGCTTAATTGTTGTTTCGCATATGATTCTTCAGCGTATCCTTCAAAACATCTTAAACCAAAATTTTGTAGAAGATTTGAGAAAGGTATAACGATTATTGTCTTACATATTGGACTATTTTTCTTATAATCCTCCTGTACACACACACACACACACACACATAAATAGATTGATAGATATGAATAAAGATATATACATAGTAGATAGAGCGAGAGAAGGAGTTGCTCTTGCTGTCATGAAAACAAACATCGCATTATTAAAGTTAAATACTTTAAGAGAGCCTAAACATGAAAGGTATTTACCCTTGCTAAATCGTATATGAATTTAGGGGGAGATTTAAAAACTATTATTTCACCTAAATCAAAAGTATTATTCATACTCACTTTATCACTGAGAGTTCTATGTGTAGTCCATTAACAAACACTGGTGGCTGTATTCATCCTATAATTTTGTCTGTATGCTGATATTGATTCTAATATTCTTTCACTTCATCAAAGTCTTAGAGGGGATCGTAAAAGAAGGGAAGCAAAGCGGAATTTGAAATATCCCATTAGAAAAAAAAAAATCATATGAGAATCTTGAGATTTTAGAATGTAGTTAACGATTCTCATAACATTGTTTGCTGTTGGATACGTTGTATATCTGTGATGATGCTAATGAAACTTAAATCCCCTTTGAGTATTGTACATTTTTTTTGTTGTATCTCATTAAATGCTATATAAGTTTTAAATACAGATCCTTACTTATGGCACACCCAAGATTTTCAAAATTTTACCTAAACTCAGATTAGTTTCATTACAGAAAATTCTTAAAATTACTGATGAGTTTAAATCCTTTATTTTTGGGAAGAACAGAAAATATGGGGAATTACATTATTTATATTTTAAAATGCTTTTGTTTAGGGTCTTTCGTACTATTTTTTAAGGGAAAAAACTTATTGTTCTTTGATGAGACTTTTAATCATTTTTTTTTCTAATAGATGAAAGAGCTAACTGTGGCATGATTCTGAGTTGATGATAAAGTATACCATAATTTTATATTTCTAGAGCTTAATTATCTATTTATTGATAAATTTTAATTAAATTTTATTCTTTATCATAAACGTCTTTTTAAAAGGAAATTGGAAGATGGATAATTACAAAATTTAATGATGACTATAAAGACAAACTGTGAAGTCTATTAAAAACTTTAAAAAAATAAATGTTAATAAAAATGAAAATAATTATTCATTGTTAGTTTTTATTAGCGTATTAAAAAACGTAGAGAATGTGTTTTAATAAAATATGTCAATTTCAAAATGAAAATCGTAAAATCTAAAATTGCTGGAAGCCATATGCTAGAGATATTAAACTTTAATGAATACCATAAGGGTAAAAATTTCTAAATATACATCAAAAGTTTTAATATATTATGGTTACAGTTAAAATTTCGATTTATCTCGAAATTTATTAATCAATAAATATAGCTTTTATAAATTTTCTTCTGATATTCAGAATTTTTGAAATTATTTTTTTTTTACTTTTTAAAATATTAAGTGAAGCCTGTTTTTCTAAAAAAAAATATTTATAATTACTAGAAATATGAGTGGCTCGGGATGAAATTTTACGTTTCTTTTAGTAATGAAAAACTGACAATTTAATTAATTGTCACAAAAGCTTCATTAAATTTTACTTTAATATTTAAAAGAAAAAAATTTTAATTAGTCTTCACACGTGAAAAAGTAAAAATATATTTAATGCTAGAACTACGTTGAAACCCAACAAATTCGCAAAACTCGTTATAAATCACATATTTTTAAAGCTAACAATTGTTTATATAAAATATTCCGATACAAAAAAAAATTCTACCGTCTGCAAATTTATATTTAATTAAAATGAGAAATTCCGCTACACCAAAGAGTTTTGATATTTCGTAGATTTTCGAATTATTTACGAATTCTCCCAAACATATTTTAGAAACCACATAAAGCTTTTTTTTTTCATTCAGCTATATAAATTTTTAAAATCATTAATTTGGTTTAACATTATAAATCGCTACTTAATACTTCTTTTAAAATGAATATGAAACAGGATGTTCACAATAAATAATTTTAATCTCCATCGACGGTTGAAAGAAAAAAGTCAAATTTAATTGATTTTTAAGAACCAGAAAACTCCAAAACAATTTTTATAGGGAAAAAATATTTTTCAATCTCAATATGGTAAAAGAATTTTTTTAAGTGTTGCTCTATCCCATGTTTGGTTCCTTTAAATTAAACTTATTTAACAATTTCGGGGTATCACAATATTTCAATGTTTTATCAATATTCCGCATGGGCAAAGGAATTATAATATTCTTTAATTGATGAAAAAAATTAGTATTCAATTAATCATCTCTAAAAACTTCCTTTATAGTTATTTGTAAGAAAATCTTCAATCATCAAACAATAATTTTCCAAAATTTTAATGACCGAAAGAAGCTGCATAAGTCATTTCGTAATTTGCGCTAAACATATCCTTTCACTCTCAGTTTTTTCCCTTTTTCCATTTAATATACGATTAATATTGTTTTATTGAGTGATTGATTTTGATGAATCAAAGTATAAAGCATAAATGTATAAAGTCTAGAATGTATTGCTTAAATCATGTAAAAATCTTTAATATTGAATATTATCTTATATATCGCACTTTGTGATATTTACTTAATAAAAGTATCGTTTTATATAACTATCCTCCAATTTAAAAGCGATAGATGACTATTGTAAAGCGCCCTCATAATTTTGACCCATGCTCAAAAGACGAGAATACTGAGGCTGAAATGTTTTCTGAAAATATCCACACTATACGAGAAATATATCTTATGGCTTATAATGAACATAACGAGTTACATACCCACCTACATGTCCAATTTTTGAAGAATATGGATTTTAAGCCTGAATCTTGAATCCTTCAAAGCCTAAAGGTCAACATTTTGCCATTTGGCATCGCAGCTATTCTTTATAGCCAATATCAGAACATGTAGCTATTTAAACTATAATAAAATGAATCAATATCATCTTTATTTTTTCCACCCCCCCCCCACTGGGTCCCCCAGAAATTAGGAGGAGAATCTTTCTGAATGGTGGCTGGTTCTTGTCCCCCGGCTGGATACAGAAATAATGGGATTCGGCTACCTCCTATCAATGAAAGGATGTGCTACCAACAGGAAAGGTGGCTGATGATGGCCCTTAGAACAAACCTTTGTTCTCGCCAGAACTGTTGCCCTGGCTAGTCGGTCAATTAGATGTAATCCGAATACATTTAGTTAAGTGGAAGAAAAGGGGAGAGACTTTTTTTATATGCAGCATGCTCGAAATTAAAAAAAAAATAAAAAGCAACTTTCTCTACACTTCTGCAAAAATTTTACAGAAAGTGGGCTCGCCTACTACAGACCAAAATCATTATTTATTTGAAGGTATCAACAGTTCCATTTTTCATGGAACCTTCCCCCACAATGAAAGAAATTGAAATGAAACTCTCTTTCCATCTCTTATGTCATCCCCCCCTTCCTTCTCCACCATTCGTGAAAGATTCGAAATCGATTCAAGTTCCCTATTCTTTTTCACCCGAACCATCCATCGCTTCATCTGCTGTTCCATTGCACTTGGAATTCTCTTTCTTCTTTCCCCGACTTTGTTCGAAAAGATCGGAAATGTCATGTCAGAAAAAGCACCTGTATTGATTTTTTTCTTTGAAAATTGATTTTTTAATGGGTTTCGAGTCAAGATCAAAGGGCGAGGAATGTATTAGATCTGATGATAAAAGTTTACGATTACTTTCTGGCAATGACCCTCTCTTCGGATAACAAATCAAATATCCAATCAAGAGAATTGGTTTGGACGCTGATTCTAATGCCACAATAAATCAAAATATTTCAAATATAACTTGAGAAATAAAATATAATGTTTATTTTCAAAGCAGAATAGCTGCTTTTCAAAACTATAGCCCCTTGGAAAATACTAAACTATTATATAGGAATCCGATTCTAATCATGTACTAAAAACTAACTTCTAAATAAACATAAGCATAAGTTTCCAATTGGATAAATGCTCTAAATGAAGTAATAGAATATATTTTCACACTCTATGGCTCTAGAAATATACTATTAAAAATAACTAAATCTAAATTTGTGTATTTTCTACGGACCTCATAAACATATTTAAAAAAAAGATTTTATACCTAGTAACATTTTAAACAAAACAAAAAGGTTCATTTTTCTATAATTAAAATGAGACGATCTATGGGCTTTTAATATAGTTTTAAACCCTTCTTATATAGTTTTAGACCATTCCAGTTGTCACTGCGAAGAAAATCCACCAATCAACATGTCGCAGATTGGGTTAAAATAATAGAATAAAATACTCCAAAAATTCACCAGATTTAACAGTAGGAGAGTGGAACTTTTTTTGCCTTGAACATTTTTTTCTGATGAGTCAAAAGTAATTTAATATACATAGCTAACAAAACAGCATAACATTTATATTCTGGTAATTTTTGTCTGTGAAATACATTAATTAAATCAAACACGAATGTATATTCATATACATTTCTTTACGTCATTTAGAGTACTTTTCCGACTTTAATTATATACCTATCTCAAACTCTTTGGAAGTTAGCAACTGGGCTTTAATAAAGTGGATGCACTTTGCTTTTAAAGGATGAATACGATGCAGATCTATGCAGAAATAAAAATTGATGGTAATAAAAACTTTAAATACAAATGAAAAACGTTTCGGAACAAACAACACACACAAAAGAAATCTGAATCTATTTCCTGAAGTTTACACTAGTATGCAAGAACTTTTATTTTAAATTTAAATTTCTCATTTCCCTCAAAACTAGAAAATTGCGATTAATTAGCATATTTATGAACATGAATTCTCCTTTCTTATTAATTTGACCTTATTGGTAATCTTTTAAAATAACTTTTTTTCTCTCACATTTCCAGTCTTATCCACGATTTGATAGCTAAGTTCCGTATTTCATCATTTGGACCACTATTAGTGATCCCGCCGAACAGCAAATATTCACTTTCTTCTTCACTATTTTGTCATAAATGTCGCAAAATGCATATACAAATTACAAATATGTACTACTTATTTACATTTTACCCAGTATAACTGTAATATAATAAGTCATATTACTGGCCTCCGAACCTTCTGAAAGCACGGATTAACCTCGTAAGACAGAATGAAAGGACCTCCGCAATAGCAACACTGGCGAGAATGTGTTTGAATCTTAATGGCCATCACCGGCTATGGCACAGCCCTCCTCGTTGAGAGTACGTCCTGCCATCGCTCGGAGAGTCAGTGTCCAAAACTATTATTGCACCCACTTGGTTAGGGAGATCCAAGCACCACATAGGAAGCATCTCATCCTCATTTCGATGTGCCCCCCGGGGTCCTCCAAGTCTTTTCGCTTTAGCAAACCCATCCAGGACCTCAAACTAATCTGGTTGAACATATTGGAGAAAAATAGAATGTCCCCAAAAAACTTAGTGTTGTCTTTCCAGGATAACGAAGACCAGCTCAGAATCATTTGTTTCATCAATATTCCCAACTAAGAGTTATCCCGGCCAAATTAAATTTTACATCAAATTCTTAATGATCTCATCAACCGCTCTCCATTGCACAATTATATTGTTATATTTTGTGTATTATAATATAGACATCCATGTTTCACCAGTTCAGTAAATCTTTTCGCGTATAATGAAACCAAAAAGATACCTACAGGTTCCGAATTAATGAAAATCAACAGGAGTGGTCTCTCCAACACTTTCTCTCATAATGTATAGATACTTTCGCTCTAATGAAATTGTAATACCCAAGAGCACTTTACATGGCATACTATAGCTATTATAATATATTAAATGTTGGAGTGAATTTCGCCTTTTTAATGAATCTATCGTATCTTAATGATGAATTACCTAACGACATGAAACAAAAATTCATCACAAAACTTCACCTGTTGTCACAAAATCCCCTGCAGAATTTGATATTTTTAAATCGTTATGTTTTTGAATAATCGTATTTACATATTTTTGAAAGCATAAACCGACAGATAGTCAACCCATACTTGGATTTAACTTGTGACTTGTCTACACCACAGATGTTAAATCCATGTGCTGAATCTATGTGCTTATCTATTTAACTATCTCCGATTTTTTATAATCTTCTTAACTTGTATTCAAACAGACAGAAAGAAAGATGGATTTTCTCTGAATAAATGCAACTTTGGTGCAGAGACGGAATACGAAATTTCAACCATCTAACTCAAAGCATTTTTCAGTTATCTTTATCAGAGATGTGCATTTTCCAAAAATGCATTTTTCGAACTTAGAGAGACCTAAAACATGAAGATTCGTCGAAATTCTCGAGTTCGAAATTCAAATCGAGTTATCTATTCTACGTATACGAGAAATTAAAGAAATACAATAAAAGATGAAATAGCAGAAATGAATTAAATAACACGCATTATTAATTTTTTTAATCTAGATATATATCGACTTTGATGTCAACTGTAAATAAATTTTCTGCATTTTCTAAAATGATCAGTCATAGAAGACGCGACTTTTTAAACTTTGCCATTCATTTTATCAGTAGTACAAAATTATCTTTTGCCATGATGGCATATCAAGAAAAATTCTGACAAATGTATTAAAAATACCATAATGTAGTCATCTTATTTTTTGAGATATCTGTATTAATAGACGACATCCTTGATAACAGAAATAAATGTTTTGACAATGAAATAGTTTTAGGGACATTAGGGACATTATATATTATGATTTAGGTGCAACAAAATAAATAGAAAAAAAATCGATTAAAAGTTTAGGTGTATTAATTACTGATAACTAAATTTGTATTAAAATTAATGAAATTTTAACGGATAATTTTAAAAATAAATTTAAATAAAAGCATTGTTTTTTATTTTTAATATAAACATAATGAATTTTCAAAAGAAGATTCAAATTAATAATCCCATGTGTTTATGAAAATTTCCACAGAAAATGAAAAAAAAACATTTTTAAGCTAACTTATTAAATTCATTTTTCATTACGTTATAAATTATTTCATAGCTCAAAGTTCTTCGAAGCAAATAATAAAAAGTACCTATTTTTCATAAAAATCCAATGCGATATTCGCCTTACCAATTAATATCAAACAGCAGTTGAAACATTGCCATAACTTTGTGTATCAAAAGTAAAAGAGATTTAAGTGATATTTATCATTTAGGGTTAAAAGAAACCTCAATTCATAACTTTAAATGCCACTTGGAAAGCAAAAAAAACCCAGAATTTTCAATTTTCCGCACAGTTGACTCGATTTTTTATGCATATTTTTATCCACCCCCACCCCCTTATAACCCCCCAACACGCATATCCGTAAACAAAGTTACTAAAAAAATTGACAAACACTCTTTATTGCTCCCTCGTGAAGGCTCTTAAAAACCCCTCTTACCCCTTCTCTGATTCCAGAACAAAGTTGGTGGTTTCTCCCTCCATAAGTTAAAAAAAATGGAAGCACTACCTCCACCCCTCGGGACACGGGATGGGCAGAATAAAAAAAATCAAACGAGCAATGAGAAGAAGAATGTTGCAAGGAAGGGGGGAGGGAGGGCTCTAAAAAATCGAAAGTAGTTGAAGAGCTGGGGGGATGGAGGGGAAGTGACTTGGCTGTTATTCGACTGGCCGTATGTAGATGGAGAAAGCACGGACCGAAAAAAATTCCAATCCCATTTTCCAAAAAGAGGTGGGGGGAATACAAGTTGAATAGACGAGTAAGCGGGCATTTACATGTTAAAGCAGGCCCGAGCCATTCATGGCCCCTTGGAATAGATGGACTCCCCGATCATGTGATAAATCACGGCCACCATTATGCACACGCACTCTCCACCTCCTTGAATTTTTTCCCCCTTTCTATTTACATGGAAATGTTGAACTAGTGGAAGGCGCCATTTTTAGGTTTCGGTTTCCAGCTATTCAGTGTTTCAGTTCACTCAGTGATTCAGCAAATTAATGTTTCAGTGAGATATGTTTTAAAATGTATCGATTTGATACTTAATTAACTCATGATCATCATTGTCTGGACGGGCTCTGTCTGTCTGGGCAAATAAGCAACACTTTTAAGAAAATTTGCTAGGCATGTAATTAGTAACAGACAGAAGTCATTTTTAAAATGTAAGA
Organism: Argiope trifasciata; assembly: GCA_026543055.1. NCBI lineage: Eukaryota > Metazoa > Arthropoda > Arachnida > Araneae > Araneidae > Argiope > Argiope trifasciata. The sequence continues at coordinate 2,604,495 of JAPMOQ010043861.1, read as the reverse complement.
GAATTATTTGCATTAATAATTTTTCTTCATATTGATTGTAAAAATTTGAATACCCTTTCCCAAAAATTTTGTTATTTTTAGCAGCTTGTTGTTGTTGTTACACTTTATTTCTGTTTACTTCACTTTGCCCATCATTATAATTATGTTTGTATTGAATAATTTCTTTTAATTTCAAATAAAATAAATAAATTTTATTGGCTTTTATCAAAAAAAATTTTAGACTTGTATTGTAGGGATATGTAATTTACAGCAATAGGCCAAACGTTAATTAACTCAACAAACATAAACATAGAATTCAAAAACAAAGAAAAAACTTCTGGATTTAATTAGTTTTACTCCAATATTTAATTTACACAAGAGCTCCGATAGGTTGGTCTTAATAATTTTGAACCAAAGTCGCAACATTTGAGACGCCGCAAAAGTCTTCTCATTTTCCAAATTTCCATGCCATATAAATTACAAAATATTTGGTCTCAAGAGATTTAATACATATATCAGACTTTTCTCATGGAGGATTTTACTTGAATTCGAGTTAAGATCAGCTATTTTCTGAAACATTCTGCAAATAGTCCCTTCGTCCCCAAAATGAGCAGAAGTATGAAAGATGAAAAATAGCATTCCCTGTTTGGTTTTCCCGTTAGATTTGGTTTTTCCTTTTCATTTCTTAAGGGGTTTTACAATATGTTTGGTTTTTCCTATTCATTTACTATTTAATTTTTGCTATAGATTTGTTTTTTCCCATTCATTACTAATTTGAGAATTTTAGAAGTATTATTTTTTAAATATAAAGTAAGTTTAAATATAAAGATTGCAATGCTAGCTGTGTTACCACCATTTGATAACTACAGGATTAGTTTAAACTTTTCTCAATAAAGGAATCTTTCAATTTAAAAAGAAAACTAAGAACATGTTATAGAACCTAGCCGAGATAAATTTGTAAAAAAAAAAAAAAAAAAAAAAAAAAACTTTCTTATAGAAATCTGTATTTATCTGTCTTTTAAATCAACCGTTCTTACTTGGATTTTTTTAAATGTAACTATTTTCATGAAATTATTCAATGAAAGAAATATATGAACAATTAAGCTTGGTGGGATTTTTAATGCTCTTCAATAATAAGTCATAAATTTCTCTCAGTTTGTTTATGGTTCTGGTTTGTTTATGGTTAAAATTAATAAAATACATTAGTTTTCGAATTATCTTCATGAGATTTAAAATTATATTTATTCAATTTCATTAGTTATTAACGACAATTCTAAACTTTCTGACATATTGGATTTTCATAGTATTTTGAAAAATATTTAATTCTCTAATATTCTTTTTTTCTATATTTGTTATTATTTTAAATAAATAAAGCTAGCTCTGTTCTTAAAAATTATACTACACTGTTTATTAATGCCTTTTACTTGGTGAAAATAAAGTGGAAATAAAACAAATTTGAAACAGATTTAGTGAAAAAAAAAATGAAAAATTATCAATTAGCTTTCCAGTTATTAATTATTGCCTTTAAAAAATGGAAGCTTGAAAACTTGGAATTGGAAAGTGAAAATAAAATTTCTTTTTAAGAATTTTATGATACTAGCTAGAATTGCCATCAATATGTTTTTCATTTTTTAATTTTTTTTCGAAAGTATTGGAAGCATTATGATTTAATTTTGGAATAAAAGTGGCCTTTAGTATCTGATGACCTTAACAAACTAAAAAAAAAAAACTTAAGTATAGAGGAAATTTTAGAATTAAAAAATATATTCTCTGTATAATGGTAGGCTGTTTTTATTTATTTATTTATTATTTTTACTATTTATTTATATAATTTTATTTATTTATTAAAATATATTTTGAGAAATTTTGTTAGATTTAGATATTTTATACAATTAATAATAATATGTTGACTTATCTTTTTTTCCTATAACCATAAAAAATATTGTGCAATATTCAATTTTATAACAAGGGATTTTGAGTTAAAAACCATTGACTACAAATATAAACTGTAAAAATAATATATAAAATGAGTCAAAATGCCTGATATATTTATCACAGTAGTTAAGTTCAGTTTGCTTAGTACATGTTGTTGAAATTATACATGTCTACATGCTAAATTATACCTAGCATTATTTTAGGTCGTACCACATAGATTTAAACCATGCTCAATAGATGATAACGACACCTATGCATCATCAAATAGCTTTGAGATACCTATAGACTCTGAATAAATTAGAAGTAAAAAGCCATAAACATGAAACTAGCTACCATTTTTAGATCATTAAGTCACGTTTTACCAATAATTATGCATTTTTACAGCTAACACAGGCCACCGTTAAGTAACAGGTAAAAAAAGTCATAAGAGATTCAAATGACTCGAACAAATATATGAATAACTTGTGAAAACACACTTACTTCAACTGATGACTCCCAAATTAGTTTTCATTTGCCAATTCCTTTTTTTTTTCCTTTTAAGTACTACGCACACTTGGGGATGTAAAAAAAATGTGTGTGGATAGAGCCCTTGTTTTTTTAATTCCAATTAAAATAAGGTTTTAGTAGAAATACATCGCTGTTGTAAACATATTTAGTCAAATATTACTCACAAATTATCATCCACGAGTAAATTTACTAACACCAGCCACCAATCTAACGCATTAAAATCCCACTATCAACAAATTACTCTTTTCTAGTGGTCCCAAATGGCGAGCCATTTTCCACGTACCCTTCTTCTCTCACTTCTCTTTTTTCTTTAACAGAAGAGTAAGAAGAAAAAATGGCGATATTTTTTCCTCCTCCGTTTTTTCTATCTCTTTCCCATTCTCCTCCGGTCGTGCTCCTCAGCATCCTGAGGATCAGGAGAAGGCCTTAAGGTGTCTGTGGGAGGGATGAGAATAACGGGTTATTTATGTGATAATGAAGACCCCTTTTCTGTGACGGCGGGGCGAGACAAAAATGTCTTTGTTTGGCGTCGGCTATGAAAAAAAGGTTTTTTTTTTATGGAATATATCTTCCAAAAATATTTATTTAAAGACGGTTCTTGCTTGAAGGTTATTAATTAAATCATACTTATGTGCAGGCAATCTATTGTATGAAAAATTCATGTAGAGTTCTATTTACATTAATAAAGTTTTTTTTTAAAGAAATAGAAATTGTAATTCTAGTGATTCAATTTCAGAGCGATGAAAGATAATTTCAATTAGATCAGAGTAATGCGTGCTAAATATGGTGTTTTAACTTTAATTAATTATTTTTTTGGATATTGTATTTTTTCTTTCTCGTTAATTTCTCATGATATCTCATTAATTTCAAGGCTTTGCTGGTTAAATAAAGTGATTATAATTTGTAACTTAAGCGAATACGAACATAAATGAGAGTAGGAAAGTAACTTATTACTTATGTGATACTGAATATTTGTAATCACGAGTTAAAACAAATAAGAACATAAATGAGAGAAGAGGAATAACAGATTATTTATGTGACAGTGAATGTTTGAAATTTGAAATTAAAGCAAATACGAACATAAATGAAAGTAGGAGAGTAAAAGGTTATTTATGGGACAATCAAAATTTGTAATTTGTGTTTAAAACAAGTACGAACATAAATGAGAGTAGTAGAGTAACATATTATTTATTTGATAATGAATATTTGTCACTTGAAGTTAAAACGAATATGAACATTAATGAAAATACGAAAATTAATTGTTTGTGAGCTAATATTCTTTCTTGCAATTTTCTGTGTTAAATCTTCCAGGAATATTATTTAAATAGTATCAGAAATAATTTTATTTCCTTGTTTAAAAACTATGAAATAAATCAAACTTCTCTGCAACTAGCCTCTTACAATTGAAAGAATCTTGTAAATTATGTAGAAATTAGAGGAGCAATCCAAAAGTTAAAATTAAAATTTTGATAATGCGTTTGTCTTCTTTTGATATTGGATAATCTCCCAAATTCATATTTTATAACCCAAATGAGTTTTGAGAAATTTTGTTTTTGATCGTATAATCAGATAACACATTTGCATTCTTCCAATAATAAATAATAATAATAAGTTCATTGCTTAAGAGCATAGTAAATTACATGCAGTTTATAGTAAAATAAGCTATTTAATATAAATTATTATCTGCGGGTTTGAAAAACATTAAATTCTGAGATGGAGATTTCTTTTTCCATTAAAACTCCCATTTTACAACCGAAATTTTATATTCATTCTTTAAAAAAATATTCTTGACTATTGCAGATATTTTTAATAAGCATTTTATTTTTCCGTTTAAAAACTTTTCAATGAGTATTTTATTCATGAATTAATTTATTAAATTAGCCTGTCATTTTACAGCTGCGCTGCTGCTAGTAATTATCGTCAACACATTTTGCTCACGATGAGATGCATGTGAAGATACTTGAGTCGTCACCTTATTCCCCAAACTTTCATATGATACAAACTTCAGGACATTACCTTTTGAAAATTATTTAACGAGAATTTAACCACATTTCCGTTTTTTGAACTCCCTTGCCTTCTGTTGCTGAGTTTGAAAGCTGTGCAAAACGCTTTTTTCCCATGTTTTCATGTCCCAATTTTTTTTAAAAAAAGACTTTCGCTGTATATACATGAAGAAATGTTTTATGAAGATCGATGTTTTTATGAATAATATTTTAAAAAAAGGGAAATCATTCTCTCCATGAAAATAAAACTGTTACACAAAAATAATAAGTCAGCATTTGCAGCAATATGCTCAAAAATTCCAAAGAAAACATTTAGTTGCATATAAAGTAAATAAAAATAAAAAAGAAATACATTACATTACTCGTTATTTGTACTTTTCAGTACCAAATAAATATATGAAAAATCCAGCAATATCTCAAATCTAAAGTAAACAAGAAATTACATTTAATATTATCTATAGCAATATATATGAAGACTAAACATTAATTGCCGTGAATCATAATAAAACAATTTAAAGAATTTGTGTGGTGTAAAAAATTTTAAAGTGAAAGGTGATTCATTCAAATCTGAAAGTCAGTCTTAATGTATACTTAGTTTTCTGATAAGGTTGTTCCAGTAATTCCGTTATAGAACGGAGTTTCATTTGTTATTTCTTCAAAATCATCAAAACAAAAAACTCATAGCAGAATATTTCTAATCATTTCTGAATGTGTTTTTTGAATTTTCTGGACAAGATGTTGATATATGTTATTTTTATTTTCTTGTGCTTAAAGTACCTATATATGGAGAAAACATTGCAATTTTTTAAAAACTTGATCTTAAGATTTTAATGAATCACGACGTTACCAAACACTTTGAATCCCAAGAAGTCATTTAAGCAATTATGTCTCTATTATGTCAATTAGCTCCATTAATTAAGTGTCTATTATGTCACGACTATGTCAATTAGCCATTTAATCGATTATTTCAAAAGAGACAATGTATCTGGCAAACATAATTTGTATGCATTCTTTACCAAAGTTGAAAATCTGTATTAGAACCAAAATGAATGAACTCGGAACAAATGAACTCAGAAATGTAATGATTTGATGAATAAAGTTCAGTATGTTCCTTTAAAATTCTAGCCGTATATTTATATCCAATTTCGGTGAAACTCTTTTTTTTCCCCAAAAATTGTATTTTTTTTATTATTTTTTTTTAAAGATTTTCTCATTTCTAGACAGGAAAGCAAGTGATACAAGTTTTTATCAGCAAATCCATCGACTTTTTGACTATCTCAAAAGTTTGTCTAATAACATGCTTAAAATTTTGTCTAATAATGTGCAGGAACAGAAATGTAATTACTTGGTGCATAAAATGGAATATATTGCGTGCCTAACCTAAGTATACATCTTTATCAAATTTGACTTTTGGAATTTTTTCAAAAAATTGCTCTTTTTCGGGTTTTCTCATTTCCAGTCAAGAAAACAAGTGGTACAAGTTTTTATTAGAAAATGCATTGACTTTTTGACTATCATGAAATTTTGTCTGTTAATATGGATGAGGTTGCGGAAACCTGAAATGCGATGGCTTCATGCATAAAATTAAGTATATTGCTTTGGTGTTCTAACCGTGTATCTTTATCGAATTTCGGAATAAAGCTTCTTTTTTTTCATACATGACCTCTTTCCTTCAGTTTTTTTTCATTTGCAATCGGGAAAACTTAACATGCATATATCATTTATCTACGGATGTTACACTGTTCCTTAAAAACAATAATATTTATAAATTATCTGCCCCAAGAAAGTATATACCTTCTATCTCAGATGGCATGGAAAATCATTGGAAAGCAAAATATAAATAACATAATTATAAAAGAGAGCAAATGAATTCTCTTTTTGAAATATTTTATTTCGTTTACACTCTCTCTGAAAGTGACAATATTGAACGATTACAAATTCCTACACACAAAATTCTCCATCTTCCATTTACACATATCAGGAAAAGAAATATAACTCACCAGAACTGTAAAAAAATCTAATCCTGTCAACTAATTCGAAAGTTCAGATATCTGAGAAAATCTTGAACATCTTAATCTAAATATTCCCTCCTAAAGAAATAGCAATCTGAAGACACCGAAAATAGAAAAAGAATGACTTGCTTTACAATGGTCTCAAAGGATATAAAAATTCCTCATGACTTGACAACATCATACGAGACATTCATAATAAAGCGACAAATTGCAAATTCTATTTTTCCTTCTTGGAACATCATGATTAGAGCGACGATGGGAAGGTAATGAAATAAATTAATGCTGTTTCGGTAACATTTTTTTGTTTACTTCTAATGCTAGAAAAGGAAGTAAAAAGATACTACAACAACAAGTGAGATGAAATTTATTTGGCGATCGTCAGTTATTTGGCGGACTTAATTCATATTCATGAGTTTCCTTGAATGTTGATGAGTGTGGTACAGGGTTAGGAGAGGTGTTTCAGGAATTGTGTTGTTATTACGAAAAAGAAATGATATTTGCGGTTTGAAGAAGGAGGTGTGATCCTCCACATGATTATGATAAAAACTATTTGTGTCATAATTTGGTTTGATGGTTTCTTTTGGGAAGTGGTTGTTTGCCTTTCAGAAACACGACCAGATGCCACATTTTTGTTATTTAGGTTTATTCATACTCGTTTTTTATACTCTTTCGTTATCTAGTTTTGTGTTTTTTCAATATGGGATGTTCACTTTTTGCAGTCTTATTATGAAGATATTGAACTTATATGCCAATTATAAGTTGCAGCTAAATAAACCATTGAAAGCAAACTCATTTGTAAAGGAAGAAACATCCAATTAATGAGAATAAGTAGATATTTTTATATAAAGCAATTTAAAATTAAGAATTTTCTTCACGTCAGAAAAAATAAATTACAAAAAAAAAACTTAATTTATCATTAAAAACGGGTTTTGGAGAATTTTCGGCTTGAACTTAACATTATTACTAAATATATCCTTCGTTGTTATTGTTTCTTGGCGAATGAATAGAGCTTTTCGCCAGATTCATTTTGATGAATAAGTGGGAATTTGGTGAATATTTCTGAAGATACAGACCAACAGACAATCAACCCGATTTCGGATTAGCTCAAAACTTGACAGGCTTCTGCACAATAAATGTTAAATCCGTGTAACGAATCTTATTTATTTAGCTATCTTTGTTTTGCATTTATGATGTTAACATATATTTTGAACATCCGGAGAGATAGACTTTTGGCGTATGTGTTGGCGGAATTGTGCCAATACGTAGGTTGAATTC